>JASCZW010000587.1:0-262452 GCA_034211315.2 Aedes japonicus
AAACTTTATCGATGTAGTTTTTAAAACTTGCTTCAGATAGAATTGGAACAAAAACAATTGCCTGTATTTCAGTTATTTATTATTGAATTCAAGATTTTTTTTTTATACAAAAAAATACGTATAAAATTATTGGTCACGGTTTCGAAGGAATTCTCGAATTTTTCCTGTAACACGGCTCATTAGGCGGCGCACACCTTCTTCGTCCATCGTTTTAGCTATCTTATTCCACCAGGTCTTCATCTGATTGATGTCTTTGACAACCTTCCCCTTTGCCTTGAGTCTCCTCTTCATGATTGCCCAGTATTTCTCAATAGGGTGGAACTGGGGGCAGTTGGATGGGTTAAGGTTTTTCGGAACAACCTGGACCCCTTTCTCTGCATACCATTCTTGAACGACTTTGCTGTAATGACAGCTTGCCAAATCTGGCCAAAACATTACGGGATGGTCGTGCGATCAAATGAACGGCAAAATTCGTTTTTGGAGACACTCGTTTTGGTATAGTTCCGACGTCATTGTCTTATTTGTAACGAAAACTTTCGTTTTTTGCCACAGCTGCAAATGCCCTGCCAAATCATGAATTTTCGTGCAAATTTGTCGGCAAAAACAAATTTAAATTTGGCTGGAACATCCCCCGAGCCGTTGCCAAGTAAAATTTTTGACCTGGGATTTTCCCGAAGTCAGCCTTGACATAGGTTTCATCGTCCATCAGAAAACACCCGTCGAACTTGGTCAGCACCTGGTCGTATAGCTTCCAAGCACGGATTTTGGCCACACTATTCTGTTTTATGGTCCGATTTGGCTGTTTGCTAGCTCGATATGACTTGGCTGTTTGCTAGCTCGATTCCTTCCCGGAGTTGAGTTCTCCTCACGGTACTATGGGCAGCACCGAATTTTCTGGCCAAATCACGGTCCGACAGATTGGGATTCCTCTTAATCGTCTTCAAAATCTTACCACGCAGTTTCCGGTCGACAGTTCCACTCCGACGATTGGCTTGAGGCTTCCGAATCGTCGTCAATGTTTCCGTATCCGTTTGATAACGCGCCATACTGTATTTCTGGGCAATTTCAGCTGTTTAGCTAGCCTAGATGCAGACCACAATGGATTTTTCAAATAACTGTGCACAATTTTTTCCCTTCTTTCGGCTTCCATGTTGATTGTTTACAAAGTACAGTCGATTTGCGGAATGTTAAAAATACATACGTGAAGCTGACAAAATTCCCGACACGTGGGCGCCAAGAACTTCCAAATCCGTCCATCAGGAGCGGCACAATATGAGCAAAAGTTTGTTCCAATTCTAAATGAAGCAAGACTTATTGTTGATTTTAACACCAGATTCAATGAACAGCAATGAAAACTTCAAAGTTTTGGATAAACATCCTCAAGCCATCACCATTGAAACATTACCCGAGTAACACATCCTCATGATTTTATGTTGAGTAAGCTTCTTTATAAAAAAAATCCGGTCATATAAAAGTATTTTCGACCGTTGTAAAACTTGTGTGTTGCTTGGGTATGAAACCTTTGAATAGCTAGTTTATCACGAGGAAAGCTGTGCTGCATACACCCAATCATTTTGCTGGTAGCCATGCACCCGTTGTTTTTTGTATGCATTCAGTCCAAGGTCGTCTTTAAAAATATTTCTGATTATTGACTGCGACATTCCCAGTTCTTTGGCCATCTTTCGGCCAAACTTACCAGGATTCCGCCAAATTTGCTCTTTCACTCGTTTGATGGCTTCCGGACAGCTGACAGTCCGTTTACGACCTAGTCTGGGAGGTATTTGCCAAAAATCGGTTTTTTATGGCGTTTGATGGGGCAAACGACGAATCTATCGTTTAGTCCGAGTGGTTTCAATTTCTTTAAAATAATGCACGGTCCCAAATGTTTAAAAACAGACTTATCATAAGCTCCCTTTTAACGTCCATGATTAACACGAGTCTCAAAAGAATGAAAATTCCAAACAAACTTGCAAGCCATGTTGACATTTGAGTACACTAAAAAAACATGCAAACATGTCTGAGATTAACCCATACAAAGTTACACATGTTTAAAAACCACTGCATCTAGTGTTGGACATATCCATCTGTAAACTGCTGTTCCGAGTACTGAAAAATTCAAATTTTGCAACAAGTTGTAAACAACATCCTTATC
The DNA here is from genome assembly GCA_034211315.2 of Aedes japonicus. Lineage (NCBI taxonomy): Eukaryota > Metazoa > Arthropoda > Insecta > Diptera > Culicidae > Aedes > Aedes japonicus. The sequence goes on from JASCZW010000587.1 coordinate 2,153, forward strand.
AAATGCATACTAATTTTATAAAAATGCAAAATTCCACTGAAAAGCATTGCATATTGTAGTTCATATTTATTTAGAAAATCTAGGCTATATGCTGCACTACTGCGTGATGAAAAACAGCCCACTATGCTCAGTTTTAAAAAATGTAAAGCAGCTCATCAAAGTGATTCAGTTAGTATCAGTCACCTTCATATGTATTAATCTAGCCAAGAACATGCGAAACAATCTATCTGAGTTGATCTACAAATCAGAGCCCACAAATATGCGAGACTGAATCTCCAGATCTGCTCAACCATCTTATGTGGGACATGATTGATGATTCATCTTATGTATGCGATATATGTTCTCGTCGCAAGGTCATTGTTTCGCGCATAGCATGTCGATGGTGGTACCGTTTTGTTTGTCATTATCTCCTCCTCAGTCAGGCGGTGCTTTCCTCCATTTTCGCGAGCTTTGTCGGTTGGCGGTTGGTTAACAACTTGTTTCTTACCCCGGCAGGCCACCCAGCTCCCAGTTGCCAGAGTTGCATAATCCCTATTTTGGTGGTGGTCAATACACATTGTAACCTTGACATCTCGTGTGGCATGGACTTGTAGTTCACGAACTGTTTGTTGTGGTTGCTGCCGTTGTATAGCCATTGCCGCTTTACTAAAGCCAGGCCAATGTTGATGGTTGGGGTTGGCAATTATTTATCCGATTCGCCATTCTTTTGCGCGATTCCGAAAGCCTTTAAAATCAACATGACTGATTTGCACTACTCGCCCTGGAGCCAAAGTGAGAGGAGACAGTTTGGAACCAGCACTAGGCACTAGGCTGCCTGCGACCACACGGTATTGGAATGGCAACAGGGATTTGGTCGCGTTAATTGATCAATTTTAATTTTGGCAGCAATCAGGGTCGCCTAGGGTTTTCATGTGTGCGAAACCCGAGATACGCGCTGCAGTAATAATTATGAATGCCGGGAGATTAAAAATTTAGCAACTCCAGCTAATGATGATGATGACGGGTTGAAGGATGACTAAATAGTTTGATGTAGATTTAAAATTAACAAATGTCAATGTTTTGTTGTTTGAGGAGCTATTAATGCCACTTCCTGTAGATGGTTGCATTTAAACCATATAAGTAAGTTCCACTGTACGAATTATGACCCTGATCGATGCCTATACAAAGTTTTTTCTTATTATTCCTTACCATAATTTTTATTGCTTCAAACCTTCAATGAGATTAACTCAGATGTCTTCATCTTATTGCACCTTTGTGTATATAGAAGGTGATTTTCATATTTTTTTTATCAAAAACTATCGACGTAGCTTGAAGTGACACATGATCTCAGGCAACTAATTGCTCCGTGTTGTTGCAAATGGCTTTTCATACCTTGAACATACCTAGCACAAATATTAACTTAAATTCATAACTGTACTCCGATAGTTAGAACTTAAAACATTCCACAGACATCGATTATTCATTTTTGTTTTATTTACTTTGTATACACCTGTTGGATTATGTGCATTGTCGCGTGTACCCAATTTGAATTAATTTCTTCACAAAATCACGAAACCATTATCACGCTATTTCAGCTAAGCAGTCAACGGCTGGGAAGTATGCACGGTTGTTCTACCATTGGTTGCCAAAATATGTAATTTTAATTTTTAATGAATATTCCTCTATATATATAAAGAAAAAAAAAAATTAGTGGACAAGGAAAAATTCATTTCACTTTCCCATTCTTTTTACCAACAGTCACAAACTAATGAGCGCATTAAGATCAAACGACTATTTTTGGATGGATGGTAAAAAAGAACGAAAAAAGATATTTAACGAACCGAATTGCATTTTATTAATTAAGAAATTAAAAACTTCCCAAGAATACTTCTACACCCTTCATGTCGTCGCATTGCGGCAGTTGGGCGGTACTTTGGCCATAGGTGAAAAAAGCAGCTTGTTGGCATATTTGTCAGCTCCTTAGTCGCCTTTTTGATCAAATTATCCGCCGGTTTGGCCACGAAATTATTCACATATACTCTCGTCTTCAATTTGGCCCAGAACTTCCCAATTGGGCAGAGCCAGGCCACTTTGGGAGGGTCGTCATGCCACCACGTTCGGCTTTGCCGGGAAGATCTCTTTGGCATGAACCCTCAGACGTTATTTCTGGGTTTCCGCTTGGTTCTCCGACACGGCTGGCTTGTACTGACGCTTCCGGTTGTGGATATCCATTTTGGCCAAATACTTCTTGATCGTTTGGCCGGTCACACAACCTCCCGGCACAACGCACGGAAAGAAGTGGCAACTTGTTGAATCCTCCGGTCGCTTGAAACGGTCGGATGGCCGGAACCAGGCTTCCGCTTGATTCTTCAGAAGTGGCAGAATCTTGTAGATATTTCCGCGATCGTATCCGGGGCCGAATTGAGATGGATTAACTGGAATGGGCCACGATGGCCGACTTTTTTAGGCCCGGATGGAGAAGGCGGTACGAACAAACCATAGATCGAAATTGTACCACTGTTCTCGCCGCTGTCAAATTTTCACAGAATAAGGTCGGTATCGTGTTCGAAAGAAAGGTCTTTTTCTATATCCAGCCCATGTTAAATTCCGTTTACTGAAACGGAAAAGTAATGAATCGAAAGAAATTTCTGGAGCAGTATCCACATGAAAAAAACGAAAAATAAAATTGGAATTTGTAAGGTTTCCACGCAAACTGATAGGAACTGTCACTTTAACTTTCGAAAAATATTCCGATCGATTATTTCGTGAGTAAAAGCGACTTTTCGTTCCATGTAGGTCAATTGTCAAAATTCCTCTTGGTAATATTGAACAAAATTCCGTAACCACCTTACTTTTTAGGTCGATACTGGCCAATATAAGCAACTCGTATGTCTTGTCTTTTAATGGGCGCATTAGTTTGAATTTCCTCTATATTGAAAATTTGACAAATTCTTTAGTAATGTTTTATGTTTTCCACTCCGTGTGAAGTCAGTGTCTTGTCACTGATGACAACCGTTTCTAAGCCTAGGGGTTGGGTTCCTCTCGTAAAGTTTCTGAAAATCAAGGAAACGCTACTAGGTTTGCTACGGTCGAAATTATATTTGATTCAAGTGTATACTTTTATTCTTTAATTCCTTCTCCTAACACTACAGAAACCTAAATCAAGTAGCTACTTTTTACTACATCTTTAATGTATTCGTCCCCGTTACCCGTCACCGGTAGAAAAGCTATATCAGCTATTGTTAAAAGTCATCAGCTACTACATAGGGTGCGGGACGGGTTTTAAGCAATTCATGCATCACATGGGATATCTGATGAAACTGTATGTAAGCTATACTTAGAACTGCCAATATTCAGACGTCACCCAGGTAACCAATCAGCAGTTCCAAAGTGTCTTTACGGCAGCCTATCAAGCAATTAAGTCACCTTAAATGCAACAAAAATGCCGATTTTGGCATAATATGTGGTTTCTTCATTGCAATGCTATGATAATGTTTCAACAATGCTATTTTGCATTAGAAATGCTTATTACAGGCTATAAGCATTTAAATAGCATTTGAAATTCCACTTTACAACAGATAGAATTCAAGATACTTACTTCTTATTAATCGGAACTTACCTTCTGAAACGAGCATTGGAATAAAGTTCCCAATTCTAGGGACTTATTAAAAGCAAGCGGATTGCTTTCCGATCTTAAAAATGTTTTGTTCAGCTCCGCAATCCGTACATAAACTAAAAATATTGAGCGATTCCGTGTATGTGTCGGAGGGCGAAATGAAATAGGCCAGTTCACGATTCGCACCCGAAAAAAATCAACCTTAACATGTCGGTTGCTATGATCACAAACTCGTCTACTAGCAGGTTATGAGACAGACGTCCACGACCAAACTTTTAGTTTGTCATTGATCTTTAGATTGGCTATGTGTATTTCTTATTTCATTTACTCTCACGGAAATGTTAGACAAAGCGACTGTGACAGCAGGCTTCACGTTACAATACCGGTGCGCTATATCCATGGTTAACAAAGCAGAGAGGAAACATGGGCTCTCTTAAAAGAAACAATGGTGCCATAGCTGCCGCTCAAGGTTTATATATCGTTGAGTACTATTGGACAGCTCTGAAACATTTTTTTTCAATTACATATGATAGTGCCAGATCATCTAAATATGAAGTAAATTTAACTCAATGTTCAACATCACATTCTGCCAACAAACATAGATGAAGACGTCCCCTCCGGTGCACGAGAACGAATGCAAAATACACAATGGCAAAAATTGAGCGAACTTCTTCAGCAGACACTAATAAATTGGTAATCAATCATGATTTATACATCGAATCCTTAGCCTGATTGATAGAGCTTACGTTCGTATCATTTAAAGTGAAATAATTTGGAAAATTTAGGAGTCTTAGACCTATTTCCTAACAATTGATTAAAACAGTCACCCCTGATTAAGATGTTCCCTACCCTATGTGAAATAACTGTTTTATGGTCTACGGATGTCATTCCGAGAAAAATCAAGGATGGGTTTATTATTACAAAGGGTTTCTACTGTATCTACACAACATCTCTATGTACACACTCAGATTATTTTACAGAAATCTGTAAATTTTTACTGAATTCTCAACAGCTGAACGTTCGGTAATCCAATTTTACGGATTTCGGATACCGGAATCCGGTAAATTTTTTACAGATATCTGTAAAATTTCACCGAAATCCGTAAAATCGGATTACCAAACGTTCAGCTGTTGAAAATTCGGTAAAACTTTACGGATTTCTGTAAAATAAACTAAGTGTGTAGACCTTCCTAGAACGGGTCTTGGCAACAATTTGTTGCCGTTCGTCACAGTTTGGGATGTTTTCAACCTTGTATGCATGTAATTCAGCTCTTGTGTTGATCTTGACGTAACTTTGCGAAATCCTGACCTTTTTGGCAACACCACGTATTTAAATGTTGGGATTTCAGATGAAATTACACGGTTTGAAAAAAAAACACGCTTTATCTAATGTTCATAAAGGAATCAGTAGATTCAGAAAAAATGGGATATTTTATGGGAATTTAAGCTATATAACGCCTGAATCTAGTCTGTTGTATGAAAGATTTCAAACATTGTTGTATGGCGTATGAAAGATTGCAAACAATTTCGTTGTTTACACTTCCTTTTGCTTGAAACTAAACGAGGGGAAGTCTTAAGCGCCTGTTAAAATTCATTACTTTTTCTGTGTACCTTTAACCTTTCTCTCCGTCTTCCTACATGCTGCCGCCGGTTTCTTTCTTGCATCGTGCTTGTAATCGTTGAATAATTTAAGAACTCTTGAGACGATTGAATTACAGATTGGCAGCATTTTCCCCAAACCACGATGTGACAGTTCTCGATGTATCAAGTGAGCGTACACATTTTTTTTTTCATGGGACTTCACTTGACTCACTTTCATCTTGGCTGCAACAAACCACACAATAACGCAATAAACTGGATATAAACAATTAGAGGAACTTAAATTTTTATTTACTAGTGGAAAAAAAGTTACAGCCAGTTGTAAATATTGCAACAATTTTGCGTTCGCCCTTTACATTATATTTTGCTAGCTGGAAACTCAAGTTTATGTAAATAACTTGAATAAAAAACTTTAACAAAAAATTGTACATAATTTTGGAAGCATAATGTAAAAAATGAATATGAAAATTTTCTTTCATTTCTGTGTTGTAAGAAAATTGTAACTACAGGGTGCAGAAGAAAATAATGCGAAAATTTGTTCTATTTCTTTCAAATCCCATTTTCAACTTATTCAAACAATAATATCAACATTTTCGAAAACAGTTATCTTTATAAAGTCCTTTTAAACAAATTTATTCAATGTGTCCTCCATTTTTATAAATAGCATCCTCGAACCAACGCCGGAAGCCAGAGCATGCCTTTCGGACGTAGTCCTCCGACATTGACTGCCATGTGCGTGTTATGGGTGACTTCAGGGTTTTCACACTAGGGTGCGATGGTTTGCAGGCTTGTGCTTCAACATATGCCCAAATCAAATAATCCAACGGATTTAGATCTGCACTGCAAGGGTCCACAAATCCTTCGGCCAAAACTTCATGTTATCGTTAAACCATTGTTGGGTTTGATTGGACGTGTGACACGGCGCTCCATCCTGCTGTAGGAAAACGTTTTGGTCCTCGGCGAAGTTGGCCTTCATCCAAGGAAGCACTTGGTCCTTTAAAATACCGATATACATTTCGGTATTGATTTTAACTCTAGCATCAATGAAAACAGGCGGTATTTTCAATCCGTTGGACGCCACCGAGTGAAACATCATGACACCAGCCGGATGTGTGGCTTGAAATTTGAGTTCCACTTTTCCGGAACGTTCTCCAATTTCTGCGGTGAAATGAACCGGTCGGTGTGGCTATTGGCCATAGCATCAATGCTGAAAAGCTTTTCGTCGGAGAACAGGATTATCATTTTCTCCTTCTTCAACAAGGACAGCAATCTCTTGGAACGAGTCACTTGTAGTTCCTTGACCTGGTACGTAATCAAGTGGCGCTTCACTCTGGCTCCGGAAGATGCTTGCAGGTCTTCTTTGGTGATTCTCCGAAATATTGGCTTCCTTTGCAACGCACCGGGTTGCGAGCAATTTTTGCACGGACCGACTCGTCCGCTTCCCGGCTTCCGCTGGTTAAGACCATCCTGCAGGGACTTTTTTATGCGGTAAACTGTTGCCAAATGGCACCCTTTCACCTTGACAATCTCTTTCGGCTTCTTCTGGGCGAGCAACAAACTGGTGATCACTTCTTTCGCGAACATTTTGACGAATGTGCAATAAAACAAATAGAACGTTCGGATGCAGCACTTAAAAGTAAACATAAAAAATACACTTTCCGCAGAAATTAGTCACTAGCTACACGAATTAACCCAATACTGAATTTTGAACATTTTCGCATTATTTTCTGCCGCACCCTGTAAATATTCATGAAAATGCACGTAAATCTTATTCCCTGAGTTTTCTGACATTATTACAAAAGTTAACGTAAACTAATTGCTTCTAGTTACACACATAACGGATTCTCAATTAATTTTGATCAGCATTCTGACACTTATTAAATGAGTTGATTCCTTTCAAACTGAACAAGGGATAAGACAACCAATCACTAGTAACAAAGTATTACGGAAACGCACACACTAAGTTTTTTTTTCGAATTCAGCATTAGTTTTACTGGTTGATGAGCATGCATAAATTAGTTTAGCATATGTATTTTTACCAAACGAACGTCTACAAAACACTTATTCATCAAAAATTACCGAAACAGTAGTTTAATATACACCGAAATAGGATAAAATTTACAAAACAATAATTTTAAGTAACTTGTAGTTTTTGACAGATACTCATAAATCAAAGCCATTTACAAATAATTCATCTGTATTGATTAGAACAATTACTTAACATCCATAATTTGATGTTCACAACTCTCGCCGGAAGGCAAGTCCACATTAACCAACAAACACTCACTCTAAAGTATTCGATTATTATAATTTACACACTTCTTGGGTTTTTTTTATTAGGGCGAATGTAACATTGAAAGACTCTCTTTGATTACATTCTTTTTCGTTCATATTCCAATCACCTTTGCGCTTTTCATGCAACTATTTGTAGAGTATGCTAGCCAACACTGTATTCTTTCGATCTGTACTAAAGAATCCCTCGAAAGCTTTACAATGGTGTTATAATGAATGATAGAGTGTGAGCCCGCAGAGAATCTCTCAATGTTAGATTCACCCTAATCAAAAAAAAAAACCCGAGACTTGGATTTTTCTACAGAAATTCTAAAGAAAGAATTTTCAACAGCTGAACTAAAATTTTACCGAAATCCGGTAATTTTTTTTTTCACAGATAACTGTAAAATTTCACCCAAATCCGTTAAATCGGACTACTGAACGTTCAGCTGTTGAGAATTTGGTAAAATTTAACAGATTTCTATCAAAACAATCTATGTGTGTATATTTTCGATTTACGTTTCCCTGCTACCGTGTTCAATCGATAAAAGTGAATGGTACTCGATGTTTTTCCAACAACAAGAAAACCGATATGTATGAAACCCACCGACTCCGTAATGTTGTTAATGTTGATATTTTTGGATTTACGAAAACCCACATTCTAAGCACTAAAATCCAGATCCGTTTTATTCAAACGTTAATTGCATTAGACCGATCGTTGATCCTTTCACGGAGATGGGAGCGTAATCAATAAATAACACCGCAAAGTCTCCAAAGCACGCTCCACTTTTAACGCACGATCACAATCAGTGCAACCCAAGCACATGCAGTTGCGTTCGGTTCGTTCAGAGATACCATCTTCCCTGGCTACGGGGTTTTCTTGGCCAAAATGACACGAGGGGCTTTGCGTTTGACTTCGCCTCCAGTGTACCGTGTGAGCAGGCGTGAACGTAATTAAATTGCTTTAACTATGATCTCCACTGGTCGGAGATGATCTTGATTAATGTGGGAATTGCACGACGACCAGCGACCAGCCGGTATGTGCGTAATTCGGACGACGTCATATGGTGAGAAACCTTGCACGAGTGATCTACGTCTAGGGTAGCCTCTGACTAACTGATGGATGGAAGAATCAGCAAAACACCGATCGACTCTTATAGGGTTGCAGTTGATATTAAGCAATTACAGCTGGGAGTAATTTTGGAGGTTCTTCCTGCCTGCTTTGTGCACCTAATCAAGCGCTTGTGCCACGCAGATCGCATCTTGTATTTATGGCATAAAAACCGTTGCCATTTAGGTCGAAATAATTTGACCTATTAGATGTGCTATGATTGTAAGGTAGCTTCGAGTTGCTGGAAGTTGTTACATGAGGTGGGGTTTTGTTCTGTAGGTATGAGTGCATATTTTAAAAACCAATTTTCGAAAAGCTCGAAAATTGTCCAGCAATTTGAACGTGTGAGATGTGATGTGCTACTTTCGTGTCGTTTACAACCACGAATAAAACCATGGCCAAGTGTGCGTGAACGAATGTCTAAAAACGTCTTCTTTCGATTGATCAAAACAAGTGCTGTAATAGTATAACGAAAATAAGATCAACTTCGTACCCGAGGACCTTAACAACCTTAACCTTAATCTCTCTTAACAATTCGTTAAAAATATTGGGTTGTTATGAAACAATGCTGTTTGTTACGCAAACATGCTAAGACAGTCAAACGGATCATGAATTGATGAAATCATGGGTTGATGTTCAAAAACTTGTCAGTTCTATTGTTGTACAAGAGAAAAGTAAGGACATTTAGATTTGGAGCACAAGTTGAAAATAGTGAACAACTTACAATTAATGATTTATTTGATACTCCGAAAGATTCAAGACAATTGATTAAATTTTTGCTTTTTGACAAATCACTACGTTTGTTGCAATTTGAACGTGGACAACCTTGCTAAAAAGTTCAATATTTTCCGTTAAACTTGCAAAATGAATCCATGGCATTTAATTTTTGGGCACTAAAATATATGCATACACTTTTTGAAAGAAACCTGTGTTTTTCTGCGTTATTTAATGCACGCAGAAATAAATAACGAATTTTAACAAACGCGTAAAATTTGCCTTTCGTTTAACTCCAAACCAAACGAGGCGTTAACAACACTATTGTTTGCAATCTTGCAGGCACCTCACAACAATGTTTGCAATCTTTCATACAACAGACAAGATTCAGGCGTTATCTGACTTAAATTTACATGAAATAATCCATTATCTTCTGCCAAATCTATCATTCCCTTCTGATCTAAAAAATTACAAAACCTTCTAAGACTAACGGCTATACTTTACCGGATACAAAACTGAAAAATGCGGACATTTCTTATAGATTAAATTTACATTTTTAACCGCACAACTTTGATTTGCTATGGGCCATTTTTAAAAGTTAACTTTTTATAGATCATTGTCAATTTATTTATGGAACATTCGCGGTAACTTATGGATATTTTTGTGCAATGTTTACGTTCTTTGGACCAATTTAGAAAGTTTAACGAACAATGTTGCACCTTCTATAGAACATTTGCAATCAGTTTACCAATGTCGTTAAGAATGCGTTTTCATGGATCGATATTAAATTTTCTATGGATCATTTCTTCAATTGCAAAGGTGCAAACTTGAGGCTCCAGCGAGAGACACAAATTAACCACATGCGAAATAACAGGTAATTAAATCTTCGTTTGATTGTTCTATTCTTCGATTACCGATCTTTCGTACCGTTCCGAAATTGGTTTCAACCATCGCCCTTATTGGTTGGTCTTTCCGGGTTTGAAATTGCTTTGACTGGGTCAGGGCCTTCCAATTAAATCCATTCAACAACCAGTCACATCGTTGTCCATTTCTGCTGGCATCATCTAGGCCAACTTGGTTTATTGCTGAGCTCAGTAATAATTATCTAGATTGACCTAGTATGCTGATCACTTGATATAAATGAAGCGTATTTCAGGAGATATCTTAGAGTACGATGCCCCGTTTTAGTCCCAGTACTTCAAAGTGTATATCTTTTCAGTTGAACGCGTGAAGAAACTATTTATTTAATATACACCTCCACTGCTTTTTCAGAATGATCAAACTCTCGCCGTATTTTGCCAATCTCCACTAATTTTCATATACAATACATGTATAAATGAAACGTTCTTTAACTTGCTATATGATTTTAAAGGAGCTCAGAACTGATTTGCACTGCTAGAACATATGAAGCGAAGTATTTCTTTGACCCAACTATGGCGACAATAATCCTTTTAACGTAAGGCCTTAAACCATATTTCTAATAAGTTTGACAGCATGATAACAAAATTTTAATCAACAACTAACACAAGTCATCCATGTTCTTTTTTTTCTCCATTCGCCACTGAAAAATCTTTCAGTATTAATTCGGTTAGGAGCTACCTTAGGGTACCTTGAGCACCCCCTATGTTTAACTACTTAGGACTTTATTAGTTAGCTAGTCCCTTCTGACCTGCCATTGATCATTCTACCATCTTCTTTGCAGACCCAAGTACTTCAAAAACCGCTTTGAGGTGAAAGCCGCGCTAATCGTTGTCTATTGCTGCCCGATACCCGATTTTTAACACCTTCACAATCACCTTTGTCTTGTGATGAGTTTATTCCAGTTTCCTGGAGCTTATCCAACTCTCTACTATAACGATAGAGTAAGTTGCCGTTAACTCAACTTCTTAGATGGATTCGGCATAGACCTCGAGAGTGAGAGTCGTCCGCAACACCGAAAATCTTGATCCCAACAGGGAACTGTGTAGGTTCCCAGGAACCCGGGGCGCTGGAGCGAGTTATCAATAGCCTTTTGAACGCGTCCCTCAAGTCTAGGGTAACCCCTGCACAGTAGTGGGCGCCCCACTTCTTACTTTGGAGAACCGTCTAGGCTGTCTAGTTGACATAGACATGATGACATCCACCGTTGTTTCCCCTTTTTGGGAGCCAAACTGGTTACTTGACAGACCACCTGAACCTTCCGTGTACTTCGATAGCCTATTGAGGATTATCCCCTCAAGCACCTTAAGCTTAGGATCCAACAAGCAGATCTGTCTATACGCCGACGAATCACGTGGTGGTTTCTCTGTACTTGGCAGGTATACTATCTTTGATATCTTTGATTCCTTGTTCCTTTCCACAAAGCTACAATTTCATCTGAACCCAATATCTCTTGATTGGATGTAATTCTGGACGATTTGGTACATTTGAGACTTTTTGGCAAATTTTCACTTGATTTGCTTCGTAACACACATCATTGTTTAAATATAACGGCATGATGCCAAATGGGACTTGAACAAAGGTTTTTGACGTAGGTTAGCAATCGATTCTACACTCTTTCTGGTAAACCTCTTTTTCGATTGTGTCTGTAGCCACGGAAGGTTTACTTTTTCTGCCACACGTGCAAATTGCTTGCCAAATAAGGTATTTTTCAGGCTGAAAAACACAGCTGAAGCAATTCTGGTCACAGAAAAATAGAAACCCAAGCCTGGAAGCAGCTTGAAACTCTCCAGGTTATAAGTTTCATCGTCTTTAACAACCCATGAAAATTTCTCAGATATTCTCTGAGAAACGTCGAGCATATGATTTTGCTGTCAAGTGCTGTTTGTCGTTGCGATTTGGAACTTTTTTTACATTATACGGCTTCAGCCCCAAACGCTGTTTTTGCTTTTTGGACATTCTTATTTTACGAGCCACCGTTAAAACAGAGAGGTTCGGGTTTTCCTTCAATATTCTCTTTAACTTTTGGTCCATGACAGGATCAGCATGTCCGATGTTCTTATAACTTCTTGGTTTTCTCTCGACCGTCGAACCCCCTTTTTTTTGAGAACACTGTGAACTATAGATTTAGGTTAACCCACTTTTTGAAGTTCCTGTAATGACAAGTTAGGATTTGCTTTTCGTCCGTACAAAATCTACTCCCGCACGGCTTTTCATTCGTTGCCAGCTTGAACACTAAATATGGAATGTAAACACCAATCATAATCTTTTTAATCAAAAACTCCAAGATATAAGGGACTGGTTGTAGTCTAGATTTGAGGTCGACAAATCAGAAACAAATCCACCTTACTTTATGCATCTCGCTACTAAAGTAATCGATCCAATAATAAACAAAGTTTTAATCTGTGAAATCGCTGGGTGCCCAAATTAGAAAGTGATAAAAAATCACAACAAACAACTTTACCATAAGCCAATGTTATGCGCCAATCGATGTTGGAAAGGTACAGGACAAGAAGAATTTCTACTGTCAACTGAATACCGTCGTGGATAAAGTTCCCATTTGCATGTCATGGGATGCTATGGTCTCGAAAAACTTAGCGTAAACAGTAAGCTAATCGTTGAACTTTGTGGCAACAACGACATGGTGAACAAGGTTTCACATTTTCCTCATCGACCAGTAAACAAAATGTCGTGGGTATCTCGTAACACGCATATTGAAAATCCAATTGACCACATAAATTGACCACACCAAAGAGACCACATCAATTGACCACACCACAGAGAAGCTAAATAGGACTCCCATCAATGGTATTTGGCGCTAGAAAAGAAAGAAAAACCCTTCTGCAGGCGGGATAAGCGACTCCTCTATAATGTCAACTCAAGCCTGAGTGGAGCAAGGTTGAATCCAAAGATATATGTGAAAGACATAACTGGACCTACTGACTAGCTATTTGAAGCTCTAAACTGACCCCATGTTATCTACTGAAATGTCACAAGAACTATTCGGTATTATTTTCTATTAAGGACTGTATCGTTAATTATCAGTACACCTAAAAAAAATTCGTAGATCTGGCCAGCTCTCGCACCTTCTTCTTTATGTTCTTCATGAGGTTCTGCACAACCGTTCGGTCGATGGTTTTGATTACGTTTGCCAAGTCTTTTTTTAATTTAATGATGTCATCTGCTCCTCTAGCCTTCTTCCGCAGCTTTCCTTTCATCAATGCCCAAAATTTCTCAATGGGCCTTATTTGCGGACAATTTGGAGGATTCACCGCCTTTTCCACAAATTGGACATTGTTCTCTTCATACCAGTTCAAGGTGGCACGCGCATAGTGGCAGGATGCCAAGTCAGGCAAAAACAGTGTCGAACCTTTGCGTTTTCGGATTAGTGGCAGAATTCGTTTCTACAGGCATTCCTTCCGGTACATTTCGACGTTCATATTTGCGGTAGTGAAAAAATGTGTCGACTTCATACCGCACTGGCAAATTGCTTAGCAAACCAGCATCTTTTTTCCAAAATTTTTGCAAAAAATCGATTTCTCCGAATTTGGTATATCCATTCCACGCTTCACGGTGTAAAACTGTGCCACTGGAAGTGCTCTGTAGTCCAATTTGACGTCATCCATGATAGTGCACATGTCATTTTTACTCTAAACGTCGTCGTGCAGCTTCCGAGCCCGAGTTTTCACGGATCCGCCTGAATTTGGTTGCGTTTCGGACATTTTTGTTTCCGGTAAGTCTTCAGGAAGTTTCGTTCCTTGCGCGTTGGACCATTCCAATCGTCGTTCCACATTTTTTTTGCGCAATCTCTTATGGATACCTCCTTTTTTCCATCAAAAACTTTGCAAATTTGTTTGTCCAAATGTGGGTTTGACGCACCTGTTTTTCTAACACGACCGGGTAAGTCCTCCAATGAGTTATGCATAACAAACTGGTTTATCGCATTTTGGACCGCATAGAAACTAACACCTTCTCCTTTTGCTTATTTTCTTAGCGACAAGCCTTTTTCAGTGCAGTACTTGGGCACAATCGATTTTCGCTTTTAATGAATGTTTTCGTTTGTTTACAAGGCAAGCAACAAATTCACACAAAACAGCTGTCAAAATAAGTCATAGTCTTTTTCATACAGAACCTCAAAGGTGTACTCATAATTAACGATGTAGTCCTTATACTTTCCCACCAACTGGATACAGGGTGTCTCAGTGAACATACCATACGAACCGGATCTGACTGTCTGCATGACAACTGGTGAGGCATTATGGTACTGTGTATTGCTCTCGAAGTTTTGTGCCATGTTAACTTCATCGAAGCGCAGTACCAGGCCTTCATATGCAGAGCTCTGCACAAAAAAAGTATTGTCTTACTTTACCAGGGTAGTCGCCGGAGTGCGGCAAGGATCACCACTACTGTTCTTCATCGTAATTGAAGAGATCATGGTAGCTTTGGTTCATCGTGCACCAAACAGTAGGCTGTTATAGTAGTATATTACCAAGGACCACCCCAACGACTTCGATTCGCCTGATGTTGCTACCCTATTAGCCCAACGGCGCACTTATAACCAGGATAAGCTCAACGACATAGCTGAGTGCTTCTCTGCGGCGGGAATCATCATCTACGTCTTACTTACCTTACCAATCAGACCAAGGCCGGTGTGGCCTCTGCTGTACACAGAAGTTTTCTCCATTTTAGTCGGTCCATGGCTGTACCTCGCCAGCCTCGCTGTCTGCGGAGAGTCCGCAGGTCGCCTTCTACTTGATCAATTCGCCTTGCTCGTTGCGCGCCTCTTCTTCTTGTACCCATTGTCTCGGTTTCGAGAACCATTTTAACTGGGCTGTCTTCCGACATTGTTACGACATGCCTAAACAATCGTAGTCGACCGATTTTAGCGATGTGAACGATGGGAGGTTCTCCTAGCAACTGATGCAATTCGTGGTTCATTCACTTCCTCCACGATCCGTCTGCCATCTGCACTCCACCGTAGATCGTACGCAGTACCTGCCGTTCAAAGCCACCAAGGGCGCGGAGGTCCTCCACTAGCAATGTCCATGTTTCGTGGCCGTAGAGAACTGCCGGTGTCATTAATGTCTTGTGAACATTGTCAACTTTGTAGCTCGGCGAACTTTGTTCGATCTTAGCGTCCTTTGGAGTACAAAGTAGGCACGATTGCCAGCCATAATGCGCCTTTGTATCTATACTGTTGTCGTTATCAACGGCAGCCAGACCAAATTGCCGGATGTCAACAAGAACAACCCTTTCTTGAGCAGGAGAGGGAGGGTCACAATTTTCCAATATCTTAGTGGCCATATAGCGCCAGATATAAATGATCGACGTAAGTACACGGATCAAGAAGGCATGGTTGCCTTTGCATGTTTACGAAATGTATCCAACTATATAACACAGCTCGCCAAATTTCGAATTTTCAACTCTAACATTTAATCTGTATTGCTATACGCTCGGGGACGTGATGTGAATCAGCGGAGAACATTCAAAAACTACAGGTCTGCATCAACCGATGTCTGAGGTATATAATCCACACCTCCACAGGATTTCAAATGCTGAGCTCCATCGTCGATGTCAACAGAAAGCGATAATAACAGATATTCGGTTAGAAAGTGGAGGTAGGGTCGGTCACACACTACGAAGGGGCGGAAACGAAATGTGTAAGCAAGCGCTTGATTGGAACCCAGTACGTTACAGCAAAGACGCAGACCCAGGGATTCATGGCGATGGAGCTTCAACAAGGAAATAAAGAAAATCTTCAGACATCTGGACTCAGGTCAAGGCAGAACCGAGCATTCGTCCAGAATGCAAATTTTTCTCGTAGGCCTTATACATCACTAGAGTTGCGCAGGATACTTAAGTAAGTAAGCAAGTAGGTATGTTATTAACATTGGATATCTGTAACTTTAAAACTAGTTCTTGAATCCTGACGATCTGTGCTGTATTCGGAAGTTGATAACTTGAAGTCAGAGATCAAGAGAACTAAAATTTTCATATACAGGGTGCGGCAGTTTTCGCATTATTTTCGGCCGCACCCTGTAGAACTAATACCATTCAAAAACAATGTTCATAAAACTTGGCAGCAGAAAAATACCACTATGAGGAAAAATAAGTTAGAAATATATGAAATCTAGAGAGTTTGACCTTTCCATTCCATTCTGTTCCACTAAACACCTGTAACTAGAAATGAGAAGAAAAATTAGTATTTTCAATTTAATTCCAACTACCGTTGCTTATCTAGACAGTTACGAGTTACGTCTACAATGTGCAGACTTCTTTAGTGTCTCGTACTAGAAAGATATGATGGCCAACATAGAATGTGTTTAACCTTCGTTTAACTAGTCGTGAAGGACGCAGCTACAACCCAAGCAGAATTGACCAATTTAACAAGCAATAAATGAGTCTGCTGGAAGATTTCCATAAGTTGACAAATTTAATTGAGCCCTTGGTGATCTTCACACACTAACAAAAAGGCATTGAAATGTTGATTCTCCATACCGTCACATGCAAGCGTCCTTTAGAATATAAGAATGAGTTGAAAAGACGAGAGAATAAATTGAAACAATCAAAATTCGTGGATTTGCGTATGTTTCAGGTTTGGGAAACATTATTTCGCATGAAATCTTTGTTGACGTTCCCATATTTTTCCCAAATATTTATTGCATCTCGTGTAAAATTGATAATTTGTAAGTGTGCAAAGCAATGAATTAACCTAATGGATTAGCCCTCATGCAATGTACCGACCGCAAAATAAGTAATAATAAGAAATCGTTTTTTCGATCGAAAACATCCACTAGGTTGAACATCGGTGGACAATCGAGTATTGTTGGAGTAAACTACTCTCAATCAATAACTGTAAAAGTGCATCTAGATCACAAAGCTGAGAGTTAGAAAGACACTAAATAGCAAACCAAACGACGAAGACGCCTAGAAGAAGAATGAACCATCATTCCGTTCGGATTTGTTGCACTAAGTATGCTTCAAAAAGCATCACCCCCTGGAATCCGAAAGCACATTGAACGATTTATTCAAGCACATTAGGTACCACCATTGGCGGGATGTTGCATTGGGCCTTTGACTCTCTAAATGATTGAGTACATGCAGCGACGTCTGGACAGTACTCGCTTCAAGTGAATTTGAGTAAGTCACGATTTTTTTTTACTATGCTTTCGTGCGGTTGAATTTACATTTGTCAAAAAGCAATAGTCCAAAAAAGCCACAAACTGCACGGCGCTTATGATTGAAGTCATGCAGGCAATGGTGGCCTCTTCGAGAGTCGTTTTCTGACCGAGTGGAGCAAGCGGGGGTAATGAATGCTCCTTCAAAGCAGATGATGAAGAGCTCGAAACATGCCAATTATAGCGTAAATGAATTGGAAATAGCTAGTTTACCATAGTTATTGGTGATTTGATGGGTGAGTCGGATTGTTTGACAGACAAGTACTGGAGTTACGCTTGCCGAAAAGATGCAAATTAATGAAAATTAATACTTTGTTTATTTGTTTAAATATTTCATTAGCATTGTTAGCACGTTAGTTTTTTGTTGTAAGATGATGTGCGTTTATTGATTAATTGGATAGCAGACGATGTTTGGGAAGTGATGTGTGAATGAGATTTATCTGCTGAAATGAGGTGCCGTCGGTATAACCTTGTCAATCTTGTTCAATATTTAGATGAGATGAAAAAAATGCTGTAATTGAGTACGTATACCTTGAACAATACGAGAACATTTTTGTATTAGCTCTGATTTGGATACTTGCTACTATTTAGTATTGAGCCAACTAAGTCAATTGAGTCATATTTAAAAGTGATTACTTTTTTTTTCGCAAACCACGCATGACCTACATTCTTTGAATCTGACGTTCATGAGTATTCATCACCATCATCTTCGATTGAGAACAAGTGCAAATTTACCTTCACCTAATCAATCAGCGCCATTGTTTAGAGGATCATTGAGCCTTATCCAGAATCTACCATCAGCGGTTGACTGATGGCATATAACACGCACGATGCCACACACAGCAATATTATACTCGATGGTTTTGTGTCCGAAGGAATATAGCATCTGCTATGGGCGCACACATTTGCCTTACACAAAAAAGGTTACACGTTTTTATTACTGCAACACTCAACTGATTGAACTCCTATCGCTGACCTCTCGCTGACAGTGATCATTAATTCGGAATTGATGCCATGATGGTAGATTGCTTCTTAGTATCTTTTATTTTTGTTCCTGATGCTAGATATGTTTACTAATTTCATGATTGGGACGTTTTTGATTCAACTTAACTGTTGTTCGTTTTTTGATTCAACTTAACGCCATCCTCATAGGACTGTATAGATTTTTTGGGTAACTTCTGACATACAGCGTGGACAGACTCTTCCAATGTACGTCCAATATGCAGTGCACTTTCTTGCCCTGCTTACTAGAGCTTTGGATTTACTCTTTTATCTAGCTGAGTTTAGAGCTGCCAAACTGCCAAACTTTAACCGAAGGTCTTGGGTTGGGATGCCTCGAGTGTTTGGGATTCTAAGGAAGAATCAGGGAGTGAACTTCAAACTCAGCTTTATTTGTTAATTTTTACAAAAGCTATCTTATGTCTTCTGGTTGAATTGTCGATTTATAATAAGATATATCATCTTACTAATTCTTATGTATTTATGTAAATATAGATTACTCTATGACTCTTTGAATTCCTGAACAATTTTCCTTACTTTAAGGATGAAGTGCCGCTCGTCGTTCCTTTTCGTCCTACTTTTCATTTTGTTGTCTTAAATGTCTAGTCAACTGCGGGCGACTTTCGACGGCAAGAATGATTGTGCTTATGGCTTATATTTTCTTATATTTTCTTGAGTGAAATTAATGAGAATGCCATGATGGGCGGTTACCCAAGTTATTTGTTAAAATCAGAATGACGTCTTTGTTTCCATAGCTTTGAAATAATGTTCAATCAAACTAAATAAGCCTAGGAAATTCCAGAAGATCATGACTACTTAAAAAATCTGTCTTCTTCCTCTTCATCTTCTTCTCCTTCTTCTTCTTCGACTATTTATTGACCTATTGTCGTAAGACCCATTTGATGTGCGCAGTTCATTTCTACACCCACCAGTATTTAGGAATGAAGGTTGTTTCTTAGGCCTGCGTTATACCCCAGTCCGGAATAGCATCCATAATGAATGCTACTACCTTCTTGGGATTTATATTCCCGCAGATATCTCGAGGTTGCATAATGCAACTTCCGAAATAACGTTTCCTCTTATTAAAAAGGAAACTGCATTCACAAGTTTTGAACCCACAGAACCGACATTCTTCAGAATGAATCTTCTTTAGCCTAATAAGGAAGTGTCGCGATGGACAGTGGCCGGTTAGTAAGCCTACATATACATTTTATTCGCGCATGCTAAGTTTCAGCAGTGCGTTTGTGTTTTTCACGCTTGGAACAATGAATCTTTTTGACTAGTTTATTCCAATTGCAGTGTGCCAATTTGCTCCTACACTCTGTTTCTCCCAGTTACTATGACCTGGTACCAAAAATAGGTTGACCCTATTCTTTGAAGCAAATTCTTTTAGTTATTCAATGCATTCCCACACAAGCTTGGAATAGCACTTCAATGCGCTGATAACTTACAAAGCCGCCTGGCTGTCTGAGAAGATACAGATATTGGCGTGTCTGTATTTCCTTTAACGACAGGTGACAGCGCATTTTACCTTACCTTACCAATCAGACTAAGGGCGGCGTGGCCTCTGCTGTACACAGAAGTTGTCTCCATTCTATTCGGTCCATGGCTGTCACTCGCCAGCCTCGCTGTCTGCGAAGGGTCCGAAGGTCGCCTTCTACTTGATCGATCCACCATGCTCGTGTCGCGCCTCTTCTTCTTGTACCTGTCGGTTCGTTTTTGAGAACCTTTTTCACAGGGCTGTCGTCCGACATTCTTATGATATGCCCATCCCATCGTAGTCAACCGATTTTTGCGATGTGTAAGATGGGAGGTTCTCCGAGCAACTGGTGCATTGGTTCATTCGCCTCCTCCACGTTCCGTCTTCCATCTGCACTCCACCGTAGATGGTACGCAGCACCTTCCCTTCAAAGACTCCAAGGGCGCGTTCCTCCACTAGCAATGTCCATGTTTCGCGGCCGTAGAGAACTACCGGTCTAATTAATGTCTTGTAGATGGTCAACTTTTTGGTTCGGCGAACTTTGTTCGATCTTAGCGTCCTTCGGAGTCCAAAGTAGGCACGATTGCCAGCCATAATGCGCCTTTTTATTTCTCGGCTAGTGTCGTTATCGGCGGTCACCAATGAGCCCAGATACACGAATTCGTCTGCTACCTCAATTTCATCACCGTCGATCTGAACTCGTGCTAGGAGGCTAACATTGTCTTCTCGTGAGCCTCTTCCCTTCATGTATTTTGTTTTCAACGCATTAATCACAAGCCCGATCCTACCAGCTTCAGCATAAAGTCTGATGTTCGTTTCTGCCATCGTCTCAAAGTTACGTGCTACGATATAAACGTCGTAGTTGGACAGACTTCCTGAAGATCGTGCCACTCGTGTCTATCCCAGCTCTTCGAATCACCTCCTTTAGTGCAATGTTAAATAGTAAACATGACAATCCATCACCTTGCCGTAACCCTCTCCGAGATTCGAAGGGACTCGAGAGCGTCCCTGATACTCGGACGACACACATCACTCGAGCCATCGTTGCTTTGATCACTTGCGTCAGTTTTTCCGGAAATCCATATTCGTGCATGATTTGCCATAGCTGGTCTCGATCGATTGTATCATACGCTGATTTGAAATCGATGAAAAAATTATGTGTGGGCACGTTGTATTCGCGACATTTCTGCAGCACTTGCCGAATCGCGAAAATCTAGTCCGTAGTAGCGCGGGCACCCATGTATCCCACTTGGTTTTGCCCCACGAACTCCTTTGCAATTGACAGCGCGTTCTAAGATTGGTTGGCGATTGGCGATTTTAGTCCTGGGTCCATACACTTCAGCCCCAGTTCTACCATCCATTTTAGAACCGTCTGTGTAAAATACAAGACCCTGGTGAAACGGTCCGCCCACCAGATTCCCACATGTTCCGATCATTGACCGTTACTTTGTATGGTATATCTAAGATTGGTTTTTGTAGCTGTCTTCATTTTGTGTCACTAACGGATTTATATTGACCTTTTTTTTTGTAAATGTTCTGTTAGGTCACCCTTAAGGATCGTTTTGTTCCTTTTAATTTTTAAAGCACTTTTTACTGCATCTACCTGTACAAATTTATGCAAGGGTAACAGATGCATTATGGCATCCAGAGTTATAGTGGGAGTACTTCGAATAGCTCCTGTTGTCGATAGAGTTGCTAAACGTAGTAGTTTAGTCAGTTCTCGTTGAGCTGAATTTATTTTGGTTCTGGGCAACCAGACTAGAGAAGCATGCGATATCTTGCTCTATCTGCCAGATAAATCCAACGGATTATTCTAGGCCTCAGTCCCCATTTCTTCCCAATAGCTCTCCGACAGGCCCAGCGAGCAGCAGTTGCTTTGTTCACAACATGCTCTAAGTATTTACTCCAATTCAATTTCCGATCCGGGTGACTCCTAGATATTTATCTTGAGAGGAGAAAGTCAACTGTACCCCATCTAAAGACCTAAGTGCCTTTATGTTGATAAGTCTTTTTCTTGTAAAAATGACAAGAGTTGTTGTTGAAGGGTTTACATTCAGGCCCTTCCTCCTGCACCATGCAAGAGTGTAGTTTAATGCTGATTGCATTCTGTTTGAAAACCTTTGCATAACGTTTCCCCTGTATTATTATTGCGATGTCATCCGCGTAGCCTATGACTTCAAAACGCATTGCCACCAACTTATTCAGCAGATCATCAACAAATTTAATTAATCCTTCCATTTACTAGGGTAGCCGCCCTCGGGGAGGGATGGCTATCATCATAGAGTAACTTACATTTTGGTACTGAGATCCCAGCACTCTATGATTGTTGACCCACGGTTCCTGTAGGTCAAGGTCTTCTTTGACAAACCTTCGTGTGAGTACGCTTGATGACTCTCTAGCATATTGAATGTTTTCCTGAAGAGCTTTTATGCTGATCATTGTGATGATGACCAGCATTGTTGTGATTGGCAGTCCATTGGCCTGTATTGGGATGGAATTTTGAGGTTTTCGGGTCCACAGGGACTTCCTTTATTCATTCCCTGTGGATCTTTGTTCCTTGCTCCACGATTGACATCTTTTTTCGGATTCAGTCTAGCAGTTCCTTTTTGGGGCTCAGTACTCGCCGGCATCTGACGTTCATCACTGGTACTTACTCTGCTTGGCCCAGGGACTTATCGCTCCTGGTCCACAGAAGGGCCCATTCGCGTATTCCCTGGGGTTTTTACAGGTGCCATACCAGCAACTTCCGTCTACACTGTTCTCGACTGCTTCTTTTTGCCGCCAGTATTACTGTCGCGCTGATCAGTCCTGCCTTGCTTCACCCGACGTAGTTTGGCAGTGTGATACATGAAATTGATCCTGAAACCTTATCACCTTCTGCATGGCCTCATCGTTCATCGTGAGGACCAGTTCGACGTCGTTCCTATTGGGAATAGTCTTCTAGAGAACTCTCCAGCAGTCCGTACTCAGGTTGTTCTGGGTCTCCTCATTGGATTTTGTGGCGATTTTTGGCAGATAGGCTACCATGATTTCCGGTCTAGGAATATCCTTTTCGTCAACCATTAAGAGCACTCCCTCGCACTGTATGCTGAGAGTTATGTTCTTTAACCAGTCTGCTGTGGCGTGATCATGGCAGTTTATTACCAGGAAGCCTGTTTTTATTGTGCAGCCTCTGGAGATTGCTTTTACTGCTATTCCCCGTTTCTCAACTACTTTATTGATTATAATGTCTTGGATCTAAATCAGTTGTTGTGTTGTTAGAGTTGTGGTTGGGTAGTCCTTTGGAATTGTTCCTACCCGTACTTGGCTCATAACTTCCGTGTAAAGCGGTTTTTGAGTAGTGGAGTGCGATTCCTTTACCTTATTGCGCTGGACTTTCGGTTTCCTGGGTTAAGTACGCTCACTTCCGCTTCCCGGGGCCTTTGTCCCCCTTTCCTTGTTGATCGGACCAGGTTGTCCAGCCTTCTTGAGTGTATCCTGGATATTTATATTACCGGACCTTTGGTTGTCTCTTTGTAGCCGGCCTTCTATCAAACATGAGAATTATCCTAGAACACAGATCGTGTATTTTATAAGTAAAAAGAATGTTCTGATAGAAGTTTGAACCTCTGTTTAGTCAAGAAAAAAACTCATTCCGAAAAACACCTATAAACGTGCCAGTTCTAATAAAAGCGCTCGCACCGGGCCCAGCTAGTGAATATATAAATACTCCCCACCTAGAGTCGGGGAAACCCTAAGTTAATCACGAATGATCGATTGATATTAAAAGTCAAGTTGATGAAAAAAAAAAAGTAATAACGCACCAACAAAAGCCATATCCCAGTTCAGGAATAATACAACCTGTCAAGACATAATAATCTTCTTATGTCAGTTTATAAATAGGATAACATCCAGACTGGAAACTCCAACATGACTTGCAGAAAAAAAAATGTGCGCAACTCACGATGGCAACCTCCGACTTGTGGCATGCTGGCAATGCAAAAAGAAATTAGAGATGTCCATCATAAACGATTTTGTCAGATTCCGGTTTTTAAAGTGTGGAACATAAAACCCAAACAATAAAAAGTGGCAACGGCATTTGCTGCCTTCATGTCAACAACCTGTTCCGATCGCTGGATTGTGGGCCTTCCCAGTTGAAGCCGAATGTTTACATACGACCAGTAGAAAACCAAATGACGTAGCAGTAGGCTGCGATTTACAGGAATACTCTAAATATCGCGGATCATCCATCTAGGTTGAATGCCTCTTTAAAGGCAAGTTTGTTTTTTTTAAACGCTTGCCACATGCAAAACTTAGCTCAATGCGATGATGAACATTCAAAAATTTTCACCGCACGATTTTGGGGATTCCTGTATTGCATTACCGTGCTCATTTCATGAAGATGGACAATAACATAATTAATGGGCAGAGAAATTGAGAAGCGTAATAAATTTCACTGCCATGTTTCCTAAACATTTTGGCGATTAATTGAGGCTTGCGTCATTTTATGGCCATAAATCCCCTCGTCATTTGTCATGCATCTTTGCAAGGCCTTCTCGGAAATCCCTAAAAAAATGCTCTTCTTCGAATGGCCAACAAAAAATGATTAAAGGAAGCTATTTAAATGATATTAAAACATCAGCGGGGTTTTTTCCATGATCTTGAACCCACACATATTAAAATTCCTAACAAAGCTCTGCTGCGTGGGTCGGAAGCCCTCGGCTTTTGGGAACGTGTTAACAAATCATTAGACAAAACACCGACGAATCTTACAATATCCGCCAATTACTGCATGGTGAGAAATGATTTAAACACACTCGTGATGGCACACGTGGCTACCCCAAACGGCTGGCGGTGCGTTGATTTGACCCTTCGAAACTCGGTTGAGCGTGATCTGATGATGAGTTGTTGATGAATTATATGCCCGTTTTTCGGACGGCAACAAAAAAAAAACGCGCTAGACAGGAATCATCACTGAACCAGATGAAGCTGCTTTGTAGTGCCCAATTTATTGCGATCATTTGTTTGACTGGTTTTCACACGCCGGAAAGAGGCATTATTGATCAACCAGCGCGTACTGTTTACCATCATCGCTATTAGTGCCGGTTTCTTGCCTTCTGTTTGCTGCGGTGTTGAGATGGTATTATAGGCATGTTTTACATTGCTAAATGGATATAGGTCTTTTTTTTTAATTCTTGTGCTATATTTAAAGCATGTATTAAACTTTACTTTGTTCCATAAGTATTCCATACCATATCGGTTTGTCGAGAATGGGAGGAATATTTGTCCGTGTTAAGTTTTTGTTTTTACCCATCTGCTCCACCTTTTTACTTTCAGTTGAGCACTTTTACATTTATTACAAATCCAGTACACTGACACTCAAAACAAAATTCTGTGAGAAATAATTCTTGATAATAACTGTTGAATTTTTTTACGATAACTTTAATTTGTTTTTTTTATATATATAACTAATTCGTTTATTTGTTGGGCTCAGGCGTGTGTAACACTTTACGGAGCCGATATTCAATATTGTTTGTTAACAAAATTTTATTTTTCGATACAAGTAAAAGAAGGGTGACAATTACTCCTGGGTAGCTTGAGGTTAATGGGCCACATTATTGTTTGGAAAGGGCTAAGCAGGTAACTTATTTAAGTCCTTATTTGCTGCTTTTGGTTGCGACATCTACCATATCCTCGGTCCTTGTATTCGCTTTCAGGAACTAAGCCGCAGAGGAGTGATCATAGCTTGCTGGGCAGGTACAAGCAGAACGGAAACAAAAGGATAGTATAACACAATGGCAGGGAACTTACTAAAGTTGAGGGGAAGACATCATACTCTTAGATCAGACAAACAAAGGAATTCGTAAACTGCTTGCATGTAGGGAAAATCCCCGAGCAAAGGATTATACCAAATTGATAACAAGTTATAATACCAGGTTATCATTTTTTGATCACTGAATATGTTATTATTGAGGCTGAATAAACATCCAAAATAACAGAATGAATAACAAAAAAATACTCGTTGAATATCATAATAATAACTTATTTTGTTACTTGATAAGAAATCCTGTATTGTAAGCAAATTTATTGAAATAGTTTGAAGTTATGTTATCAAATTAAAACCAAATTCTCATGCTAATAACTGAAAAAAATATTTTAATTAAAAGCAAAATTTCTTGTTCAAATATGCTGGCAATATTTATAGTTTTACAATTCAACTTAAAACGTTCATAAAAAGTAGTGTGTTCTAAATGATAACATATGATAACAAAATTTGCCAATGGTGATAACTAAATTTGTTAAGCGATAACAGCGGAAATCAAAACTATAACTGGGATAACACAACATGTTACTTATATGATATCAGCTTGTTATTTTCCTTTGCTAGGGTCACGCATTCTCAAAACATCTCTCACCTCGCAGAAGGGTTGCCTACTTCAGGCCAATTTGATTATTTTATTTTATTCATGTTTAAGGGGGCATGGCACCAAGTCACCGCGAGCTCAAGAAATCATACCTTACATAGTACATCAGGGAATAGTTGAATAGGCTTCGCAACATTTCCTCCCATGGGGGTTTTGAATTTTACGGGATACTTTATTAGTGGACACTAGAAGTGTACAATAATATTACTTTGCTGGCCACGGGATACGGATAGGGTGGGAGAATTATTGGTGTGTAGGGCTGTAGGAAGAAAGAAAGAAAGAAAGTAGGAAGGCCGTAAAAATAAGTTACCCCTCGATATGCTGGGAATGGTATCTACCAAAATACCTGCTTAGCTTGAAATTGCTTCTTGTCAGAGCTTGTATTCTTGTTCCACACGTTGAGTTTGTCTTCCGTACCGTGGACTCTTCCGTTAGTTCGTGACAGGATGTTCCATCCATATTCGCGGGTTTCATTTTGAATTCGGAGCATCGGCATGAGCATGATTGACCGCCAGAGGATGCTACTCTGTTGTTGCCAGATCTTCTGTTATTACACAGAGAACCAACAGATGATGCTTGGGACTAACATACATCTTTAATGTGTAAAAACTGGTCCCAAAAAAAGACAATACCGGCGCCGGCCTCGCCCGAATGCAAGTCAAGTAAAGAAAGGGTAGGAATATGTTGCCGTGATACTCGCTCCATTCGAAGCCGTGGAGTCCACTGCACTTCCACGAAAAATCACTGGGATTTTGGATAACCGGATTGGGTGGCAGTAGGGTTCGTTTTGGTTAACGATAAGCTGTCAAGTGAAATATTTAAAAATAAGTACCGATTTCCGATTTGAACCAATTTAAACCAACAGTAACGATGCTGTTGGGGCCACTCACAAAGTGTTATTGTGGTTTTTCATTGAGAAACTAGATGTTTTGAAATGCTAGAAAGCCGTTTTGGGCCGATTTAAACCAACATTAAGGATACTATAAGGGCCACTCACAGAGTGTGATAGTGATATTTCATTAGGAAAACAAGGCAATCCACCTCAACACCCGAGAGCCAACTTGGACCGATCTAAACCAACAGTACGGATGCCACTGGAGTCACTTAGCAAATGGGACAGAGGTTTATTTGTTCCATTTGTGTGGGTGGCCCGATGTGCATGGCGAACGAATAATTTGGATCACAATTATTTATGTACCTCACCACCGACCCATCTTACCCGGCGAACCACGACTTCTCATGCCCACTCGATCATTCGCGCAACGCACAATAGGCAACCAAAACAATAAACCAAACGCTACTCCCGATAACAAAATATTGCGGAACAAAGTATCGACACAGCCGATTCAACCGAATCAACTGATGGTCGACGCAAAGCTATGAAAAATAAATTTAATTAATAAAGATACAATGGGTAACAATAACCTGTCTTGCTCCACGTCCTTGAGAGTAGGCGTCCGTTCAGTTTCTGGTACATTAATTCATCTTCATGCCTTACTGAAGTATTATTTCTTGGTCTGTCGGTCTTGACACGCATCCCCATGTTGTCATAGATAGTTACAGCCCAGTTTAGGCGAAACCACCACTTGCCCTTTTTTATTGTTAACTCCTTCTACAGGTTTGCACGGAACCGAACATTCTTACGGGCTGACCCAGATCTTTATAATCACCAAACAGTATGGAACATTACTTATTAACGATATGACCAGCAGATGCATTACTTTTTAGATTTTATGCAACCAAACAATAAGTATCGGAAGATACTCCGCTATTTCCGTTGCAATTTACATCACTTAAAAATTTTGTGCATGAAAAATGGATCGTTCATTACGAACATTAAAAAAAAATCAAATCACCGCAAGTCAAATTTTTTTCGATTTTTTGAAAATGAAAAAGGTATATAACCCCTTAAAACTTACAAGAGAGAGAGAGAGAGAGAGAGAGAGAGAGAGAGAGAGAGAGAAAGAGGTTCCGACACGACCGCTCGTTAGGACTACCAAACACCGAATCTAGGGGTTTTATTTCGAATTTTTAAGCAAAACTTCTTCTTGATAACGTTACACATTATCCATTACCGATGCGTACTCTAAAACTGCATTTTTCTTCAAAACTGTAAAGCTAGAATTTTATCTAGCATTCTAGGGTTACCAATCCCATAATCATCTCACCACCTTTCAGCTCGTGCTATTTGAAAACAAAAGATTGACGCATGCCCATCTGATTTCTAACTTTTTATTTATAGTTAATTTTATTTGTTGTTGAAAGTAAGCAAACTCCAAACCTACATTTCCGATTAGTATGAATAATGGATGAGATGAATAATGGAACAATTTCCCTATGTAGTAATGCTTTCCGAAAGTGTGCTGATTTGTTATAATAAACTATTTAAGCTTTTTCAAGTTTCCTATGATCAAATGCAACATTTCAACTATTTCCAAAAACTGTACTTGACCACTGATCACCATCTCCGAATCATAATGGTCAATGA
The DNA here is from genome assembly GCA_034211315.2 of Aedes japonicus. Lineage (NCBI taxonomy): Eukaryota > Metazoa > Arthropoda > Insecta > Diptera > Culicidae > Aedes > Aedes japonicus. The sequence continues at coordinate 30,909 of JASCZW010000587.1, forward strand.
TAAGAATTACTGAAAAAAAACTTTTGGGCTCCATTACCAGTGATCTGGCAACACTAGCATAGACTAACTCTCAGACCAGTAGGTCGTGAACAAATACGATTTTTTTCTTGGCTCAGTCAGTACTAGCCTGTCGGTCCCAACCTCGGTCCAAGCTTAATGATGCGCCCCTAAGACCGCAACTCACACCAATACACCCTCAAATATTCTGTCAAAATAACATAGCGAATCAAAACAAAAACAAAGATACTTGTAGCAAAAGGTAAAAAAGCGCAAGAATGCATGGTAAGGTGCAGACTGCAAGGTGTTCTTCGAAACTAGGGGCTCTCGAACAGTGAACCAATTTCAAATCGCTAGTTGCACATTGATGGTTGACACTAGTGCGTTTCTTTCCAAAATGTTAAAGAATCAGACCAGCCCTGGGACATTTCTAAGTACTTAGTTAAACTACCTCAAAACTTTGCCAGTGCCCAGGGAACTTTTTGCTCTTTAGAAAGATGTATGTTGTTGAAAGTTTGATAGTTTTGATTGCATACTATAGCATTACTTAGATTATTGCGCATATTTCTGATATACATTAACAAAACAGTAGCTATTTTAACTTGAATGTTCGACTTTATGTGAACTTTAGAAGGAAAATACACAAAAAAAATTACATCTAGATTTCGAAGAAATTTGCGGACTTTTCGCGGAATACGCTTCATCAACAGGCGCACATTATTCTCATCCATAGGTTTGGAATCTTATTCCGCTTGGTTTTCAATTAATTGATGCTTTTGACGACACTGACATTCACCTTCAGCTTCCTCTTCATAGAAGCCCATAATCTCTCTATCGGTCTGAGCTGGGGACAGTTTCATGGGTTGAGTTCTTTCGGTATAAACTGAATCCCGGTGGTTTCATACCACTGTTGCACTGTTTTACTGTAATGAACGCTTACAAGATTTGGCCAAAACATAACAGGTTCATTGTGGGATCTGATGAATGGCAATATTTGCTTTTGGAGACATTCCGTTCTGTACAGCTCTGAATTAAATGTCTTATCAGTGATGGAAAACTTGGTCTTTCTACCGCAGCTACAGATGCCTTGCCAAATCATGTATTAACGTGCAAGTTTATCTGCCAACACAAACTTGAATTTGGCAGAAACATCTCCCCGAGCTGTAGCCAAGTAAAATGTTTGCCCTGATAGCTGTTTGAAATCGGCCTTTACAAAGGTTTCATCATCCATAAGGAGACATCCGTTGATATTTGTCGACACATCATCATACAGTTTTCTGGTACGGATTCTGGCCACATTGTTCGGCTTTTGATCCCTATTTGGTTGTCTACAGGCACAGTATGACTTGATGCCTTCCCGAAGACGAATCCGTTGCACGGTTTTGGCCAAATCGCGGTCTGAGATGTTGGCGTTTGTCTTAATGTTCTTGATGACTTTGTTCCGCAGTTGACGGTTGACAGTACCCGCCCGACGCTTGTTTTGATGCTTGCGATCTGTCGACAATGTTTCTCTGTACTTTTTCAAAACACGCTACACGGTATTTCAGGGAAAACCCAACACTTTAGCAATTTTTTTCCCAGACGACGAAGAGTTTTCCAAATGATTGCGCACAATTATTTTTCTTCTTTCTTCTTCAATTTTGTATTTCTCTGGCGCACGTTCGAATTGCTCCGCAAAAGAAAATACTTCTGATGTTGTTTTTGTTATAGGCATAAGATTTCATAGTTTAATAATCCGACCACTAGGGTCGCTGTAAGAATTTAAAATGTTTGTTCGAATGCTAAATGGGCCACACCTTATATCATGGCATGCAGAGCGTATGTGAGCGATTATTGGTGATTTTCTCTCAACGACTTTTCGTTTCTTTGACTAGAAATTCTGAATTCCCCAAGTAACCAATCTTAATCAGCACCAACCAGTAGTAATGATGTTTAAATCAAACATTATAAATTAAATTATTCCAAAATTTCAAATTCTAGCCTACTCTCTAGCTTAGGATCAAATAAACATCCGCATCCTGAATTTAACAACATTTCAAATCAGAAATAATCTTCCAAAAGTTAAGCACCCGGAAACGAATGGTTCTATTTCCTATCTAATGTATTCATTTTTTTTTGTATGGAGGATACATGCTTTAAACTATATGCAAAGGCTTATTATGTTGCTACAAGTGATGTGCTTCAAGCTCAATGTTGTTACAAGTGATGTGCTCCACGTCCTATTTCTAATATAGCTGCCTGTCATCGTCAGTCTTAAGTTACATTTTTCTGTAGCTTTGTGCCTCACTTCGAACAGGCAGATAATAACCCTGATCAAAACTATCAGCCTTTTCGAAGATGTTGCAATTCAGTTATTATACTATGAGAAAAATAGGTATTTTGATTATTCATTCCATAGAACCAATGAATAAACAACAACATATGTTGCCACAAAAATAAAAACTGGTCTATTTTGTAATTTTCCTTCGATTGAAAGTAAAAAGTCCAAGAGTGAACTGCGGCTTAACCCGCCAGTATCACACCTGATGTAAGTGCCTTGATATAAACGTTCTACGACGTGGCAGATAAAAAATGTGTAAAATATCTGATACTTTCAATTCTTGGTCTGACATGCATGTTTATGCATGAAATAAGCCTTTTTACCATCGACAAGGTGAAAAATTTGACCAACGAGAGGGAATTTCTCAAGATAACTCTTATTGATCTCTTTTTGAATGGATGGAGGTCATTTAAACAAAAAGTAAAAATACAATGTTATGCCGACGATTTAACGATGTTTTCAGAAATAAAAAAACAAGGATGATATAAGACTATTCCAAACCGACGTACTCCTATTTCATAATTGGTGCAAAAAAGGCCTTTTGCAGCCAAACGTCCATAAAAGCAAAACAATATCATTTAGTAGGAAGCGGAATACATTAGACTGTACAATCTCTCTAGGAAATCAGGCAGTTGAAAAGTGCGGAAGAATTAAGGACGTAGGTGTTATTTTAGATAAGAAACTAACATTCATTGGCCTCTATAACACAATTATCAGTAGAGCAAATAGCATGCTTGGATTCATAAAACGATTTATACGTTATACGAAGTATTGTAGCGAAGTATAATCACCTTTTTCAGTCACGTACGAACAACGAATAGAATCAGTTCAAAAGCAATTTATACTGTTTGCACTTCGAAAATTAGGTTGGACAAGATTTTCTTCACCATTTTATAAAGCTCGTTGTATGCTCATCACCATCCAAATTTTTCAAAACTTAATTTTTACATTCCAAGTCGACAACTACAAAATCGAAATGTTTTGCGATACGGTCAAAATTTGGTCAATATCAACTTGACGTATTTCTTTCAATTTTGCATTTAAAAAACCTGATCACCCCTCATTTTGAAGGTGTGTGTGTGTAGAATGTTGCACTTATTTTGATTTTGGAATTCACTCTTCAGTTGTCAAAATGCCGTCCAAGCAAGAAGAGCAGCGTATCAAAATTTTGCTCGCGCATCGCGAAAATCCGAGCTACTCGCACGCAAAGTTGGCAAAATCGCTAAAAGTTGCCAAATCAACCGTTACAAATGTAATTAAAGTGTTTGGGGAACGTTTTTCGACAGCCAGGAAGTCTGGATCGGGGGGAAATCGAAAACCGGAAGCCGCTGAGACGACAAAGAGAGTTGCCGATAGTTTCAAGCGAAACCCTAACCTATCTCTCCGAGATGCCGCAAATAAGCTGGGTGTATCGTCTACAACCGTGCATCGAGCCAAAAACGAGCCGGACTATCGACTCACAAAGAAGGTAGTGACTCCAAATCGCGATGATAAACAAAATACGACGGCCAAAGCGCGATCCGGAGGCTGTACACGACGATGCTGACGAAGTTTGACTGCGTGGTAATGGACGACGAAACCTACGTCAAAGCCGACTACAAGCAGCTTCCGGGACAGGAGTTTTATACGGCAAAAGGAAGGGGAAAGGTAGCAGATATTTTCAAGCACACGAAACTGTCAAAGTTCGCAAAGAAATATCTGGTTTGGCAAGCCATCTGTACCTGTGGCTTGAAAAGCAGTATTTTCATAGCTTCCGGGACTGTCAACCAAGAAATTTACGTGAAAGAGTGTTTGAATAAACATCTGCTGCCTTTCCTGAAGAAACACGGTTGTTCCGTACTGTTTTGGCCGGATTTGGCATCTTGCCAATACGGTAAAAAGGCCATGGAGTGGTACGCCGCCAACAACGTGCAGGTGGTTCCCAAGGACAAGAACCCTCCCAACACGCCAGAGCTCCGCCCAATTGAAAAATACTGGGCTATTGTCAAGCGGAACCTAAAGAAGACCAAAAAAACTGCTAAGGACGAGCAGCAGTTCAAGGCAAACTGGCTTTCTGCGGCGAAGAAGGTGGACAAGGTGGCTGTACAAAATCTGATGGCAGGGGTCAAGCGTAAGGCCCGGCAATTCGGATTTGGAAAAGCGGAAGCCTAACTGAATATTTTTCCTGAATTTTGTACTAATTGAACTTGAAAAAGAAATTTATACATTAATTGTTATGTTATGTATTCTCCGTGCGAGGAGTAACGATTATGATGTAGAAGGAGATGTCCGCTCATCACCATGAGGCACCAAGAGTGAACAACAATGTTTTTGGCTAGAATGAAAGATGTGAAGAGAAAGTGTTGAAAGGTCCGTCAGAGTGCGGCAGGTAGGAAAATTAACAGATGTTTTTGAAAATTGAGCGAAAGGGCATGTATCCAATGGTACTCGAACCATGGACGTCAATCTTTGCCTAACATCCCACTGCGGGGTAGGTTGTAGCGACGGAACAAGTCCGCCACTTCAACAGGCAAAAATTGACGCATGGAAAGACGCTCATGTACCACTGTGGCTTGTATAGTTTATTCTTAGCGATCTATTGTGTGCACTCTGTTTACTGATGCGCACATGGGAGAGGAACTCTCTCCTTTTTTGGGTTTGTTTTGATTCGCATCGACTGACGATCACTACAATTTTTTTTCTCGTCATCTCCAACGTAGAGACCTCGGAGAGAAACATCGTGAAGCGCACTACCTGCCGCACTCTGACGGACCTTTCAACACTTTCTCTTCACATCTTTCATTCTAGCCAAAAACATTGTTGTTCACTCTTGGTGCCTCATGGTGATGAGCGAACATCTCCTTCTACATCAAGAAATTTAATTTGATTTTTTAAATAAACGATTTCACCGATTTACACGCGTTTTCCCTTGACCAAATTTTGACCGTATCACCCTTTACTATAAGCAACCATCGTACAAATTATGCTGAATTTGAACCTTTAAACCGGATGATGGCAACATACAATATGTATTGCGAAGACGTTGACTTTACAACGACAAAACAAAAATTTAAGCAATACTTTAATAATATTTGATTTAAAAAAAAGATGCTGACAAATGTACTAGAATATACACTGATAGGCATAATAAAGTGCCCACCTCATCTTTTTTTCAATTTCTCTCATTTACTTGGTTCAAATTAAAGTAAACACACTGTATTTTTTTTTTATTATCTAATTTTTTATATTCTTTTAAAGTTTCACTTATGGAATACTGTAAAAAAAAGAGTTTTACTTGAAGAAAAAAAAAATCAATTTGTGTTGAAAAAAAAAAAACAGTGACAAAATAAAGTGCCCACTTTATTTAGGCTACAAAAAACATAAATCAATTAAAATAAAAGCATTTAAATAATTGATGCGTCCTCCTTTGGCCTTCAGGACCTCCTGCAGGCACTTCGACATGCTCTCGACCAGGTTCTTTAGGTTCCGTAGATCTAGCTCTTCCCAGGCGTGCTCCAGGGCTTCAAAATAGTTATTTTTATTGGTAACACCAGTTTTGTCAACCCTGGCATCGAGAATCGCCCACAAATTCTCGATGGGTTTGAGGTCCGGGCTTTGTGGAGGCCATTCCAGCGGTTTGATCCAACAAGCTCGGAAGAAAGACATGGTCTTCTTGGCAGTATGCTTCGGGTCGTTGTCCTGCTGGAATACGAACTTCTCTTCAATGCCCGTCTGGATCAGCGAAACCTCCAGATTTTCTCGCAGGATGTTGATGTAAGAATCTGCCGTCATTATTCCGTCGATTTTCACAATGCTTCTCACTCCACCCCACGAAAAACACCCCCAGACCACCACATTTCCACACTTCATCGTGCCTTCGATGTGCGCTCCTGAAGCTCCTCTCCCGATCTGCACCAAACACGAACCCGCCGCTTTCGGTTAAACAGCTCGAATTTTGATTCGTCCGTCCAGAGAACCGTTTTCCAGAACTCTAGGGGCTTATCAGCATGCTCCTTAGCAAACTTAAGCCGTTTGGCTTTGTTTGCCTTGCTGATAAATGGGCGCTTCCGGGCAAGTTTGCTATTCAACCCCTGTGCTACGAGACGGCGACGAACAGTTCGACCGGAAACTGATAACTGAAGGGTTTCCTGGATCTAGCGGATAGTTACCTTCGGATTCTTCTTGACTTCGCACATGATCTTGGTGTCCGTTCTCGCATCCGTTTTCCGCTTCCTGCCTCTGCCAGGGCGATCCACCACTGATCCAAACGTTTTAAGCTTCAGAAGAATTTTGCCAGCCGCTGCCTTACTGATACTGTACTTCTTAGCGACAGCCCGGTGCGATTCACCGTTTTGCACATCACGAACGACCAATTTTCGGATACACAAGGGAATTGCTTTCGAAAGCACTGCGTTCTCCATTTTTTTCAATTGAATCAAATGCGATCACGTATACAAATGCACCAGGTTGAGCCGTTTGCTTCAAAACATGTCAAAATATCAAAACATAAACAATCGATGGGTCTTGCAATGGAAACTGATCGAAAACATATCGATTTTTGAAGTGGGCACTTTTTTTTGTCACTGTTTTTTTTCAACACAAATTGATTTTGTTTTCTTTAAGTAAAAGTCCTTTTTTTCAGTATTCCATAAGTGAAACTTAAAAAGAATATAAAAAGTAAAATAAGAAAAAAAACTACACAGTTGTCTTGTTGTCAATGAAATAAATGTGATAACTGAGTTTTTAATCAAAATTCAAATCAGAGTAGAGTCCTGGCATAGACCGTGAAATACTTGAGATTTACAACTGAAACATCGTGAATCATCTTATGATTGATTTCCAAATCAGTGTTATTATATTAACAGTGAAATTTGACAAAATAAGTTTGCTAGGGTAGTTTTCGTATAAACAACGGAAAGCTATCAGTTAAAAACAAGTGATTTGATACTTGATTTTTTTAAATGATTTATTACACGACACACGTACAAATGGATCGATTCCCATTTATCAAGAATGTACATTTAAAGTTCTAATAAATTGAATCCACTAATAACGGTCATGCGTGTGGTTGAACGCGTAACTTAATAGCACCGTTGGGTCTTAATATGACGGGCTGTTGAATGATTTAATAAATAATTAATTTACCTAGACGCACACAAGACACACAATTACTCGGTCTAGACTTTGTAGTCGGCCGGGGGAGAGTCTCGAGATGCGGTTTTGCTCGATCAAGTTATTCTAGACCTTAAGGGCAAGATGACGACGGCACCTCCGTTGAACGGTACATTGATATATGCTTATATGTTTACAAGTAGGTAGATACAAACGAGACAACCCGTTCGTCATCACTGTTGCTGTTGCATGCCAGGTTCATTCAACTTCTCTTTCCGAACAACTTCTTGCTGAAGTCATAACCATTCTAATCCGATGTGGTGATTCTGAAGCACGAGACCTGCAGCTGTGTAACAAATGATGCTGTAGATCTCAGGCGCTTGCTAACACATTCAACGCTTCGAAGCAATAGTCCAGTGGGCAGGTTCAAATCGCGACGGAGCAGAGAGTATAGTAATTAGCAACGTTACGCATTAATGCATTTTCCAATCAAAGCGACCTCCACCACACTCGTGGCACGTCTTGCCCTCTGCTTCACCGACATCTACACAAGTAATGAATGAACGAGTTGACATTCATAAACGAGCGCATTTGAAACGCTATCATAACATTAGCGAAATACGCGGACAAAGCACGCGAACTTCGCGAATTAAGATGCTGAAAAAAAGTGGGTAATCCGGCAACCCCGGCAACAGAACTATCGCGCCCGTGAGATTGCAATATTTGTGCGGATTCCTGCGGCTAGCTGACCATCACGGTCAAAATACTGCGTAGGCTCATGCTGCTACTACTGCCAGATTCGGATTCCACTCACTCTGTTCCACTGGCAATGGGTTATCTTCGATATGAACATTAGAACAAGTGTTAATTAAGACTTGCAGTAGCCGAGCTGTCAGCGAAGTAATCCTCGTTTATATGGCAACATCGGCCATGGTGATTGGCCGACTGGACTTTGAGATGGAAGCGTTCTAAAATTATGTGGAGCACACTACCATACAAGTACTACCGCTAAACGACCTATTTTTTTTTTCAATTGGCACTCGTAATGCCAAAGGTCCACAACTCGTTTGTGGGCCAAATGATTATGCGGAAGGTCAACACATCGTGCCTTGACTGATATTGAGCGGATTGGTTTTATTATTCTACGAAATAAACATTGCAAAATTTGTTAAGTTTCTAAAGCAAACTGTCAGTATACATCATGGTTTATAGAACCTTTTATAGAATGCTTGGATCGAATTCATGTAAATGTTAAATGAAAAACTTTTCTCTTCAAAATTATGCAGACAAACTACGACAATGACTTGTGATGGCTCCACATATTGTTTGTACCACTCTGCCTTGTTTCTTACATGGGCGACTAAACTACCCCCGACTGAGTTTATTTTTTAGAAAATTCTGTACGTTTATGTTATAGAATAATGCGCGTTTATTTTGTACACCTAGAGTTAATAACTAGGCATGTCGATTTAATTTAGCCAAATTTTATTAATTTGAAAATTGTGAAGCTTTACCAGTGAAATCATGATAGCTACAAAATGTGAGAAACCGAATTTCTCGCTTAAGCGTATTTATATAAATTGAAGAGTGAAGTCTTCAATCTTAAGTGTATTTATATAAATCGCAAGGTTAACTCCTAATTCTAAACCGTCCGATCGACATGATGCCAATTTGAATTTGTCATTTGTTGCTGAGCTTGTAACATATTGACCATGTGAAAAAGCTAGGCAGAAAATACATCCCGTTACTCTACATTAGATTCAAGCCAATTTTGCAATCTTTGCATTCTTGTGCTTAAAGGATTTCAAATTCAAATGTTAATGGACAGAGATTTTTAGATTCAGAGGTCCATGTCAGTTTTCATTTGTCTCATACGATTTGCATTTTTCTTGACAAATTGACATCAAAAATTGAAATTTTTAAATCTCTGGAGATCCACTCAATAACTGCTTCAGATTCGGTGTAAATGCTCCAAAAACATTTTTTTGAAATTTTTAAGTTTAACAATCAACTTTGCAGACAAAAGCGGGTTGATCCGACTTCACCAGAAAAAGTTATAACCGTTGAAAGGCAGCATATTTTAGCAAAAAAAAAACAGCAAAGTACAGTAAATCCCCCCCCATACGCGGATTTCCTTGATGGTGGTCTCAAGCGATACCTGGATATTGATCTTTATTGTTTCATCGGATAATATCTCGTGATCCTTCGTATATAGAAAGTTACTTCGTTGAACAAAGTTTCTCAGCAGATTAAGGCCTTCAGAATGGCAAACGTTCGGAATTGTCTTACTACGTGGCGCTAGTGTGCACGTAAACTAACTTTATAACCTGAATTTCGAGATGCTTAACATATAGAAGGTTGGTGTCTTCGACAAAGATGTTTGGTTGATTTAGGCCTTTCGGGTGATGTTAACAATAATTCAGATCTCATCCGCTACGTGGTGCTACGTGGAAAGTTTTGCAAGGAGCTTGAGGACAGTTTTGCAAAGAATTTCAGGGAAGGTCTGTAGAAAACTTCAGGAAAGTTCTGCAGAGAACTTCAAGAAAGTTCTGTAGACAACTTCAAGGAAGTTCTTAGAAAACTTCAGGGAAGTTCTGCAGGGAACGCCAGGGAAGTTCTGCAGAAAACTTCAAGAAAGTTCTGCCGAGAATTTCAGGGAAATTCTGCAGATAACTTAAGGGAATTTTTATATCAATAGTTATAAAACTACAATTCTTATGAAAATAGATAACATTAAAATTTTCTAGAATTTCGGCCAACGTTGCACCAATGTTCATTTTCTCTGCTGTGTTGATATTAAATTTTAGTTCATTGCAAAATATTCCCCATCTTTTTAAGTATTGTAAGGAAACTGTTACATTCAATTTGGTTTCGTGATCGCTGAGAAGTAGCAATTTTATCTTAAGTACTTAAAAATTATGTAGATTTCTTAAAACTGCAATAACTTTTCGTAAAATTTAGAATTTTGTTTGAACTTTTTGTACCTATTGGGGTAAATTCAATCAAAAGGGGTTCTTTCTTGAAGTAGTCAACAATACCTGAGATATTGTCAACACACTAGTCAGCTTCCTTCAAAGTTTGCAAAAACATATCCCAATGCAGAAGCAAGCGTTCCGGATCGACATCACCCTTATAAAAATTAAGAATTGTTGCTTTGTAGGCGCCATCTCCCAGCAAAAACTTTTCAATTTCCAACAGGAACTCAAACGATTCAGTTTTAAATCGAACGTCAAGTGATTCCAGAATCATGTCGATAATTTCCTGATACTGCGATTCGTGAATCTCTTCAACAGACCCTGCGATTGATTCTCTACTCTATGATTGTTCGTCTGAATTGAAATGGTTTGGCACCCTCCTTTTTCGTGGCAACTTCGGAGATCCTACCTCGGCTGGTTTGCCTGATGATACTCTTTCCCAAACCTCGGAAAACTCCTTTTTACAGAAGATTCAACAATTCGGTCATTCGTTATGCTTCCTCTAGACGCGACGATTTTTTTTTGCAGCGCCGTGTTCATCGTGTCAATGTACCTGAATAATTTTACTAGTACCATCAAGGTAAAGTAAATGTCGAACTTCTCCATCATCCTTGAAACCCTTCATCCTTGCGCCAGCATCAGATGTATCACTTTCAGCCAAAGTCGTGAAAAATTTATCCAAAGCGGAATAATTTGATAAACAGATGACATGGGCACGAGTTTGACTGTCCATATTGTTGGGCACAAAGGTCGAAGCTTGGTGAAATCATCTGATTTAATAGACTGGAACATCGCGAGCCGTTTTGGTGAATCACCGATAAGGTTGATCAGATCCTTCACTAACTTTAAGGTATCTTGGCAAATAGGAATCGTCTTTATGGTGTCATGTCTTTTGTCCAAAGAACAAGCCAAGCAGTGGACAAACAAAGCTCTTTATCACCAAGAATCTTAGCTTGCCACCAACCATATTCCTTGCACCGTCATAACACTGCCCTCTGCAGCTGGACAGCGGAAAATCAAACCGGATAACTATATCCTTGATGACGGAATAAAAAGTGGTAGAGGTTGTACACTCCACTTCATAGAAACTAAGGAAAATTTCTTCGGCTTCCAAAGGATTTCTGGCAAAACGGATGCAAAATGAAAACTGCTCCTTCCTTGAAATGTCCGCTGTCTCGTCGCACATAATAGCATAGTAAACAGCTAACTTTACCAACTCAAGGAGTCTCCGAAGCAGAGTATGGCTAAGAAGATCGAGTATGACAGAGTATGGCTAAGAAGATTTCGTTTTGGATTCCATGTCTACATCAAGTAAACGATTCGCGTTTCAACAAAGATTTCAGCTCCCCTGCATCTTCTCTGCGTAAATTCAATAAATTTACGAAATTACTTGCGTCATCATTTTGATCACGAATTGCTAGACCCTTAGAAGCTAAGTACAGCAGGGATAAAAGATCGTCAAACACGTCCGGTAAAAATCATTTCTCTCTTTTTATTGGTCAGAGGTCTGCGCAAAAACGTTAACTGATGCTCAACATTTTACGACATATGGAGCACAGCACAATGCCGTTCGCCGAATCGTAAACAATCCATGGGAAGCTTGTTGTCCATCTAGGTACGAATCGCCGCTTAAAGGGTGATACGGTCAAAATTTGGTCAAGGGAAAACGCGTATAAATCGGTGAAATCGTTTATTTAAAAAATCAAATTAAATTTCTTTTTCAAGTTCGATTAGTATAAAATTCAGGAAAAATATTCAGTTAGGCTTCCGCTTTTCCAAATCCGAATTGCCGGGCCTTACGCTTGACCCTGCCATCGATTTTGTACAGCCACCTTGTCCACCTTCTTCGCCGCAGAAAGCCAGTTTGCCTTGAACTGCTGCTCGTCCTTAGCAGTTTTTTGGTCTTCTTTAGGTTCCGCTTGACAATAGCCCAGTATTTCTCAATTGGGCGGAGCTCTGGCGTGTTGGGAGGGTTCTTGTCGTCCGGGAACCACCTGCACGTTGTTGGCGGCGTACCACTCCATGGCCTTTTTACCGTAATGGCAAGATGCCAATCCGGCCAAAACAGTACGGAACAACCGTGTTTCTTCAGGAAAGGCAGCAGACGTTTATTCAAACACTCTTTCACGTAAATTTCTTGGTTGACGGTCCCGGAAGCTATGAAAATGCTGCTTTTCAAGCCACAGGTACAGGTGGACTTGCCAAACCAGATATTTCTTTGCGAACTTTGACAGTTTCGTGTGCTTGAAAATATCTGCTACCTTTCCCCTTCCTTTTGCCGTATGAAACTCCTGTCCCGGAAGCTGCTTGTAGTCGGCTTTGACGTAGGTTTCGTCGTCCATTACCACGCAGTCAAACTTCGTCAGCATCGTCGTGTACAGCCTCCGGGATCGCGCTGGCCGTCGTATTTTGTTTATCATCGCGATTTGGAGTCACTACCTTCTTGTAAGTCGATAGTCCGGCTCGTTTTTGGCTCGATGCACGGTTGTAGACGATACACCCAGCTTGTTGCGGCATCTCGGAGAGATAGGTTAGGGTTCCGCTTGAAACTAGGGCAACTCTCTTTGTCGTCTCAGCGGCTTCCGGTTTTCGATTTCCCACGATCCAGACTTCTGGCTGTCGACAAACGTTCCCCAAACACTTAAATTACATTTGTAACGGTTGATTTGGCAACTTTTAGCGATTTTGCCAACTTTGCGTGCGAGTAGCTCGGATTTTCGCGATGTGCGAGCAAAATTTTGATACGCTGCTCTTCTTGCTTGGACGGCATTTTGACAACTGAAGAGTGAATTCCAAAATCAAAATAGGAGCAACATTCTACACACACACACCTTCAAAATGAGGGGTGTTCAGGTTTTTTAAATGCAAAATTGAAAGAAATACGTCAAGTTGATATTGACCAAATTTTGACCGTATCGCCCTTTAGACATACTTTTTTTACTCACACATTCAGCGGTCGGGACATCCGCGAAGGCAACTGAGGCAACAGAAGTTCCTTCCAGCTGGATCCATATGCGTGGGAATTTGTCGGGGAATCCAGCAACAGCATCCTCGGAGTTTTCCTTTTTACGGTAGCTTGATCAGAAACTTGGACATTTTGACGATCAAATCGTGCAGCAGCTGACGAATTTTCCAAATATAGTACAGTCCTTATCTGATTCGACTTTTTATATTATACTTACTTTCGGATGGATAAGTTTCCAGCGTAAATTTCTACGAAAAAAATCGTTGCTTCAAAATGGTAAACAATTGACAAATCAGTCAACATCATTCGATTGGTTCTAGAATGTTATATGCACAAATGCTGAAAGTCCAAGCTCTCCATATTCATTCTATCAAAACAAAACAAGAATGAACCATACGCCCAGTGCAAATAAAATGGATGGTGTGTAAAGTTTAAATCTGAAATGCCGGAGTTGACGTGTATAACGAGTTCATGATAAGGACAGCTTTCGAAAATGAGCTATTGATACTGATGAAATGGTTACTTCGTCCCTCTCCAATATTATTAGGAAAGGGGTGGGCCAAAAAAATGCCCGCGAAGGAATTACATCTGCTTCATCCGGTTTCAATAGTGTTTCTGTAAATTATATTTTTCAGCAGGAGACGTATTTTATACTATTATGATTTTTATTTTATACTAACGACTGTTCCAGAAAGTATAAGCTACAATCTTATTTTAACGGTCACTTTGAATATAATGAAATATTTTCAAAATGTCTTGGATGCGTCCTTTTGTTTGCACATTTCTCGAATGACATAGCATCAAAAGATGCTCAGTTTTGTGTTACCTATTAAAATGCGCGGTCTTACTCCGGAACAACGAAAAAGTATCGTGCACAAATGGTGCACTGTGAGCGGACTCTCCTTAAGAATATTGGCTAAGGAAGGGGTGAAGCGTCGGAGCGGTACGATCTGCGATTCGAAAATATAGAGAACAGTGTACGTTTGAAGATGCGCCGAAGAGTGGTCAGAAATCCGGTCCTGTTAGTCTGGATATCGATAAAAAGATCAGGGATGCCTACAAGCGAAAACCAGCAACTTCCGTTCGGGATGTTGCGAAAAAGCTAGGGACCTCGTCGAGTAACGTCATGCGTGCCAAAGAAAGACTTGGGCTAAAGACATACCGAAAGCAGAAAAAACCCAAAAGGAACCCAAAACAGGCCGCGTCCGTGAAACCACGGGCCCGCCAACTCTACGATTCGTTATTGTGTAGAAATTCTGGGTGTATAATAATGGACGATGAAACGTATGCTGAAACTAGATTACAAAACGCTCCGGACCACAATTCTATACTGTAAGCGAAGACAAAGACATCCCCATAACGGAGAAGGCAATTTTACCGAAAAATTCGGTAAGGAGGGTTATAGGTTTGGCGGCAATATGCGGTGTGGCAAAACATCTAGTCCGTACACCACAACGAACGATGAACACTCAGAAATACGTTAAGGAATGTCTCCAGAAGTGATTATTGCCGATGATCAGTAGCACAAAGAGTCATGACGTAGTGTTCGGCCTGACTTGGCGTCATGTCATTACGCAAAGAATGGTACGCTAGTGGCAAAAAAAGCGATGCCTGCTCAAAAACGCCATGTTCAAACTGCTAGAACTTTGTCAATTATGAATATTTTTGGCTGAAAATTTTACAGCATTTCTTTGTTGCACCGATATTTCAGCACGGTCAATATCGTGATGAAAATGGGATATCCTCATGCTGGTGCTTCAACTTTGACGTCAGCTGTAGTCCAAACCACTTGATGGAATTAGTTAAAATTTCGTCCACATTATTTTCTATGGATTTTCTGGCTATAATGAAAATTAAAATATGTTATCTTAAGTTTATAAAGAAATACGGATTTTTGAAATTGGTTTGTTAAAAATTGACTTTTTCACATATGTTATGAAAACTTCAAATTTATAAATCTGATCAGCATAAAAATTTTGGCCACATAAGGTCTATACACTGTTTATAGCTCTAAAATGCTGTAAAATTTTCAGCCTAAAATATTTATAGTCGACAAAGTTCTAGTAGTTTGAACATGGCATTTTTTGAAGCAAAAATTTTGCTCGGTCTTTTTTGCTACTGAGTGTACAAAAGTCAAAATGTATGTTTCATTCCGAATGACATGAATCCGCCAAACTGCCCGGAGGTAATGACCAATCGAGATTTTTTGGGCTTTAACCAAAGCCAAAGCTTCGAAAAATCATTAAAAAAGCGGACGACATCCAAAAATTTAAAAAGATTGGCCAAAAGTGGTCAAAATGGTGGGAAGTACCACTGTGCAGAAGCATGGGTCAGTTATTAAAACTAAAAAGACTTTTTGTTATTTTGTAGGTGTGATTATACTTTCTGGAACAGCCTATAATATGATTTCTTCCTCAAATAAACCGTTAGATGTAAAAATCGTTGTTATTTATTTCTTGGATCCTTCTTTATTTTAAGTTGCTTCATATTACAATGGTGTTGAATGTTAGTAGTTGCGGTGTTTGAATTGTTTACAAAGCTTCATTCATGATCGCATACGTGCCCTTTTAAAAATGAACCAAGCACATATTTTGGTTAGGTGGAAAAAAAATATTTCCTATATCGAAACATGTGCACGGTTTCATCCAAATCGGAGAGGGTCATGGAAGATTAAAAAAAAATTGTCGACTGATTTAACATGCAATTACTAATGGTTTGCAAAACATTAAGTTTAACTGAAAATGGCGTGATCATCCAATATAATGTGACTTTGTCTGCATGATAAGCCAATCGTGGACAATTAGTCCAGATTCTTTATCCTACGTTATTCATGGATGGTGTCCTATGAGTATATTGCTTGTTAATATTTGCTCATAATCTACAATTACATGTAGAAAATGTTGGCAAACAGCTTGAGCGACAGGTTTTTGAACATATTGTCAGGCATCAATATTCTCGTAGCTAATTTTAATAGACAAACGAAATAATCTTGAACACATCAGTTAGTTTCATTCTGGATAAATATTTAATTTAATCATCATTCAATCACTGTGATCTGAATCAGATGTAGCATGAAGGAAAAATATGGAAGCCCAAGTCTTAATTCTCATGCTTTGCTTGAATACAAGCATACACTTTTTGTTTACAATATTTAAAAAAATGATTGATTTAACTATTTAATTGCCCAATTGGTGGCTTCCGGCTAAAATGTTGATGCACAACTTCATTCTCCAGTTTTTCTCACCTCGTTATTTTAAAATTATTGGCAGACAATCCAATAGCATTCCACATGAGTGAAGATGACTGAACTTTATATTTTATTGTGTTCTTCTCATTTCAGGCTTTTGGCCACGTGAGTGGTTGCCACATCAACCCAGCGGTCACAATTGGCCTGATGGTTACGGCCGATGTCAGCATACTGAAGCGAGTCTTCTACATCGTATCGCAGTGTGTTGGAGCCATTGCTGGTGCTGCTCTGATTAAGGTGAGTGGAATTTTTAAACAATAGACGAGCTTCAATGCTATCGGAAGCAGGGAATCTTGAAATGATGATACCAGATGCATTCTCGGCGAAACATTCACTTCGATTTGCAGTAAACCTATAGTGCCTTATTTAAATCATCAGAATTAGCGTTGAACTCACCCTGTGGGCTATTGGAAGCAGGAGATTTTTTCTTATGTTTGTTGACTTGTGAAACTACTTCCTATGGAAATAAATAACATTTTCGCAAAACAGAACTGGATACGGGTTCAGCTGAAACGCAGTAGCCATGCTAGTCGTTAATCGCATATCTGTAACATCCTTGCGTTATTCCGTATGCAAATGTTAAAAATATGCAATTCACTGACAGTTTATCTATCATATTGAATCAAAGATATCTCACTTCACACCCTTGCTACCTAAACATTAGTTAGTAGTAATAGTAAAGCGTGTGTATTTCACGCTAGGTATTATATAGTGGTATAAATAGAGTGGCGCGACTTCCGGTGCATCAACATCACTTACTGGTAGTGATAATGATGGTAATGACAAGTGGTTAGCTAACAGAAAAGTGTTAACCTTTGAAATAATAAAAAATACTTTCCAACGATTCAATTCTCTGAGCACGACAATAGAAAATAATTAGATCTACTTACGGTGATATAAGCCCTACGATTTGTGTTCCTCCTGCCGTCAACCTCCCGATGATTTGTGTTGCCGTTAAATAGCATGAGCCTCTATCCGAAGTGATGATAGCCATTTGACTTGTGACATGAGGAATGGCACAACAATCGATTTGACTGATCTAATGTGTGAAATTTATATTGGCTCTGCTGGCGGCGCAAACTTTTTTTATTATGATAGACACACTAACTGTTCAAAATTGGATTGTAATTTGTCACTACGTAACAGAAGAACGGACGCCGAAAATAAGATTGATGGATTCAAAAGGTCAAAAAATGACCATATTACATGCCCGTTGTTGATTCGGTTTGTAACGGCACCTAGGCTCGATATAGATGTTCAAATTAATCAACTCGGCCCCATTTATCGCGCAGCAGACATCAATTGTGATAAAGTGAGTGACGAGGTGTAAACTTTTAGAACCGTACACATCTCTAGAGCTACTTAATCATCCATGATGGAGGCTTTAAAGAGCCGTTTTTCACACTTGCCGCCAATTGTAGCTTTTGATCCATCCGCACCTGTCCTCCAGCAACGGCACCAGCATCAGCAGCAGAAGCAGTGGTTTTGCCGACCACCATCAAAGCACAATGTCTCAAAAAATTATAGACCATACTCACCGTAGTGGTAGCCTTATGCGGAGGGAACCATTAGAACCCGTATTAAGCGATTAAATTCAATTTCCTTTGCAAAGACGGTGGTTGAGTTAGATCCATTCGTAAGTATGTAGCCGTGCTCGCTAAGTAACGCTTCGATTTGAGTCTAAAACCATTGGCCGTCGTCAGGAACTGCATATGGAAAACAGTTATAATTAGTATGTCTGCTCGTCTGAACCAAGTCGATCAATCTGTGACTCCGAAAATGGAAGTTCGCACTCGATTAGCAGTGAAAAGGTTAATTTTTCTGCCTCGTACCGGACATAATTTTGACTGCTGGTCTCTTACGTTCAGCCGGTAAAAATATGGATATGAGCTGTTGGTGATCATAGTTTATCTTGGAGCGTATGCCCAAATTGAAGTTTTCATTGAAATGAGTAAAAATGGTTGTAGCTTTTGAATCGTCGCATCGAATCCGTTTTCGTGCATGTACTTGTGCTTCAATTGCATCCAGAATCTAGCACAATTAAATTTAATAGATGAGCGCTTCCCCTTTGTGAGTCGGTTAAATGATCCTATAGTGAAGGTAGCACCAACAAGGACTGTTCATGAAAGAAAATGGATACCTGGATACCTCAAAGAAAATATTTATTTTCGAATAAATTCATAAGTTTGCTTTATATTATTGGTAATAGTCATATGACCGAATTCAAGTGAAAATGAATATTTACTTTTCATTCCTGAAGAACTCTCGAACTTTTCTTTTGATACCTTCCATTAGATTCTGCACAACTTTCTCCGTAACTTTGCGTAGGGCTGCAGACCAAATTTTCTTGAAGCTGTCAACAGAGCTTGCATCTCTTCGATCTTCCCTAAGATGCCGCTTAATTATAGCCCAGTATCTTTCGATAGGACGCAGTTCAGGGCAGATTGTGGGATTTTGGCATTTTACGACAAAACCGACTTATTCTTTCTTGAGCTTTTCCAACGTAGCAGAAGCTTAGTGAGCAGATGCCAGATCCAGCCAAATCAATGCTTTCGGTAGATGGATAGAAAGATTTTTTTTGTGCATTCTTGTCTGTAATTTTCATTGTTGATTGTGCCTGTGCAATATGAAGAACTCTTCAAGCCACAAGAGCTTTTTCACAAATTTTTCGGTTCGGGTGTATACTACATCATCAGACACATCTGTTCTCTGCTCAGCGTTAAAAATTTGCTGCCCCGGAAGTGTACTGGTATCCAATTTGACGTACCACTCGTCCAATGAGGTCTATACAGGTTGAGCAGATGTGGTTAAGTTGTATTAGTGTAATGCAAAATATTGTCATTGTGTTCGTGAGATTATGCACAGCATGTTGTTTGTAAACATGCGTGACGTAGATCTCCAAAAACAACGATTCAACAGCAGCAAATCAAAAGGCGGAATGTTTATTTTCGGTATTTCGTATAACTTTTAAAAGGTTTCGGCTGAAAAATGCCTTCTTGTGTACTAAAAGGCTGAGGACAAAAACTTATCTTGCTTTGTTATCATTCGCTTGTTTTAGGAGTTTTACGTCACTATCCAAAATCATAAAAAAATCAATAACATTTTTTTTTCGTTACTAATACTAACAAACACCTTGCTCTTCTTCACCTGTATTCACCTCATTGCATCTTGTCGTCCATCAAAATTCACCGATTTGGCGTTTGGAGGTGAACGTCATACAAGTTCGCTGACCGTATTTTCAAAGAACCTTTCAGTGAATTCGTCCTTTTGGGTGCTTTCTGCTTCTTGTAGGTTCTGATATTGTTATACTTTTTGATATTCTGCACAGTTCCGACGCTAATCCACTTTTTTGGCAATGTCACGAACGGAACATGGTTTATGCGATTTCAAAAGGCGTGCCAGCCCCTTTTTCTGGCCCCCTTTTACGTCCAGATTTGGGAAAACTTCTTAAAAATTGTAAACACCGCATATTTAGTGTACTGCACGTTTTTTGGCAATTCTCGAAACGACTACTTTTCAGAACTACAATTTGTCCAGAATTATCTGCGTGTTGCACTTCAAAAGTATTCTCAGTAACACATTGAAACTTTGGGATTACATTTCCAGATAGCATATCAACCAGTTACAGCAAAAAATAAAAAAAAACGATTTTTTGTAAGTTCTAAATGAGGTGGCAGTCCTTACCCAAGTAGCACCGAAAACATATATATTCTTGTTTCATTTTTCATGTGTCATGCTGTAGATCTATAACAGTGTGATCTGACTAGTTTTGTGATGAAGGTGTTCGTTTGATGCAATTCAAATCTAGATTCATTTAGTCGACTAATTTATTTGTCATACATGTGTTTGATGTTTTACAGCTAAGACATGTTTGTTTACGTCTGACATCTTGTTTGCATATTTTGTTTTATAAATGCATCCACTTAAGTCTTTCATATTTAAAAGAAACAAATATATTCGAGAAAGGTCAAAAGACAAAACTGCAATATGATACATATAGGATGCATACATATATATATATATATATATATATATATATATATATATATATATATATATATATATATATATATATATATATATATATATATATATATATATATATATATATATATATATATATATATATATATATATGTATATCCTATATGTATTTATGTCACATACTCGTTTGCCACCAGAACCTAGTTCTGTTTTGCTAGAATGAAATTTTGATGAAGTTAGCCAGAAGCAGATAATTTCTCATCTCCATGCGGAGCGCTATAGGAGCGGACAGTAATTTTAGTCCGCTGTCCGCTCCTAGCGCTTCGCATGGAGATGAGAAATTATCTGCTTCTGGCTAACTTCATCAAAGATCGTTACTTCCGCGCTGGGGAGAATACAAAAAATAACAACCAAAAGTGTAGAATGAAATATTGAAAATTCCAGTTGCGAATTGCTTAACGAGGAAGTCATTGCCGCAACAGAGGCCTATTTTGCGGAATTCAACAAATCATATTTTTTGGATGGTTTGAAAAAGTTGGAATACAGCTGGACTAAATGTATCGAGTTTAAAGGAGGCTATATTGAGACATAAATTTAAAAAGGTATAGGAAAGGCTTGTAAGATGGAACACGATCCGTTTTTTGCTCGTAAAATGCATATTATTTTTATTTTTTCGCGAATCCAAAGACATCTTTGGAAAGAAGAAGGCTCCTTTGCCCACAGAACTGGTTATTTATAATCATAAAAAAAAGTTATTGCGTATTTTCAAAATTCATCAAAAAATTGCAATTTAAAAAAAATGGCTCGTAACATGAATAATTTTTATTTTTTCGAGGATCTTTCGAAAGAGGAACTAAAAGGCTCCAAGTTGGCCCACGGAACTGATTATTTATAGTCATAAAAAAAATATGGCCGATTCTCGAA
Source organism: Aedes japonicus (assembly GCA_034211315.2). Taxonomy (NCBI): domain Eukaryota; kingdom Metazoa; phylum Arthropoda; class Insecta; order Diptera; family Culicidae; genus Aedes; species Aedes japonicus. Next base: position 52,412 of record JASCZW010000587.1, read on the forward strand.
ATCCATCGAAAATTGCAATTTAAAAAAATGTATTGTTATATTTCAATTTATTGTTGATTCCATGGCATTTCCAAACATAAAAAACACCATTCATATTTTTTAAAACGAAAAAAATGTGTTGCATCTTTCAAGCCTAACAGTGTTCCATCTTACAAACATGACGCCATAAACAAAAACATCAAAAATTGTTTCACTTTACAATTTGTTTGGAAATGCCTTTGGATCATAAAAATAAAAACAAAAAATGCTAGCCAATACAAATGTTTACCTTTTTGATATCGATGTGAAATGTCCATTTTTTAGGCAAATGAAATTATTGCTATTTTGATAATGCCAAACATTTTCAAACAATTAAACCTGAATGAGCCAAATCGAATGAGTGTATTCACTCCAAATGCACATCAAAATTGAAGAATAGAAAAAAATGAGGTTAACACTTGTCCACGCGATAGTTTTGTCGCTGTGAATGTCAAAAGTGGCGCTGTTCCATCTTACAAGCCTTTCCTCTACTTATCATATAGCCCTCTAATATACAGAGCAATGCCTCCGGAAGTGCCTGCAGCCCTTCCGCCAGTCCCACGAAGGTGCCCCTCTATTTTGGCCGGATGAACCGGTGATGAAGTGGTACGAAGCCAATGATCTTGTTTTTGTGCCGAAGGAGGCAAATCCCCTAAACTCGCCAGAATGTGTCTAATAGAAAATGGAGGCGGTTGTGGACAGTAAGCTACGGAGAACAGGGAAGGTCTTCAAAAACGACAACGATATGAAGAAAGAATAGATGAAAGTGTCTAAGCGCAAGTGTTGCATGATGGGTAGCATTAATTCCAAGATGCGGGCATTTAACTTAGGAGAGGAGGTTGAATAAACCAACTTTGTTAAAACATAGTTAATATGTGTTCATTTATTCCCTGAGAGTTTCAAAAATGTTTGATTTAAGCGAATTTTGGTTATCATTTTTGTCTGTTGGTTTATTTTCGAGTACAATCTTTACAGTGTGCAGAACATATAAGGATACTTAGTTGAATAACTCCACTCGGTCTCATATTCCATCTAAGGAGTCTGAGCAGGCAACCAGCAACGAGCTGGCAACTGAGCGGCGAATTGGAGTGTGGGAAGAGGATATCCTGGGTTTTGGTCGCGTTGATACAGATCTTCCATTCGGTGAAGTATTCTGACAAAGCATTCAGGCTTATGCCTCGCATTTTGATGACTTCGTTGCATAAATCCAATTTTGACACACATACTGAAAATCAGCTGTCTTTTGCCATACAGTTTTGTGCTTAGACTCTCTGAGATACCGTACAGTGGCCTTGAAACGTTAAACTGATATGGAGATGGCGATGGGGATCAATGGTAATGGACAGATATATGGTAATACTTGCAGGTGCCACAACTTTGCAAGCAACTTACACTGTTTTTCAAATTTGCCAAAGTCACGGTTACGGTTTCCAATTTATTTTATCATAGTGAAAATCATGAAAAAATCAACATCATGAAAAAAAAATTGTTTGCAATTATATATCATTCGATTGCGGCAACCTTCCGAATCGTATGGGGAAAATACGTATTACTGACATGATACGCTAAAATGATATCTATTGCAGTTACTGAAAATCAGCAACGATACTTGTGCATCTTTTAAAGCGAGTCTACCACAACATTCAGACGTGGCCGGAATCATATATGGATCCTACAATATTAGAAGTTCCTGGAATTAAGAGCATCCAATTAAATCACTCCCAATTACATTACCGAACCGACAATAGAATGTCAACAATCTCGGGTTTGTTTACGTAGCGCCAATAGAGTCTTTCTACCTGCCGCACATCATGATCACGTCCACAACTCGTTATTCAAAACGACCGGCTTGGATCACCACATTCTTCCTTATCACGTATTGTTTATTAGCCGCAGGTTTTGCATACATCCATCACGTTGGTTATAATTTTCAACCAACGATTTCTGCTCCTCATATAGACATGCTATACGCGTATGTTTCATTCATTGGTGGTTCAAGTTCAATGTGAACCGTTTTCTGATGTGGCATGTCAGTGTTAGGCATCTTCAAGATTTGGAACCATTTCGAGATACCGGTTCCATTCGGCGAGAAGCGAGAATATTTATTAGTTATGATGATTTTATGGCGCATGTTTTGTCTGATTCAAAACGAACATCATCACTAACTGAATGAAATGAATAAAGCTATCACCTAAGATTTTACATAAATTGGGTGTGATTTCGGATGGAGTAGAGGGTCACATTTTATTTGCACTTAAAAGTGACAGCAGCCCAACTGTGGCGGTGCAACTGTGTCGGTAGTATGAAATGGGCGCACGCCTTGGCCTTTCGAGTGGAATTTGTCTACATTGTCAGAGTGTGATCACAGTGCATATTAATATACATATATTTTCTTGTGGCTCAGCTCAGCTGGCACCCTTCGATTCATCTCGATATGACACCTCTTTCAAGAGGTAGCCTACCTCACAAGAAGTATGACTGAATATCATCGTCTCGAATGAAGTGGTGAATATATCGGAACACATTCACATTAGTGAGCAGCGGGTAGTGCTCGCCCAACAGCTACATGTAGTGTACATAGCATGACATATTATGGACACGGTTGGAGCATATGCGAATATGCAAGATCGTTTCTGAAATGTTAATGTGATGCCCGTGTTTTTCTGTTGTTATTGTAGATAACCTGTGTAATTTGTGAAGTCATCGAAGTGCAAATCATTGTTTATTTTCGAAGGTCAATGTTGTCAACAACAAAACCAAAGACAAATTTCGTTTTAGGTGAACACTAAACATAAGCGATAGATTTTTTCAGCATGGTCTTTTGGGTGCACTGAGATATCCCTAGAAGTAGAGAAAAGTGATGTTTACGCCATGGTAGACAAAGGATCATTACAATCTAATGGTGTCAAGGTTGCGGCTTATCATTTTTGACTTATCCATATTCATTTGCCGATAGCTCTTCTCAGAAGCTCAATTTTAAAATATGATGTGTGATGAAGTAGACCTATGGTGCTTGAGTAGACCTTATGGTGCTTGAGTAGACCTACAACTTTGTCAAACAGTACATAGCTCTATCTCTTATATCTGAGGAATAAGAGCGTATATTCGCAGTGATCTTCGCGATGATATTCGCGGTGAAGATCACGCGAGGATCATCGTGAAGATCACTGTGAATATACGCTCTCATGTCGAAGATATAGGAGTTAGAGCAATGTACTGTTAGACAAAGTTGTAGGTCTACAATGCACTTCATCATACATCATATTTTGAAATCGACCCTCTGAAAGGAGATATTGGCAAATGAGTATGCCTGAGTCAAAAATGATAAGCCGCAACCCTGAATGGTGTCTTTTATTAACAGTTCAATGGTGTCTTTCATAAACAATATCGTCTTACAAAGAATTGACGTAATTGAAATTTGGTCAAAACTATACTGTCCATTCCAACATGGCATTTGCGATATTGACAAGTATTTTTTCTTCTTTTAGCATTTCAAGCGTATTGCTTTCACAATTCGCTTATTGCTTGCTCTCAACTTAATGTTCTAAATGCACTTCCACAATTATTATTTGAGAGTTTTCGATGACAGGTACTAAAATGCCTAGACTAGACCGGGAATCAAACCCAGTCACCTCCAGCATGGTATTGCTTTGTAGCTGCGCCTTTACGACTGAGTCGTACAAACAACAAAATTTGGGCGAATCTATCAAATGATGGTCATTTGTAATAAACATTGCAACAATATAGACTTAACAATGTCAAAAACAATATTAACAATGCTTTTGCGCGTGCTGATGACTACACACTCAGATTATTTTACAGAAATCTGTAAAATTTTACCAAATTCTCAACAGCTGAACGTTTGGTAATCCGATTTTTCGGATTTCGGTAAAATTTTACAGATATCTGTAAAAAATTTACCGGATTTCGGTAAACTTTTACCGAAATCCGTAAAATCGGATTACCGAACGTTCAGCTGTTGAGAATTCGGTAAAACTCTACAGATTTCTGTAAAAAAATCTAAGTGTGTAGGAGAAAATATTATTTTAATTATTTTGTACATGCAACTGCACTTTATTAATATAGTATAGTATAGTTATAGTATAGTATAGTATAGTATAGTATAGTATAGTATAGTATAGTATACATAGTATAGTATAGTATAGTATAGTATAGTATAGTATAGTATAGTATAGTAAACACTTAGTATAGTATAGTATAGTATAGTATAGTATAGTATAGTATAGTATAGTATAGTATAGTATAGTATATTATAGTATAGTATAGTATAGTATAGTATAATATACACACTTAGATTATTTTACAGAAATCTGTAATGTTTTACCGAATTCTCAACAGCTGAACGTTCGGTAATCCGATTTTACGAATTTCGGTAAAATTTTACCGAAATCCGGTAAATTTTTTACAGATATCTGTTTTATATCCATTTTATAACTATGTTGTCAGTTTTTTAATTGGGTAACCCTTATGACGAGGTTTTGAATGGATTGAGACTCGTTATCTTCTGTTTCTGTTGTTATTGCTAATCCTTTGGCGGATATTCGTGATTCATTTAAAGCTTGCAGAAATCCTCAGGGCAATATACTTAGTCATAAAAGTATGTTTGTTCATTTTCTTTGAAATCTATGGTCTTTCTTTACTCTGAAAATAAATCTAATTTTTTACTACGAAATCAAACGGTAGAACTAACGAATCTATTCGTTGTTTTCTGTAACGAAACTGATTTGTACTTTTTTTAAAGATACCTTCATAACTCAGGGAGAACGTGCGTGCATTGTACGAAAACAATACAAATAGCTACGATATTTTGTTGCAAATGAAAAAAAAAAACGCCTCTGATTGACAGATCTACTATATCGACTCGTAATGTAATTGTAAAAAAACGCGCAACCACGTGAAGTTGTCCAGCTTTTTTTTTAATGTTTCTGAAATGGAATTCGATCCTGTATTTTTGGAATGGTACTGAATCCACGGTTGATCGCACTAGGTTATGATGACCCATGAGAAGCAACTTGTTTAATAAGTATAAAGTTATAACTCTCGACAGCGCTTTAATTATTATTTTAGGATTAATAAATTATTCTTATCCATCCCAGCAGCAATACCATCATGCATGAGTACGATTAAAGAAAAGAAATTCATTTCGTGCATCATACCAAGTGTAATGAAGCATTTCAGCTGACAAACCGCAATGTGAATTTTTCATATAATATACGAGACATATGTTAAACGTACAAAATCCAAGTTTACGAAACGAGTAAAAGCTAATTTATGAAAATAAATACACTGTATAGAAGGAGATGTTCGCTCATCACCATGAGGCACCAAGAGTGAACAACAAAGTTTTTGGCTAGAATGAAAGATATGAACAGAAAGTTTTGATAGTTCCGCTAGAGTGCGGCAGGCTTGGAAATCTAACAGATGTTTTAGGAAAATTGAGCGAAAAGGACATGTGTACAGTGGTACTCGATCGTCAGTCGGTGCGAATCAAAACAAACCCAAAAAAGGAGAGAGTTCCTCTCCCATGTGCGCATCAGTAAACAGAGTGCACACAATAGATCGCTAGAATAACTATACAAGCCACAGTGGTACATGAGCGTCTTCCAACCGGACATTTTTGCCTGTTGAAGTGGTGGACTTAGTCCGTGCTTCGACCTACCCCGCAGTGGGATGTTAGGCAAAAATGTCGTTGGTTCGAGTACCACCGTATACATGCCCTTTTCGCTCAATTTTTCATAAAAAACATCTGTTACATTTCCAATCCTGCCGCACACTAGCGGAACTATCAAAACTTTCTCTTCATATCTTTCATTCTAGCCAAAAACATTGTTGTTCACTCTTGGTGCCTCATGGTGATGAGCGAACATCTCCTTCTACATCATAATCGTTACTCCTCGCACGGAGAATATATAACATAACAATTAATGTATACACTGTATAGTTAAAAATAAGTCAAAAAGACTTTTTTGGGCAGAGATAGGTTCTGTTGAGTGTTGCTGAGCTATATTTTTACCAGAGATTATTGACGTGTTTTTGATAATAAATTTGCATGAGAAGCAACACTCTGAGAACATTGTTGTAAAATTAAATTTTTTAATGAACAATACGAATGGGACAAAGTCTACGAGAGACCTCGACGTTTATTGAAGACTCGGATTGACCGTCTTCAAGTTTTACAGAAGTATTAAATTCAGGGCTTCGTAGCATGAACGGAATATTGACGTATGACCGTGATTTGTAGGATCCGTTGTTATTGCTTTAAAAAAACAAATAACGGCATTGAATAGAGCCAATTGCTTTTGCTTTTCTAATCTCTTTCATGGGCTATTTCCGTTGAGGTGTTCAAGCGGATTCAGTGTTCCATATTTTTATTTAAAGGGTGTACGGAATCAAATTTCGCCACACACAAATATTCGGAAAATTCGCCCGTTCTACCAATCATCTTCAAACTTTCAGGTAGTAAAATAAAACATGTTATAAATATTTTCCGAAATTTGTTTTATTCAATTTCAATTCCATATCCAAGTTCACGAACCTTCTTCTTTACACTACTCATAAGATCCTGTACAACATTTGGATTATTTTTTTTGCGTGGCAATCCATTTTTTTCTTCATATCTTCCTCCAATTTCACTTCCTTAGGATGCTTCCAAAGTGCCTGCTTCATGATGGCCTAGTATTTTTCAATTGGCCGCAGATCCAATACGTTCGGGGGGTGGAGATGCTTCGACACGAAATTGACCTCCTTAATCTTGTACCACTCCAAAACCTCTTTCGAGTAATGGCACGAGGCCAGACAATCGTGGAACCATCGTGTGACCTCAGAAGAGGAAATAGACGCTTTTGGAGGCATTCCTTTAGGTACAACTGCCCATTGACCGTTCCTTACCTTACCTTACCAATCAGGCTAAGGCCGGCGTGGCCTCTGCTGTACACAGAAGTTGTCTCCATTCTATGCGGTCCATGGCTGTCACTCGCCAGCCTCGCTGTCTGCGGAGGGTCCGCAGGTCACCTTCTACTTGATCGATCCACCTTGCTCGTTGCGCGCATCTTCAAACCAGTTCCAGTTGTCACGAATGGGGTGCTCAACTATGAACGGCTTTGATGGCAGAAAAATTTGAAGAAAGAGTGGATGAAAGTGTGAGTAAAAGATGGCACAAGTGTGGCTCATATATGTTTATTAATTTCCTGAGAGTTTCAAAAATATTTTTGTCGGGTACAATCTCTATGAAAACTTAAAACTGTAATGGTGGTATTAAGTGCCAGTGCGAAAGCCCCGGACACGTTCCGAATAAATGTTACCAGATTGTTTTTGTTTTTGTTCTCAAATCTGGTTCAATTGTTATTCAACATTAAATTATCTTAAACATGAATTGTGAAACTAAATCGTTTGTGGGAGTATGTGGTGAGACCAGAGCTCGAAAAAAATGACAACCGTCGTGAACGATGAGTAAAAAAAATATTCAGTAGGTACAATTTTCGCTCCCTTCATTAGGTTCTATCAGTCACGCAATATATTCGTGTTTACTATTTTGCTATGCTCAGTCATTCCGTTGTCCTTGTGTTCCACACAACTTATTCACACCACAGCAAAGGACACGGCTATTCAAGCCTCAAGAGATTTTGGTTGCTTGACTGAATGTTCTGGTAACCAGTCATTCATTTTCGAGTTCGTGAGTGATTTTTTCTGCCACAGGATTTCAAGCATTCCCGAACATGGCTGAAGGCAAAGGAAGCCAAAAGGCTAATTGGCCGAAATCGCTACAGAGTCTGTGGGGCATTTGTTCGAAAAAAGGCATTTGCAGGATCGATTCGAGAAGTTTTGGCTTTTTTCACTTCATTGATTCTTCAAATGAATGACTGTTCTTTCGTCTTCACGGTAGAACGTTGAAATTGAATGAGTTGTTTGCACTTACGTACATTCACTGCTTTCCGGAACGAATGAATGATCAATGTAAAGCAACACAAAACAAGTTGACTCATCTTGCACAAGAAATTCATGTAGGCAAATTTGTGTTTGCTTCACGTTCGCTAAGAACAGTGCGTGATGACTAATATTTTAACTCAGTCAGGGTGCAATTTGAGAATTGAATATGATATTTTTAAGCTCTGGGTGAGACCATCATCACTTATATTTCTTTTTTTGGTATGTCCAATTGTGATTTCTTCTAATTACCAGACAATTTGCTTTTTCTACAATATTGCTCCATTTCCGATCTGTGAATATTTTTATGTGATTTTACAGTTACTGTTATTAAAATTCTAGAGCTTACTAACCAATCACAGTTCCAGCCCTGTCAACTGCTTCATTCATTTCAACAAGTCTTCCGATTTTGAAAGTGACAGTTGTCGCAGATAAGATCAACACTAATTGAGCAATTCACGACGGTGGACCTACGGTGGAAAGTAAACAGGCTAGATCCAAGGCCATTCTAATTGGATATTCCGTTTCCGTCCACCCTTTGTTTGGACCATTACGCATGCTTTGGCTTACAGGCGAACAAGGGTTGTGCTACTTATACCTGCCCAGCAAGCTGCGGCATAGCTCCTGAAAGGGACTACAGGGATCGAGGATATGGTAGATGTCGCAACCAAAATCAGCAAATAATGGCTTAAATAAGTTACCTACCTTGCCATTTCCAAGTGATAATGTGACTCATTAACCTCGAGCTAGCCACGAGTAATTGGCATCCCACTTTTACTAATACTAATTTTTTTTGTGAACAACAATATTGAACATCGGCTACGTAAAGTGTTACACGCGCCTGAGCCTAACAAATTAACAAACTGACTAAAAAAAAGCAAACAAGGGTAAATTTTAAGAGTCTGCTAAAATTCCTTATTTCTACTGTGTAGCTCTCCAGAATCCTGCATAGTTAATCAGAAACCTTCATTCTGTGCAGCGCTTCGGTGATGGCTTCCCAAACAGCACTATTGCAGGTATTCTTGACGTCTATTGTTATCACAGCGCAGTAACGATTTCCTCTCCGCTCTTGTTTGTACGCTTTCTTCGTACTCTCGACGACATTCCGAATTGCGTCCACCGTTGACTTTCCTTTCCAAAATCATAACTGGTTTGACGACAAGCCATGTTCATTCTCCATACACTTCGTCAACCTTTTGGGGATGACCTTTTCTAAAAACTTGCCGAGTATACCCAATAAGCATGTGGACCTAAAAGATGCTGGGTCCCCCGGTGACTTTCCTGGCTTCGATAGCAGCACAAGTTTTTGAATCTTCAACCTGTCTGGGAAGCATCCCTCCTTCAGATATCTCTTCTACACGCCCCTAAACATATCAAGAAATGCCTGTAATCATTTTTGCTTATTTTCTGAAAGCGTTTTCTGGCTTTGAGACAACTAGATCTAACTTATTAACTTGTTAACTGTAAACTTGTTACAGATTTTTGCAACATTTTCAACGATTCCACACAAAAAACACAAAATTTCAAATATGTATAGCTGTAAAATGTATATTTAAAGTCTGTCCACGTTAAATTTTGGACACATTTCTTTCAGTGTCGATTTTGAATTATTTCACGGAACGCTGAAATGTTTCACTTATATGATAGCTGATTCTCTCCATATTATTCCGCAGTACAACATGTTTACATTCTGGTTACATTCAGTAAAATGGCATCGAATCAAGTGGAAGAGCGCAAACGCATTTTGTACGAATGGCAGAAAAATCCGAATTTATCGGTACGCGATCTCGCCAAGAAACTAAAACTACCAAAAAGTACATTGTTTTGTGTTTGCAAATCATTTGACCAGCACTTTACTGTGGTTCGGAAAGTTCGAAGAGGAACAAATCGAAAAGTATGCTCCCGACAAATGAACAAGAAGGTGATAGCAGTTATTTAGAAAAATCACAATATTTCTGTGCGAAATGTAGCTCGTAAAGTTGGGAAGTCAAAATCATACGTAAAAAAGTAAAGCAGATGCAAGAACCGAAGGGGTACAAATTGAAAAAGATGCTAAACCATGATGACAAGCTAAATTTTTCTGCAAAAAATCGTGCTAAGGAGCTTTACACAATTTTTTTGCAAACGTAATGGACGACGAATCATACATACTCGAAGACTTTAAACAGCTTTCGGGTCTGGATTTTTATACCGCAATGCAAAGGAACGTCCTAGCGAACATTTCTGGACAAAGAAGGTGTCCAGATTCCTGAAGAAGTATTTGATTTGGCAGGCCATATGTAGTAGTGGTCGAAAATCAAAAAGTTTCGTTTCTATCGGCATTGTCAATAACGATGTGTACGAGTAAGAATGTCTGCAAAAGAGGTTGCTCTTGTTTATCAAAAGCCACAACTCTTCAGCTCCGTTTTGTCCTAATATGGCCTCTTGTCACTCTGCGAAATCCGTTCTGGAATGGTATAAGGTACAAGAGGTCAAATACGTGCTAAAAACAGCCAATCCACCAGAACTTCACGCAATAGAAAAGTACTGGACTCTAGTTAAGCGGAAACTCTTCGGTAATAAGAAAAAAGCAAATGGTACCGATGATTTCAAGAGAAGATGAAGAGACGATTCTTCATCTTCTCTTGAAATCATCGGTACCATTTGCTTTTTTCTTATTACCGAATGGGCATATCGCAAGATTTCGTACGGATCCTGATGGCGAGTGTACCACAGAAATTTCTAGAATTTACAGAAAAAAGGATTAACATCTTAATCACCTGTTTCTAATGTAGATATATTTCTATTATTGTGAAATAAACAAATGTTTTTTTTTAATTAATTTTAATTTATTTTTCTACATTATGTTGATGTCCAAAATTTTATGTGGACAGGCTTTATATAACATTATAACAACCAACTGATATACTTACTGGTCCCTTATCTTGGAAGTATAGAAGAGTACGGGGAAAATGTGTGAGCGAATTCTTTCATGTTTCCAAAATTTATCAGTTGGATGCAGTTACTATTTGTGAACCTCTACTTCTTACGTTATAAAATGTATGTTGATGGCAACTGAAGACGCTTTATATTACAAAAATATTAATCGGATATCTTATACTTACGCAAGCCAACTGAAGTTTCATTCGCTTAGGTTTCGCACTTGCATAAGAGCTTTGTCGTCTTCTAAAAAATGACAGGTCTTAAAAACTGACAGCTGTTGAAACTTGACAATGGATGAAATCAATAACGAAATCTTAGCAAGCTCCGTTTCTTATTTCGGTCATATTTCGTTTTGCTTTTTTGCTAAGCACACACATTCAACCTGTTCGGTAAAGCTGACTTCAGTAAACAGCTGAAAAGCTCGGTAAACTTAACAACAATTCTTAAAAATTGAAGAACACATAAATTCTATGAAAGTGTATACTAGATGCTTCATCCCAATATTATCTATTTATAGAAAAACATAATATTTTCTTAATGTTCTTGGAACTGATAATTCAAAGCTCTTAGCTGTATGGAAGCTCTGGGCTGAAATCTACCGCTAGTGCTTTGTACAATATGTCCGATAAAAAAATGCGTAAGTTTTCAATACTTATTTTTGGGTAGCTTTATACATTATTTTTACTGTTTTAATGCGTGTGGGTAATCATCTGACTGCAAACTTTGGGACGATGTAAACAAAACAGAGGATCGCGAGTAACAAAGTTGAGAAAAGTGTACGCAAACGAGGTTGTGACTAGTTTGCTGCTCGTAAAATAAATTGCAACAACTGTAGGATGCCACCTGGCTATCGTTTACCGTATCCAACGTTCACTCCTTCACGTCCACGGTCCGCTTGCACACCAAAGGTCATCAGATCAGTGAGAGACAAAGTGACGCGAAATCTTATCCGATAGATCCGGAAATTGGCTAATGAAGCCGATATTTCAAAAACTACCATGCAACGGTTGGTCAAAGATGGCTTGAAATGTTCGTCCAGGGCAAGAATAAAGCGCAACCTTGTAACGGATCGGATCAAACAACTACGGCTGGAGCACTCGAAACGTTTGGTGTCAGTTTTAAATCAGAAGCATATCATCATCTTATTCTCCCATGAGTAAATGTTCACCATCGATACCGTATCTAACACATGTACAGACAGGTTTATTTCGCCGAAGAAGATTGAGGATGTTCCAGAGAACGTGAAATTCAAGTTTACAAACATCCGACCGGAGTCATGGTTTTCGGGGCAGTTGCGTCCAATGGCTTGAACATGCCTCCAGTATTTATCAAAGCTGGATTAAAAGTTACTATCGAGGTTTACATGCAAATTTTGAAGGACCACGTAATGCCAAGGATGAAAACCAACTTTGGAGCACACCAACAGGTCATTTTCAATACTTCAAAAAGGACTCAAGCGTGCATTTAGCCTCCTAGCAGCCCGGAATTGAATCCTTTGGATTACTCCAAATGGGTATATGTTCAGGCTAAGACCTGTGAACGTTCTCGCCCCAGTGTTGGCGCCCTGAAAGCTTCCATTACCAAGGCATGGAACTCGATGACCAATACATGCAAAACTATTCCATAATTCAGAGTGGTAAAATAATGATGAGCCATTTTCATCAACATCAACTACTCTACTTCTTAACACAAGCCGCCATTTAATAACGCTTGCTATGTGCTACTATCATTATTGTAGGCATCACGCACTTCCTAGTAATACTTTAACTACAGATGCTAAGAGAAATGCACAATTAAAATTCATTGCTATGGCAGTTGTCATGCATGTCAACATGTTGAATACTGAATATTGTCGGTGCCTACGTTGATTGTAGTAAAAACACGAACGAACTCATGGTGATGATTTGATAGCAGCGTTAAATCACATAGAAATGAATGCTCATTGGAGTCAAGCAGTCTCTCCCCCTGTGTCCGATTTCCATTATGTGTTGGCAGCATGTTGGTTTTCAGTAAAACTATTGAAAGCGCGACCTGACTCGTCGGTTCGGTGACGGGGAAGCTCCATCAACCGATTCATCAGAGAACGCTAGATTTCAACAGGTGAATGAACAAAAGGGTGCCTTATGCGATGATGGACCAGTTATCTAGTACGTCGGTACATAGCCGAACCCCTACGTCTGTCACAACTGATTTCTAAAGTGAGCTCGAGATAAAAGATTTCACGAGTCAAGGATGTCTCTTGACGTTCAGTTTTTATGTTTGTACAACTCTCGAATCTAACAATGGTACCTACTTTGTTCTACTGGTGAATGGATGCAGTTCACATTTGAGTGATATTACCGGTGTAGTTTTCAAGTTCAAAATAGAACACGTTCCACTCAAATACCGAATGTTGGTTCAGATTCCAATATCATTTATTGTTTTAGGTTATATGGAAAGGGATTTTATATCGTAACATGTCATTAAATTGAGCACTGGTTCATAAAAATACACTCAACGATTTATTTGCGCTGAGATAGAATCGTAATTATTTTATGGTGCTGAACAAATGTGACAATAAAATGTTTCGTACTCAAATGGAAACATTAAACTTTTTCACGGGTCTCTCCTAAAAAGCTACCGTGCTGACGGCAATCACCATTCCGGAGTCAGCAATTATAGATTATCTTCTCGTGCAAAGAACATTGAAATAGGAAATTATGTTCAGTCCCTGATGTTTTTGGTTTTGTTGTTTTCTCCACAGGCAGCCACCCCAGCCGATGTCATCGGAAACTTGGGAGTTACAGGAATTGCACCAGGACTTTCCGTCGGCCAAGGCGTTGTAATTGAGGCTCTTATCACCTTCATCCTGGTATTCGTCGTACATGGCGTTTGTGACAATCGTCGCTCGGACATCAAAGGATCTGCTCCACTGGCCATTGGTCTCTCCATCACTGCCGGCCATTTGAGTGCCGTAAGTAACTGAAACGCCCATCTGGAATAATGATGATGGTTAATTTATTTTTCATTTATTGTTTATCAACGTAGATTAAATATACCGGTGCCAGTATGAACCCAGCGCGTTCCTTTGGACCAGCGGTGGTCATGGGTATGTGGACTGATCAATGGGTAAGTTTATTGGATTTTTTAAGGTACAAAAAAAGTTTGCCGCACTAACAATTAGAACACATAAAACCAGGTTATTCTCGGGAATAATTGGACGTGAGAAAAATGTTACTTTACGATAATGGAGGTATTTTATTGTACTTTTACCAAAAAACAACAAGGTACAGCCCCATTAAGTTGTTCAAAATGATGACGTAGGACTACGCAACTAAATGTAAGCCATTTGGATTTTCCCAAGCGTTGGTTCGATACTAATAACATAGAATCGATATAAAAAAAGGCCTATTTTTTTTAGACCTGCCAGGTCGTCCGAACTGTTCTGGAGTTCAGAACTTAAAATCTACAGCTTTAACAGCAGCTTTATCCGCTAAAGAATGTTATAATATGTATTTAATATATTCAATGAACGTCTTGGAAGATCAACAGACATTATGAAATAATTTTGGGATATTCTATGCCAAACTAACAAACTTAACTTTGTAAAGCCCATAAAGCTACTGTTACAATTGTAGACCTTAAATTTTGAAGGCCATTTTGAATGCCCTGAAACTAACTAGGTTATCTTTGGTCTGGGAACGTTTCAGAATATTCATAGGATATGTTTGAATATTTATCGTTGCTTTGTTTAGCTCAATAGACTACGGTTAATTCTGTATATCTTTAGATAACTGGACTTAAGGTCAGTTTTTATGACCTTGAACATCCCAAGATAATCATACAATGACTGGTGACCTTACAGAAGATTCACTGAACAATACATATCATCACCTTTCATAGGTTATCAAGATACTGTTACGATTATAGATCCTAACTTCTGAACTCAAGGGCATTTTTGATAACCTGGAACATCCCAAGATCTCATTATATCTTTTAGTTCCTTGCTTTACCTTGTTTGGTCCAGAAAGCTACAGTTACAGCTGTAAATTTTAAGTTTTGAACTCCAGGATAGCTTGGATAACCTAGAACATCTGAAGATTATCTCATAATGTCTGATATTTCTCCCAAGATATTTAAAGAATATTTTTTAAAGCACATCGTAGCTTTACATAGCTTAGAGCTAAAGTTACTACTGCAGATCTTAAGTTTTGAACTCAAAGACAGTTTGGATGACCTAGAACATCACAAAGTTTACATACATTAATTGTTATGTTATGCATTCTCCGTGCGAACATCTCCTTCTACATCACAAAGTTATCAACTAATGACTGTTGACCTTCCAAAAGGTTTACTCAATATGTTTTAATACATTTCTTAACCTTAACTAGTCCTTAAAGCTACGGTTACAACTGAAATTCTAAACGGTTACAACTGAAATTCGGGATAACCAAGTACATTCCAGAAAGATACGAACATATTTAACGTTTATCAACGAGAATTTAATAATACGTTTGCATATGTATCATATTCTAAAACAAAGCTTTAAACTATTAAGAAGGCATTTATTTTTTCTTCTTGAACTTCTTCATATTCAAGAAGTTCTAGGTCGCCTTAAACACATATGTTTTATAAATTTGCCAGGTAGAATTAATGCTGTAGAACAAATTTGTGGGAGACAGAGTAGACTTTTATTCAGTCTGTGATTTTATACAAATATATTCCCTTCGGGGTCATATAAGACCCCTTAGGTCTGAAGGGGTTAATAAACTGTACAAGACGAGGCTTAACATTTGCAATTTTTCAAAAGCGTTTGGCCAGAAATAAACAATCAACAAATCTCTATTGAAATTGATGCGTAGAAAAATTTCCGATCGATTGGTGCAAAATTTTGCACAATCCTTTGAGAAACGACTGAGATATTAACTCTCAAAACTTGTCCACTTTTCGTGACGGTCGTAATGCGATTTTTCATTGAAAAATCGTAAAAGCGTAAAAAGCAAAATTACTACCAGATGAACTCGCCACTCCTAGTAGCCAGATGAACTCGTGACTCCTAGTTGTCGGATGATAGCATTTTGATTTTGATTTTCACCGAGTGCGATGAGATAGTAAGGACTGTACCGAACATAAGTTATCCACAATTTTTTTTACAAATCATTTAAAAATAGGATGTTTTATTCAAACAAATGAAGGATTCATTATTTTACGGGACTGAACTTGAACATTGTGAAGACCGGATGAAAATAATATTACTCTATCACATACTTACTCTCATTTTTTAAATGCTTTTCATCTAGTTCCGGACAAGCGTTTCATCACATTTTTGGACGCCTTAGCCCAAATTTGTTTGCACTCCTGCATATTCTCAGCTGCTTTACTAGTCTTTTTGAAAATCCACTTCACAATCACCCAATAGCATTCAATGGGCTGAAGCTGAGGGCAAATTAGCGGATTAATGTCTTTCTCAAAAAAATCGGTACCTTCTTCCTTCTTGCCAAAATTGTTTTGGCGTAATGCGCCGACACTCCTTGAAAAACAGTGGAGGCGTACTATACTTCTGATGTAAAGACAGCAACCTCTGCTGCAGACACTCAAATCATTAGATTTCCGCATTGATTGTTTCGGTAGTATAGAAAATGGTAGACTTCATACCGCAGGAACATATTGCTGCCATACCAGCACTTTTCGATCAAACTTCTCCACTTGAATCGATCTGTATGCATCGCTTACATACTCTCCTAACGGCAGTGTAATATTGTGGAAATGGAAGGGTTTTTGAGTCCTCTCTGATATAGGTCTCGTTGTCCATCAAAATACAAACAACTTTGTTTGGAGATTTTCTGATTCTTGTAGATCTTCAGGTTGTTCCGTTTCTTGATCATTCCGACGCTGGTTCCCGCTTTATTTGCCAAATCACATTGATTTGTTCTTCCAAATTAGAGCTACTATTTTCAGATTCAGATTAGGGTTGGACAATCCGAATTTTCTGCCTCTTCCTGGCAGTTCATCCAAAGAACAGTATTTTCCAAGAATGGTTATGATATATTTTACTCTCACGTGATGAATTCCAATTCGCTTCGCCAATTGTCGCATAACTACTCCCTCTTCACGTAGCCATGTTTCACAAAACCTTATTTTTAACGTCTTTTTCAATGCACGACTTTTTGAAAATGAATTTAAACCGTGCAAACAGGTAAACAATCGAAAAATGACTGTCACAAATACACGCGTACAACGCAAATGTACGTGGATAGCTTCTATTCGATACATTCCGTAGGTCGTATTAATCTTTAGGAAATACTAAAAGATAAGCTTTTCTTCACTGTTTGACTTGTCAACTTAGGGTTTTGATGAACTTAATCAACTATTGAACTGCTGGATTTTTTTCCAGACTTTTTGCACTGCTGGGATGCTTACACTGAACTTTTTTGCTACTTTGCTATGGCATGCATTTTTGACGATCAAATTTCGAACATGCAGATATATTTTCATGTTTATTAACCCTTTTCAACAAAACTTAATATCTCAACAATTCCGGGAAAAATGTAGTAGAACGAAGAACAGTTATTGCTTTGTTTTACACTGAAAAAAATAATCAATTTTAACATGCGTTTTACATGCGTAAAATTTCCCCTTGTTTAATTTTAAGCCAAAGGACGCGTAAACAACGAAGAAGATTGCAATCTTTCATGTGCCATACAACAATGTTTGCAATCTTTCATAGAACAGGCTAGATCCAGGCGTTATTTGGCTTAAATTTATAAGAAATATCCCATTATATCGGTCAAATCTAGCATTCCTTTTATGTGCATTAGATGACACAGAAAATTCAATGTTTATTTCTATCTGTGTAGATGTCAATAATAAAGTACACAAAGTACGGTCCTGATTTTGGGTGATTCAATTATTGTGCTGTATAATTTTTGTCTGCCAGTTCTGAAAGTGCAAAAGAACAGATTTATTTGGCAAGGACAAAAACACTTTAAACTAGTTCAACATATATGCTGTTGTCTGCTGCTTTGATGAATTCCAAAGCGCTTACACCCTTTTCAAGAAGCCATGTGTCCAAATCCTTGATTTTTCGGTCTTTTTCAATGCGACATTTTACATTTTAAAAACGAAGAACTTAATCCGTGCAAACAAGTGAACAAACGAACGCACAGCATGCTATGATGAACACATTATAATCATCACAAATGTGCGCGGATAGCTTCTTTTCGATACATTCCTTAATTATTTGAGCAACGGATTGCAAAATCCCTCTTTTTGGCACGACTCAAACATTTATCCAACGAGGCTTAACTAACCTACTTAATCTATATTGTCATCTACTATTTTCTTCCACAGGTCTACTGGGTTGGTCCGATTGTCGGAGGTATTCTCGCCGGCGCAGTCTATCGTCTGTTCTTCAAAGTAAGAAAAGGTGACGAGGAATCTTACGATTTTTAAACTATAAGCTCTGAATTTGAAATCTCATACTGTTTGTGTAACTACGTGTAATGCGTTAAGGATCATCAATTACTAACCCGTCTATTCTTGTTGTCCTTGATTTTTCCCTTATTCTAGATGAACACTAACAAAGTAGGCCAAGTGACTAACGACGTTCAGTACATATAGTCGCAGGCCAGTCCATCGCCTACCTATGTAGTAGCCGATAACACCATAAGTTATCTTATGTAAAAATTCAAATCGAACCCAGTATCGGCTTCTACAGTGCATCGTTCAGAAATAAATCTGCCATGGGGGAATATCGGTACTAACAACTGTGTGCATGTTTGGACTATTCTAGCGAACTTAACACCGCATCAGAAAAAAGTGCTTGAACGAATTCCACCAAATCGATAAATTTAAAAACGAGACGCCAAATTCGAGCAAAACATATTTAACAGATATTCACATTTCTTATAAGCATTTTCAGAGAGAGAAACAAAAAACGTTAAGTAGTTATATACACTGCACAGCAAAAACAAAGCAGGCTTCCTCGCACTATTGGTAAAACCAATTTGTACAAATCGATATTCTACTCTCCAAACATCATTGGTGCTTTATGCGTTTGACTATTTATTTGATCATCGGTGAACACTTTTATTTTCTCTACGAACAGTTCTGTCTAGCAAGTGCACATGAAAACAATTTTGAAACCAAATGAACAAGCAAAATGCTTTTAAAGAAATCAACAAATTACTAACAACAATTTTAATTAAGATCTGTTATCCCCTTTAGATCCTATTTCTGACTTTTGTACAGTCCCGTCAACCCAGGAAAAAGTATCATAGTTACTCTTGTATATACTTCCGACTAACAGAAGTGCCTTCCCCTCTACTCCTAAATAGTTAAATAAGCTATATTACGTAAGGTGTTGGGTCGAACAGAAACAAAAATCGAAAGATTATCATTTGTTTAATCGATATCGTGGGTAACTCATACTGCACCCTCATGATCTTTTGCTTTTTAAAAACATTCTTATCTGCAAAACTAACAATGGTCAAATTTTCAAATGAAGTATGTCTCATCTCATGCACCATCACTGATCGAAAGTGCCTCGTTATTAGTTTTGTTAGATAATGAGCAAACGATTTGAATTGTTATCGTGTATGTTAAATATTATATTTTGTTCTATCACTATTTAAATCACTGTTTGACTATGGAAGAATAATGCATTGTTACAATACGGACGGTACAATGAGGTTTGTCGGGAGCAGGTATTTAAGAAAAAAACTGCTTCAAGTGCTTCGTAATTCAATCGAGAAACAGACCGGATTTGTACCGACAACCCACAGAGTCTTATCGAGAAATGTTGTTAATTGTATCAAATTTTACCATGTATATTATGCTTCTGCGGCGAGAATAACGAGCAAAATTCGATCGAAAACATCTCCCGTGTTTGTATCTTCTTGTATGTATTATATACATTGGAATTTACATAAAATTTTACAGTAAAATATGTTAAATAAATAACAAAAATGTGTTAAATAAATTATGAGAATAACTTGACTTGTTTTAATTATTCCAGTGGATATCACAACATCTTGTAGAGTCTCAAGTGTTTTAAAATACTGCCTTAATGTATAAAAAGAGCCACGTGACATGTAGTAATTGTAGATTAATTTAATATTTTATTATTTGAAACATTATTGATTTCACGTATTGAATAGATTGAAGAAAGAAATGAAGAATAGGATGGGATCAATAATGCTTAAAATGTAGACCGAGTTCATCAATAGTTTTTGTCAACTGTTTTCTTTAAGCAGACCCGGCAACTCTTTTGTAGGTTTGGATCAGCTTTAGCTGAAAATGATTTTATTTAGACTTTTTCAAT
Organism: Aedes japonicus; assembly: GCA_034211315.2. NCBI lineage: Eukaryota > Metazoa > Arthropoda > Insecta > Diptera > Culicidae > Aedes > Aedes japonicus. The sequence goes on from JASCZW010000587.1 coordinate 72,597, forward strand.
TTCAGATTATAAGCATACTTACAATAAACAGTTTCTTTTCCTTACAATTCTTTAGGCTACGTTTTTTTTTCAATTTTAGGTTAAGTGTGTGCTCTAGGAATATATTTTTAGTTAGATAGGAGACTTTATAATAGATTTAACGAATTCAATAAACAGCAATGAGGTGTTGCCTTACCAATCTAGCTTAAGTAATAAATTTCACCAAATTGCACCACTCTTTAGGCAAATTAATTATTTGTAAGTCTAGGTAGTATGGGGCTATTCATAAACCACGTAGACTTTTCTAGAGGGAGGGGGGGTTGACCAAAGTCTACGCTCCATACAAAAATTCAAAAAAATGTATGGACAAAAGATTACGAGGGGGGAGGGGGGGTCTGAGATTTTCAAATTTGAGTCTACGTGGTTAATGAACAGGCCCTATCCAACATGAGCTAATTTTTATTGTTCACGTACAATTGTCTACCACGATGACGTTCTTTGCGTGTAGGGGATTCGACTCGGCTGGTCGATGCATGTTGTTATTGAAGTAACCAGCGATGATTACACACAGAAAGTTACTCGTCGACACAGTTTTATTGAAAGAACGTCACTATTTACCAGCTCCTTCCTAGCCCATTTTATTGAAAAATATTATAAGAAATTTTCCGGGTTCAACTTTTTTGATGATCATTTTTCAACTTTACATCAGTTGTCTAGTTGTCAATAAATATTATTTGAATACTACAATCAAAATCGTTTGGATATTACAGTTAACATAACACTTTCGATTTGACAGTTAGGGCAATGCATAATTTACAAAAAGTTGTAGAATAAACCAACAGCTGCAATTTCAATACATAAAGGGCGATACGGTCAAAATTTGGTCAATATCAACTTGACGTATTTCTTTCAATTTTGCATTTAAAAAACCTGAACACCCCTCATTTTGAAGGTGTGTGTGTGTAGAATGTTGCTCCTATTTTGATTTTGGAATTCACTCTTCAGTTGTCAAAATGCCGTCCAAGCAAGAAGAGCAGCGTATCAAAATTTTGCTCGCGCATCGTGAAAATCCGAGCTACTCGCACGCAAAGTTGGCAAAATCGCTAAAAGTTGCCAAATCAACCGTTACAAATGTAATTAAAGTGTTTGGGGAACGTTTGTCGACAGCCAGGAAGTCTGTATCGGGGGGAAATCGAAAACCGGAAGCCGCTGAGACGACAAAGAGAGTTGCCGGTAGTTTCAAGCGAAACCCTAACCTATCTCTCCGAGATGCCGCAAATAAGCTGGGTGTATCGTCTACAACCGTCCATCGAGCCAAAAAATGAGCCGGACTATCGACTTACAAGAAGGTAGTGACTCCAAATCGCGATGATAAACAAAATACGACGGCCAAAGCGCGATCCCGGAGGCTATACACGACGATGCTGACGAAGTTTGACTGCGTGGTAATGGACGACGAAACCTACGTCAAAGCCGACTACAAGCAGCTTCCGGGACAGGAGTCTTATACGGCAAAAGGAAGGGGAAAAGTAGCAGATATTTTCAAGCACACGAAACTGTCAAAGTTCGCAAAGAAATATCTGGTTTGGCAAGCCATCTGTACCTGTGGCTTGAAAAGCAGCATTTTCATAGCTTCCGGGACTGTCAACCAAGAAATTTACGTGAAAGAGTGTTTGAATAAACGTCTGCTGCCTTTCCTGAAGAAACACGGTTGTTCCGTACTGATTTGGCCGGATTTGGCATCTTGCCATTACGGTAAAAAGGCCATGGAGTGGTACGCCGCCAACAACGTGCAGGTGGTTCCCAAGGACAAGAACCCTCCCAACACGCCAGAGCTCCGCCCAATTGAGAAATACTGGGCTATTGTCAAGCGGAACCTAAAGAAGACCAAAAAAAACTGCTAAGGACGAGCAGCAGTTCAAGGCAAACTGGCTTTCTGCGGCGAAGAAGGTGGACAAGGTGGCTGTACAAAATCTGATGGCAGGGGTCAAGCGTAAGGCCCGGCAATTCGGATTTGGAAAAGCGGAAGCCTTACTGAATATTTTTCCTGAATTTTATACTAATTGAACTTGAAAAAGAAATTTAATTTGATTTTTTAAATGAACGATTTCACCGATTTACACGCGTTTTCCCTTGACCAAATTTTGACCGTATCACCCTTTACCATAATCAGGAATTTAGCTTCTTAACCAAGTTATCGGAAAATCAATTCGCCTGAGCCGAAATGACTATATACCACACTGACAGAGATAGAGATTTACGAACGAAAATGAAAGGTAGAGTAGCAGAGAACCAACGTCAGAAAGCTTAACCATTGGAAATTGTTGCAGGTGAAATAGTTTTGATAAATAAATGACATTGATGGTATCAAGCTGCTTTAAGGTGAAACTAGAGAGAGTCCTTTTCCCATATGATTTACAGGTTAGTTTAATTATCACTTCACGATTGTTGAGACTTTTAATCACAAACAAAGTGTAACAGACAACGCTCAAATTGCGAACCAATGGACACTCCAGTGGAGCAAACGATTCTTGAAAATTTCACGCATGAAGTCGTAATAGTATACGAGGTTTGTGCTCAGAAAACTTCGAAGTGAAAGGGATTTGATTCCGTATGTACTTAAGGAACTTTTTTTCCAAGGAGTCTGCAGAAAACTGGGATGATAGTGAAGCAAAGGAACAACCCTTTGTGGAGAAAAATGATACAGGTTTTGTTGGAATAAGAATGGAACATGATGAAAACAAAGGTGCTTCGCGGGATACAATTGTCAAGGCAATTGAAAAGGTAACCTTCGTCCCCAGCGTGTGATTAAACAACCAAGTTGATTCATGCAGTGAGTGGGAACCAATTATTTTGATTTGTGGAGTACTCTTTGGTTGATTTATATTTAGAATGGAAGAGTTCTGGTGGAGAGCTTTCGGATGCTGTGAGCCAACATTTGTGTTTATATTTTGGCGTGCTTATCCTAACGGTTCCGAAAGAAGAGTGGCTGTGACTTCCCTTTCTCGCTAATTGTCAGCCACAGCAGAACCTTTTTGGGGAACTTGGTACGTGAAATGAAATTCCCCTCGGAGCTCACTTCCTTCGTGGGGGAAATAAAATACGATGTGCCCTGCCAGTCGTTGCCATTCAGGTTGAGATAGGTCTCGTCGTCCATCACCACCGCCACGTCGCGATTTGCCGAGAAAATCGAGTTGACCATCTTATTCAGCCACTGCCGCTGCGTCATTGCCTGCAGCTCTGAAGCCAATGGACGCTACTTCCGCTTCCTGACATGTGTGTTCAAGTTCGCCAGGTACTATTTCACTGGTTGAACCAACCTCCCGGCAAAGCGCACGCAGCGATGTAGCAACTTTTCTCTCGGTCCTCGGGGTCGTCGGCCGTCCGGAACCGGGCTTTTGTGCCAAGATGTTGTAGAAGCCGGAACGGGCGTAACTGGCGTCCACAACGTGCCGCACGATGTCCGTTTTCAACGCGGCGGGTTTTTTGAACGCGCACACTTCTGTACGGAGTTGCTTCACTGTTTTTACCATCACGGTTCAAGTTCAACTGATAGAGCTGTCAAATTTTGTCTGCTGACTCATGGGTTACTATGATTGATGCTGCATGGGTAGCTTTGGTTAGCAGTTGGGTAAAGGTAAACCCTTCAAAAAAAAATTATCATGCTAACTTTATCACTTATATTATAAAACTTAAAAGCTATTTTTGTTTTGTTTAATGGTACATAACTTTGGAGCCTCAACTGAAATTTTGAACACAGACATTGTTTATTGTCTATTGTATTTTAATCAATCTGCAACCTTACCAGACCAAAATATCGCACGAATCACAAAATTTTAATTTCATTAAAGTATGAAATTATTTTTTTTTTTTTCGGTTTGGTCTAGGAATTTTTCGTTAAGGAAAATTTTTCGCCTCCCTGGGCATAGAATATGATTGTACTTGCCACACAATTATGCTAATGCAAAAACTGTGGAAGTGCATTTAGAACACTAAGTTGAGAGCAATCAATAAGCTAATGGCGAAAGCAATAAACTTCAAACGCCAAGAAAAAAAAGAAAGAAGAAGCTTAAATTGAACTTAATAAGTGTGCGACTGAGTGTGCACAAACAGTTTGAAATTTGGAAGGAAATTATTAGTTAATACTTCAAATAATAAACACTTTTTGAATGAGCCTAAGAAGGACAGTTAATCATTGAATTGGCTAGTGTCTAATAATTAAATGTTTAAAAAAAACGAGATCAATTTTTCAGCTTTTTGTCATTACCAGGTCAAAGATAAAAGGGAAAAAGATTCACGAGATGTTAGGCTTCCATCACGAGCTCAGATCAAGGGTGAGGAAATCAGGGAGGTAGACAAATTCGTTTATTTGGACTCATTGGTGATCACAGATAACGACACCAGCATAGAGATACAGACGAAAAATAATGGCTGGCAATCGTGCCTTTCTCGGACTCCTATTTGATCGCACAAAGTGCGCTGAACTGCTGCTGAAGTTGCTTATGTATGAGACATTAATTAAACCTATAGTCCTCTACGACCACGGAACATGGACAATGCTCATGAAGGAAATTGATTTCTTTAGACGGAAGGTGCTGCGTACGATCTACAGTGGAGTGTAGGTGGAAGACGGAAAGTAGATGAGGTGAATGATCCACGAATTGCATTAGTCGCTGGGAGAATCTCACATCGTTCACGCTGCTAAACGTTGGATCGTAGATTCACGCTGCAATGAAAAACTAAATGAGAACAACAATGCTTCACGTGTTAACCAGGTTCATGATTTTTTTAAAAGAACGTTTGAAGAACGAGGTCAAATTTTGGACACATTGATACACATTCGTTTGCGGGCACCATCTGGCAATGCATCCGCCACAACTATGGTTTTATGTTGATCATCCAGACGAAGAAGTATATTGAAAGCCTCTCTTTGTTCATGTTCTCAATCAAATTTGCTCGTGATAACTTGGCAAAGCGGAAAACAGATGATTACTACGTTTGGAATGTGGTAGCCCACATGATTTACGAGCCCTATAAAGCTCCGGTCATCCTTACAAGTTCTCGGGTTTTAAGCTTGTATCATTCCATTCTGATTGAATCGCTGACCAATAAATTCAATCTCAGTAAGTTTGAAAACCAATTTCGACTGATTTGGAAGAATTCCGTTATTGCTTAGTATGGTGCCCGGTGTATTTATAGAGAACTGTAATGCTCGTTTAGATTTACAATCAATTTATTTGGTTTAGTGTCACACTAGTAGGGTATCAACACTACGACTGGACTCAAAGAGACATAGATATCAATTGCTGTGTTAAAATACATTCTTCGCCCCGCTTGCTACGATCCCATAACGTAAGACCAACTCACCACATCTCCTTTTTTTTTTTCAAATGGCTTGAATCCTTGGCCGAATGGATGATGTAGTCCTGTTGCCATGATGGCCGGTTAGCTTGGGAGATAGGACGCGTGCCATAAGAAGATTCTGGATCCTGACATTGAATGCCAACTTGTTCGATGTCTGCAGGAAACTCTTCTGTGACGTGGTAATCTTCTTGACGTGGGCTATATTTCTTTCGATTGTCCTTCCTGATACAGGATCAGCCGTTTTCAGCTGACTCCCGATACGCTCTAGTACTTCGTATTCCGCACGCCGTTGGGGTTAGTTTGCCTGCTGAAATGGGATTTTACAATAAAACTTTATCCCCTACCTGAATGTTCGATGGCCTAGCGTGGCGCCTGAAATCCTCTCTTTCCTTTCCCTTATGCTTGCGAATTGCATCTTTTTTTTTATTTATTTATTTTCCGTCGGCCTATTTCCTCACATTGTGACAATCATCGACGCCAGGTAGACGACTCCACCACCTGAACCTACCTAACGACTCATGACTATCAGCCGGGACCAACGGCTTGACTTCCCTTCCGAAGGAAGACGTTACCAGATTTTTTCGCCTCAGAAAACATCGACGTCGACTGGGATTGAACCCAGACCCACGGGGGTGCCAAGTAGCAGTCACGCTTACCACTAAACCACCGACGCCGGCGCGAATTGCATCTCTGTCATGAAATCCAGAACTCGCTGGTAACACTGTCTCAAGGTCTTTTATGGATGGCATTTTGACCAGATTATTCTGTTTTGTAGCAACAATTAAGGAGATTTGCTCGTTATTGAATGAAGAGTTGTATTGTAAATCATCATTTACTGCAGAAGATCCTCTTTCCAATCCCGGTTAAGTGATTGACTGATCTTAAGTCGTTTCAGGAGTGAGCTGTTTTGTCGTTCTACCTCACCGTTAGCTTGGTGCCAATACGAGAGCAGTATGGTTTAGGTTGATGTTTCTTAGGAAGCAGTAATCCTCAAAGTCTCTAATGATGAACTTTTGTCCGTTATCCAGTGTTATCGTCTTAGGGTATCCTTGCCGGACAAAGATTTGTTCCAGGTATTTTATGGTTTCTTCTGACGTAATTTTTTTCATTATGCATACTTCCTTATACCGACTGAAATAATCCACAACCTCTAGTGATGTGATGTGATGTGATGTGTGATAAGAACCCACCATCAGTGCAAGGATTACCTATGGCTGCAGGACTACTCTCAGCAGGTTGTTCTGAGAGAATAGCCTACGTGATGGCTTCTTGTAGCAGGGTCAGCCGATCTCAGTGAGGACCTTCGGAAGACTACGGCCAGAAGGCCGCGTGTCTTCGCATGACAAGGGACTGGCGACTCCACGAACCCTTGTCCAGTCAACAAATCCTTCGACTGCCTTAGGCTACCCCCTAGTGAATCCGCGTTATATAGTTGTTAAAGGAATAGTGGAAATTTTTAGCATAAAATCATCCACAACCACTAGTATTTAAATACTCACTAGACGGAAATGGGCCCTAAAAGTCCATCGCTACATCCACCCAGGGTTCACAACTCTGCAAGCACGAGCTCTGCAGTTTGATAGCGTTGGCCCTGGGCACTTTCAAACGATGTTGGTCACGAATGTCAGGACATTCTTCCAGCTTACGTTCGGATGGCACCAACGATGTTGGCTTACGATGCTTCGGATCCGTCCTGCATTTCTTGGCAAAGTGGACAACATAGTTACAGATTCGGCATTGCTCTTTCTTGGCAGGACAAAGGTCTTCTGACTTGTACGGCTTGTTCCCACACCTACCACATTCGGTGATCGAACGGTGATAGAAAGGCTTGTAAGATGGAACGGCTTGTAAGATGGAACAGCGCTATTTTTGACATTCATAGCGACAACACTATCGCGCTGGCAAGTGTTAACCTCATTTTTGTTCGATTCTTCAATTTTCATTTGCTTTTGAAGTGAATACACTCATTCGATTTAGCTCTTCCAGGTTTAAATGTTCGAAAGTGTTGGAATAATCAAAATAGCAATTATTTCTAGTGCTTAATAAGTGGAAATTTCCCATCGATATTAAAAGGTTAACATTTGTGTTGGCTAGCATTTTTGGTGTATTTTTATGATCAAAAGGTATTTCCAAACAAATCGTAAAGAAAAACAATTTTTTGAGGTTTTGTGTTTATGGCGTCATGTTTGTAATATGGAACACTGTTGAGCTTGTAAGATGGAACACATTTTTTTCGTTTTAAAACAATACAACAACAATAAATTGAAATAAAACAATACATTTCTTGAAATTGCTGAATTTCGAAAATAGGCCATATTTTTTTTTTTGATGACTTTAAATAATAAGTTCCGTTGGCAAACTTGGAGCTTTTTAGATCTTCTTTCGAAATATTATCAAAAAAATCAAAATTATGCATGTTACGAGCAAAAAACGAATGGTGTTCCATCTTACAAGCCATTTTTTGAAACTGCAATTTTGGATGGATTTCGAAAATAGGCCATAACTTTTTATTTGATGACTATAAGTAATCAATTTCTTGGACAAAGTTTGAGTACTTTAGTTCCTCTTTCGAAAGATGTCTTTGGATCCGCGAAACAATAAAAACTTTACATGTTACGAGCAAAAGACGAATCGTGTTCCATCTTACAAGCCTTTCCTATATATATTAATTGCCTCGGCTTATCACCAGACCATTTCCCGATCCATGGGTATGTTGATTCAATTCGCGAACTTGCTGCTGGATAGATAAGTGGGAGTTGACCAGCTTGGATAAGTTGTCCCAAAAATCGCTTTGTCTTCTCAGAAGGTTCTTTTCTGAACGCAACACGCAGTGTTGTGCCCGTTACTATGCCAACCATGAGTCGCTCTCTGAGTTACTATGGTAACATGGAATCGTCATGGTAACAACACATCGCATTGAGCATTGAGAGTTCTGCACTTATTACTGCACTTGCACTTATTACTGTAGCACCGTTATGTATTTTGCTAGCCACCATTATCGTGTGGAAAACTATTCCCGTTTTATTTTTCATTTACTTGTAAGGCATTCTCTCCCTCTCTTTTGATATGAGATGTTCTTTGCCTAGTCCAATCGGATTTTCACCCGTCGCTCAGGCATCCCCCTCCTGTGAGGCGAGATTTTGCCTTTTGCTGGTCGGATTTTTATCCGCCGCTCAGGCAACCCTCTCTTTTAAGGCGAGACATTCCGTTTTGCCTTCAGGAAGTGATTGTTGCCCGCTGTATTAATACCAAGATGCTAGCAACCGACATACAGAACTAACGTATGCGAAATAAAATCATTCTTGCAGCATTTAAAAAAAACGTTCCTAACGTCAAACTCGAGACACACATGTTTTGAATATTCATTGTTGATTTTGAGCCACTAGGGTATCCTACGTAAACATAATGGAAAGGAGTTACTCGTTCTAGAAATTATCTAAAATTGGCGTTACCGTTTTCACAAACAAAAAATCTAAAATAAAACTGTGTGATATAAAGAAAAAGTTGAATGAAACTGTAACCGAAACTTTATTTGGTACACTTCAGATCCATATACTTATTACCTAGTTCTAGAGTACATCGCCGAATACCTTGCTGGCAAAGATGATACTCCATGTAAGGTGGAACCAATACCTCATCCAACGAAATGATAATAGCTGCATACATGCAAAGCGCTTTCTCGTATTTCCCTTGGCTATAAAGTCGAGTGGCGTCGTTGTACCGTTTTGAAATATTCGCATTCTAAAAGTATTTATCTAACTAAGAAGATAAACCAGAATAGTTTGGCATATTTACCTTGAGTATCTCAAAACTGGAATCAACATCAGTAGATCCACCACACTTGCTACAAACCATCTCGTTTTCTAAAGAATTTTTCTTAAATATCAGTCCATATCCACAGCCTTCGTTCGCCGCACATTTAAATCGGACCTTCATAGGGTTCATTCCATTAACTGTAGGCCAATATTCGTTGCAAGCCTGACAGTTACAGTCAAACTTATAATTATGTGCCAAAAGTTTCCGCCTTTCACCGCGTGCTGTTCTAGTATACAGCTGTCCATAGTTTTCTGCCACCACTGATCCGGCAGCAACGTTTTTGATTGTACGAACAACAACGACATTGTTCACAAAGTATCTGGTAATGCTTGGATCACAGGAATGATTGAATAGCACCAGTGTTGGATATAAACCGGCTCCAATACAAACCGAATAACCAGGATCTTGACTCTGCTGGCGTTGCAGTTCGCAGATTTCGTGAGAGTTATACGTCACGATTTGTAAATTGTGTAGCAGTATCTTTCCGAGGAATCTAGGAATAAAACGTGGTAATGAATTATTGCGTTGATAAATAAGATATCTCATACCCTTCAAATGATGTTGATTTGCAAAATCCACCAAGAACCAGAATTGTATGAAGGAGTCGGGCCATCAACGTCCATTTTAAATAATCTTCGGTAGTTCGCTGATTGGCATGAGTAACGTAATTGTACACCTTCCGGTAATCGTCGAACGGCAATCTATGGAAAATATGTATAAAAATAAAATTGAAAAACATGATACCAAATTCTGAACTAACCTGTCTACAAAGTCACTCGTCAGCTTATCCAGCCCATCCTGTATTTTGTAAAAGTAGTCTTCCGACTTTTGTGTGACAATCCTCAGAGACAGCATACAAACTATATTTGCGCCAGATTGCCTTAAAAACGGCAGAAAACCGCATTCGAATCTATGATGTCCTGAATGAGCCTGCTTCAGACATGCTTCAGAGCAGTAAACCACATCCACGCAATTATTGCAGCTGAAGAGGACTTCTACACGACCACAGCACTGATCACAGTGAGTTAAACTACAATTGTTCATTACTACCGAAGCGTGGGGTAATTCTTTCAACAGGGTGTGGTTGGGTGCCAGATTTTGGTGAGTTCGAGCAAAACGTCCTTCGGATTCCGTGTAATCAATGTACAGTGAATTGTCGACATAAGGCACACATTCTTCCGTCACGAACTTCTTCACGGGCTCGAGGATCATTTCTTCATTAGTTATTTGCGCATTAAGGCTATCAATTATCATGTGCATTTCCTTCATCCTCGCAGAGCGTTGATCTTCACTGAGGCTGGACTGGTGTAGAACAGCGGATGTTTCTCTGTCAATAATTCAATACAAGACCCCTCAGAAACATTAGCTAAGATTTCAAATGCACTTGCAATCCAATGTGGCGATCTCGGCGTGTTGGTTAGCATCGATACCTCTCACGCCAAAATCACGATTTTTAATCCCACTGACCATAGGGTGACTTTACAAAGAAAAATAAGAACAAATGCAAACCTATAGCAATCAAGCGATGAAGGGAGATCTCCCATTTCAAAGTAGCACCGCGCTTTTCTTTCCATTAGCTTATAGCGCATGTTTTCGGGGTAGTTCAACTGAAGAGAAGATTCAATGTCACTTAGGGCCAGATCATATTTGTTGAGATGAAAAAGAGCAGCGGACCGGTTTGCTAGGATAACGGCTTTCTCTGCACCTGGAAAAAAGATTATTGATGAACATATATGACGTTTCTGAGGTTATTTTGGAACTACAGTGAAAAGATACTTTCGTAAATTTGCATACACTCATTTTACTAACATGGTTTTTGTACATGAAAACATGGTAAGGACTGTATCGTTAATTATCAATACACCTAAAAATTGCTGTATTGAAATATGTTTTATTTATTTTGCAACTCAAATTCATTGTTTATTGACCATCAAAACAGCCCATTACATCAGTTTTCATTTAATTTATCGTAGATCTGGCCCGATCTCGCACCTTCTTCTTGAAGCTCTTCATGAAGTTCTGCACAACCGTTCCGTCGATGGTTTTGCTTTCGTTTACACAGTCTTTTTTGAATTTGATGATGTTATCTGCTCCTCTAACCTTTTTCCGCAACTTTCCTTTCAGCAAAGCCCAAAATTTCTCAATGGGCCTTATTTGCGAACAATTTTGAGGATTCATCGCCTTTTCCACAAATTGGATATTGTTCTCTTCATACCAGTTCAAGGTGGCTCGCGCATAGTGGCAGGATGCCAAATCAAGCCAAAATAGTGTCGAACCTTTGTGTTTTCGGATTAGTGGCAGAAATCGTTTCTGCAGGCATTCCCTCTGGTACATTTCGGCGTTCATATTTGCGGTAGTGAAAAAGGGTGCCGATTTCATACCGCACTGGCAAGTTGCTTGCCAAACCAACACCTTTTTTTCCAAATTTTTTGCAAAAAATTGTTTTCTCCAAAGTTGAGACATCTGTTTCACGCTTCACAGTGTAAAACTGTGCCCCTGGAAGTGCTCTGTAGTCCAATTTGACGTACGTCTCGTCATCCATGATAATGCACATGTCATTTTTGCTCAAAACGTCGTCGTACAGCTTCCGAGCTGGAGTTTTCACGGAATTCCCCTTAAATTGGGTTCAGACAAATATGCTCCCTTGCGCGTTGAACCATTCCAATCGTCGTTTCATACTTTTTTGCGCAATCTCTGATGGATACCTCTTTTTTTTTTTGCTTAAAAAACTTTGCAAATTTGTTTGTCCAAATTTGTTTGTCCAAATTTGGGTATGACGAATCTGTTTTTCTACCACGGCCGGGTAAGTCCTTCAATGTGTTATGCATAACCGGTTGATCGCATTTTGGACCGCACAGACACTAATACCTTATTCTTTTGCTAATTTTCTTAGCGACAATCCCTTTTCAGTGCAGTATTTGGTTACAATCGATTTTCGCTTTTCTTCCGTAAGACCTCGCATTATTCCGCTTGAAGTAAAACTTTAACATTCGACACTAAACAACTGTCAAAATAACTGATAGTCTTTTTCATACAGAACCACAAAAGTTTACTCATAATTAAAGGTGCAGACTGCTTGTCAACAGCAAAATGCATGCATTACACCTTTTTCATAAAATGTGCACGAAATAAATTTCTTACAGAACTGCCAATCACTGCTCTTCTTCTATCGTACCCTAACATATTCGTGTTGTTGTGGCGTTAAAAACCAAATTAAAAGCCTCACACGCTCTCAACTTCCCATGGGTCACCATAGCCTAGAGAGATGAACCAGGGATCCAGTAGCAGCTCTTCCTATATGGCCAGGATCAATTCACATGAAACACCGAAACATCACAAAAAAGATCACATAGAAACCTCTCCCTAGGGATGCGCATTTTTCCAAGGTTCATTTTGAATCGATAAATCAAAACTGTCAAACATTCATGCAAGATGTAAGCACCAGCGATACTTAACTTTTTTATTTTTTCAACCAAACTGTCGTAGATCATTGTACTGTTTTCGTACTATGCATGAATGTTCTTTTTTAATAAACAATGCTCCGATCTTTCGACAGCGCATATGGCATTGCATACGAAGCTAGTTTCATAAGGGTCAATTTCGTTGTGGAAAACAACGATTACATTTGTGAATCAAGCGAATGGTTCCGTAATATGAACTAAATTATATTTTCAGTGTACTGGTTTGTCGACGGAATCCATTTTTTTATTATCTGACTTTATTAAAGGTGAAAAAGGGCACTAGCATACAAAATAGAATGGCATTATGACCAATTTGTGTCACCTCTTCGTATTTTTAAAGTTAAACACTTGAATACTACAATAATTTCACATGCCAAACTTAAAAACTTGCATGTTGCAGTGTAGCAAAATTTTTATTGAACTTCGGCATATGAAATCATTGTAGTTTCTTAAATTTGTGCTTTCAAAAATTAGCTATGATGACGGTCATTTTTAGATCCTAGCGACCTTAACCTTAACGTGACTTTCAGCCTCTATGATTGATTCGTCACCGACGTCCAATTCTGAATAGTTTATGTGTTGTTCGATTACAGGGTCTAGCAATTGAGCTGCTACATTTCTTCAACCGTCATTATTACGTTGCACATGAAACCATATTGGACGACCCCTCATCGCATTTTTTAAACTGAATATTGGCTGCCAATGTTTACCAAGTGTGCTACTTTTATAATCAAGGAGTTATCCAGAAAAATAGATCTCGAACAGAAACGTTGTTCGGTGGTTGGCTAGTTTTGAGCTGAAAACCCGCAGAATGACAAAGTTCGTGAGCAGTCTGATTTACGTTTATGCAGAAGATTTGTACACCATACAGTCAAAAGATACTTGGAGAACGGAACATACCAAAAAATGCAGACGTCGAACAACTGTGGTGAAACCTGCCATGGTTACGATTGTCAAGAGGCGCCTTAAGAGAAATCCTCGACGTAGTGCCACTAAATTGGCGGAGGATCTAAACGTATCGTATCAAAGTCTCCGTCGGATCCTGAAAGATAAACTTCAGACAAAGCCCTACAAGATCCAGAAGGTTCATGACCTTTTGGGGAGGCAGAACCAAAAACGGCTAAAAAGAGCCAATGCGCTGCTGAAGAGGGCCGCGGAAGGAAGGTTGGACTGATGAGAAACTCTTCACCGTACGACAGTTCGTGAATAAACAGATAGGCAGAGTTTGGTTGCCAGAAAGATCACGCATCTATGCCAGCGTGCTGACGGCCACCAGGCGACAGAAACCAGCATCAGTGATGATTTGGAACGGAATTACCCGTGATAATCGGACTCTGCTGGTTTCTGTCCCTGAAGGGGTGAAGATTAACTAAAATACATAACGGAAACTAGTTCGACAGAACGTCGTCGAATTGTGGTCACTTCGTCATATTGCTTCCATTCCATGGATTGGGTTTTCCCACGGGACTCGGCGCCGGTTCACAACGCCAAGAAACTCAACTGTGGATTGCGGAACATTTTCCAGGGTTCTTTTTGAGCTAAGAGTCGCCGGCGAGTTCATCGGGTCTGAACCCAATGGACTTTACTATCGAGAGTATGTTAAACGATGGAGTGTGCTCTAAAAAACATGAAGGTGTGGGAATCTTGAATCGACACCTGGTGGCAGCCTGAGATAAAATACCAGGGCTTTTACGGGGCTCGTACGATGTGTACCTCAATCATCTGCGGCGAGTGGTTAAACTCAAGGGCGATCAGATTGAACATGATCAGTAAATTTTCAAAAAGTTATTTCTTTTCAAGTGAAGTTGACTGAAGTTGAACATTTTATTTGTATTGACCAATTTATCTATTTGTTTCTATGTAGCACTTCACTTGCTAAACCCTGTACAACCCTGTGCACTATGCTCTGTGGCATATTCAGTATTAATTCCATTTCGTGTCAAGGGTATTGACCCATTAATGGACTTATTACTTCAAGGTATTAACAACATTTTAAAACAAATACTTGAGGGTTTCTTTTAGCAACAGCTTGAGAGGTTTGTTGGTTTGTAGAGTGAATGTGGAACGGAACAGGCAAAATTCTATTCGTCGAAGTAAAAACTGGTAAATGGAAGAACGGCACTACAATGCCATGGAGAAGCTGTACCATGCTAATGACTCAAGCAAAATCTTCAATAAGTTGAACAGCTTGAGAAGTGAATGCAGTACACTGATAGCAGCCCTGCAGTGGCAATATTACATCCAGGGCTCTGCAGAGGTGCGATTTTTCAACAAAACAATGTGAAAGAGAGAATTCATTTTTTTCAGTACAAGAATATCTGAAGGGACGTGATGAAAATGAACCATCAGAACAGTCCAAAGCTCCACAACCACATGTGTGATTTTCATACCTGCACTGAAAATAATTAATGCTCCTGTGCGACAGCTTGAAGTTCACTAATGAACTACATGTATGTTGGAGTTGTTGCATAGGTTCCGCGAAAGCTTTGGGCAATGAAATCAGTAATTTACTCACAAATCATCCGGAGCAAGTAGTGGAAATAGCAGTGGAAGTAGCAATGGAAGCAGCAGTGGAAGTAACAGTGGTTTCTCGGTGGTTTAACAATCAACCGGACAAATAAGAAAAAAATCTTGCGGTCAATAGCAGACAAGATCCACAACTCAGCAGACGAGATCCATAAATGCAGGCACGTACTAGACATAAATACCCAATAAGTTTCGCGTGATAATTCATTGGATCCATCCCAAATAACAATTTTAGTTTTATTCCAGCCGTATATCACTCCGCCTGGTTGTGTCGACAAAGCTACATTCAAAACTGTTTTGTCTACCAACACCTCCTCTATGCTTCTTTAAAGCCGAAATTTATACAAAGTGGCCCACTCTATTGACGGTTGTGAAAACATATGTATAAAAGCTTTATAAGACCATAGAGATTTTGAAAAAGTTCTACTGGAAGATGTTATGACCACTTGAGAACCTTCATAAAACCTATTGGCTTCCATGCAAACCAGCATACGGCTAAATGGCCACAGCCGTCAAACTTCCCTGTGATATCGTGGTTGGTTTTTGTTGTTGCTTTGTTCAATTCTCTCCTCTTCTGATTCATTTGGCAGTGTTGCAGGAATTTTTGTTTTATAGAAAAATATCCCAAATCATGTGCGCATTTAAATTTATGGTGAACATTAGTACGATAAGAGCCAAAAATTAATGCGCCTCGGAAATTATGCAATTCACAACAAATATGTGCACTCATGAATTTCCTGAAAATTAATGGAATTTAACAAGGTGACCCACTGTGCATTGTCAACACTACGTTATCAGAGGTCAATTGAATTTTAACAAGTCACCAAACGACACTAACAATCGTCGTTTTACTGCTAATAGCCTTTTCTCTTAATTGCTCTCATCTCACTTGTCACTGCAACATTAACGATGCCACTTCACCCCGGTAAATTATATCAAAGCCCACCTGACTGGTCATTAGCATCTGGCACAGATCGCAACAAGTGTCAGTTTTCATTAGCAACACATGCTCCTCATATATTTTTCATCGTTCAATGTGTCAAACCTCACCATACAGTCTATCCAAGAGCATGAGATTTTTTCCTAGATATTAAAAAGAACCAGAGCAACTGTTTGCCATCAAAAACGATTCAAAGCAAAACTGCGGGATACACACATTAGCACGCGCCAAAAATAATACTATTCGGTGCCAAAAAATTGCTTGAATGAAACCCAAGGTCAAACACCCACCATTCATAACGCATCGCTTACCATTTTCCGATGGCAATAGCAAACATGCGTCATTGTAGCATTGCAACGCATCTTGCCATTTTTTGCATTGAAATTCCTTATTACCGAGCACTTTTTTCTCCAGTGCTCTGGCGAAATCCTTTCCGTTATCCGTTCCACGCACGGGCGCCCATAGCTTTCCTCCAAAACGGTCCTCAATTATTTCATGCACAAATAGTACCCTTTGTTCATCGTTCTCCAGAAGGGAAAATTTATTTACTTCACTTGCACTAATAGTTCTCCTAAATTTTTCGTAATCGTCGTGAAAAAATCCGATATCTTCCAAAATTTCCATCTTCTTGATTAGATCGCACTGCGTTTACCCCAGAGAGCTGACTGACACCCTCTTCCGGTTACTAAGCTGGTTTGAATCAATTGAGACAAATTTTGCAAATTTGTCTCGCTTTCCCCTCTTTGTTCATCTATTTATAAAACGTTTTTTTACAATACTTACACACATGCGGATCATCCTACGTGTAGATGAAATTGAATTTTCGCACAAGTGCTCATACAACCAAATATAATGGCGAAGTGTGGATTAAAGGGGCACGGCGTGAACCATCTGTTGTTGTTATTGATTGTATTTCATGTTTACAAAAATCTTTACTGAGTAGATTTGGGGGTGGGTGCTCATCAGATCTTCCGGTTCACTTCTTGGCATTGTTCTATTTGAGGTGCAACCAGTCATCATCAGAATTGGAAATCTGTTTTTTCGTTGTTCTTTATTCAACCTGATATTACTGATAAAGAAAATGTGTTCTCTGTGGTAGCTTCTCAAATCGCTAAATTAAATCTTTTTGAGAAGTTAAGTATAATTATTAAATTATTTAAGTAATTTAATTCGTAGCAATAGTGTAGTTTAATAACCTTTTCCTAACTTAAGTAGTTGTAAGCAAATTAACTCTTAGTCATCGGCAATTTTGTGTTTACAATCTGAAATGCCATTGGAATTTGTTTCACAACAAAAAATAAAACCAAATCATTCCTTATCGTATTTGAACAAATTAAATCTTAATCCAGTTCAAACTTAATAATTAATTTTCAATATTTTCACTTATCCTAGTACAGTTTTAATAAGTGATAGATTCAATAAGCAATTAACTAATATTTCACACGATTCGATGTGCATTCACTCCCAATAGATTGCTGTTGTTCTCATCCGTTATCTGATTGACTTTTCAACAATCCTCTTGGTCATTGGTGTGTGCGGCTACATCCCAAGTAACCACAAGCATTATATCATTGCACTTATTCAACCCAAAATCAACATCGGTAATGCGGGATCGCATCAATTCAACAGTTGTTAAGTACAATGAAGCGTTAAATTAGCTTAAGAACGTAGTGATGCATTACCAATGCAATAATGCTACTTTAGCAATGTTTATGGCATTACTAAAGATATAGCATTAGTTCGATTTTAGTGGGGCCCTTTTCAGCTTTAGTCCAACTTCAATGATGCACTAGATGTAATACATAAGCCCTATATAAGCATGCTATTACAGCCTCGTGGTTACTTGGGATTGACCGAGGATTATTCGCCAAAGGGGGTTGCAGGATTATTTCCAAATAGGTTTTTTGTGTATATTTATAATCAGCATGATCTTACCCATGTCCGTTCATTCGTAAAAAAATTCGACTGTGATCCGAATTCAATTTCATGCACTCGCGAAAAACTAAGTGAAAAATAATCGTTGCTAAGCCACCCAATAGATATGCAGTCAACATATCTGAAAGCTATTTCGAGAACTTAACTAATGGTCTGTTGTTTTGTTCTTTGTATTTTAACTACAAATAGTATCACAAGTTTTTATGTACTGATCTTGTCACTGACAGTTGCCAAACAAAGTTATTATTTGTTGTCTTTATAAAATATACCCTTTTAAGACCTTGATCTCTTTGGTTCGGGCAGATAGAAAAAAATTCTCAACCTCAAGCTTCTACCATGCGTTAATATCAAGGGTTATAATGAATTCACTTCACATGTATCGCACACAAGAAAACATCAAGATAGTATTAAAATTTCACTATAACGCTACGTATTTTCAGAATATTTAGACAAAACTATGCAAAACTAAAACTGGGGCAGAATGCATCCAAAGTAGCACACTACGGTCATAATTAGTTGTGGTAACTTTATTATGACTGAGCAAGTCATAGTAATGTTATCTCAGCCAAATGGCAACCAGTTCTCCCAGGGATCGTGGCTACGCCATCAAAAAGTATAATTTCCAGAAAATCATTTGATAATGGCGTACCATAACCAACACCTTGATCTTAAATTATGACGTTGGTTATGTTGTTGTTGTTTGTTTCACTTTACACCCCTAAATGAGTAACTTTTTGCTACCGTATTTTTACCGTTTACAAGCGGTACAGACTATTCCAATATTGTGTCGTCGTTCGACAACACACTGTGAGGATGTCAGGATTGTTCGATTGGCTACGCAAATTCCGAAATTTTCATCGAGAGAGAATGCTGTATCACTAAATCTAAGAGTTGATTGACGTTCATCAACGACTCAACGATTAAAGAGCAGTTTGGCGTCCAAGCGACCTTTCATTAGTAAGTGGAGCTAGAAAAAATGGGTGTAGTT
Organism: Aedes japonicus; assembly: GCA_034211315.2. Classification (NCBI taxonomy): domain Eukaryota; kingdom Metazoa; phylum Arthropoda; class Insecta; order Diptera; family Culicidae; genus Aedes; species Aedes japonicus. The sequence continues at coordinate 91,606 of JASCZW010000587.1, forward strand.
TGCGAAAATAGAAAAAGTTGGTATGTCTGTAGACTCTTGCAAACGGGTTTTATGGACGGATGAGAGTATGTTTGAGCTGTGCGGAGTTGCCCTCAAGAGTTTGGTGAGCTTCTGTTAGAGCACACAAGGATCGATACATCCAGAAGACAACGAAGAATGAAGGTGGGGATATCATAGTCCGGAAGCGTTCGCATGGTCTGAAGTTTGGCACATGGGATTTTTTTAAATTTTCGTACGGCCCAGCTGGTCTCAGATTGTTACGAAACTTTGTCAATGCGTAGGCTTCATGGATACATGAACAAAAAACTATATTTAAAAATTCAGGGCTGCCAGTTTTTCTGGAAAACGCCAATTAAAGTTTTCCGATTTTCCCGAACATCACTAACTTCTAAAACTCATAACACAAGAACGATTCATCCTAGATTAAAAAAGTTTTTCTCCAAATTATAATGAAGTTCTCGAAAATTTGGAAAAAACATATGTTAAAAAAATATCCTACAAAATTCTCCACAGTGAAGGATTATTTTTCAAAGCCTGAAAAACCAATTTCCTCATAAGTACCTAACGTTTGCTTTCATGTGATTTATGCGATGTAGGCGTTGCATGTGGTTTGTTAATTTTGTTCAAGGTAGCTGCTAGGTAGAGAGTTTATTAAAGTATAGATACAAACCAAATTAAAGCGTCGGACAAGGAGGAGTATAATCGCAATGAATGAAACACATTTGAATATATAATTTCCGCCTTTCCCCTGCGAGGTCTATAAGTCATAGACGACAAGTGAATGTTAGATAAAGCAGAAGTTGTAAAAAAACCCAATGATAGAAAGATAGTTTCTCTCCCATATAGGGGATTTGGGAGTGTGAATAGACAGTTCGTTAGAACCATTTAAGCTACCGGTAGGATATGAGCACGATCAAGCACACATTCTTTTGCTCCTTGCGCTGAACTGGCTGGGTTGACATGCCGCATGGGCTCAGTAGGGATTTTTTATCAAGACCGGAAGCTAAGAGTCAGTTCCATTGTGGTATTTCATAAAAGACTGATTATCAGTAGTATAGATTTGAATTTAAATATTTGTGTTTAGTGGTATTATGATTAGATTTTTATTGATTTTAGGAATCATCTAACCGGGCTCTTCGATCACTCAAACTGCTTTTTTGACTTATACAATATTCTGTTGATACACAGCAAATATCTTTTCTTTACAATTTTATCTTTGTTGATTGGACTGATCTACTTCAACTTTTAGCCTTTCCAGGACAATTAAGATATTAGCACATATTTTTATTTTGCAGTAACAATCCAATAGATGTCAGATATATTTTATAATTACATATATTTTATTCTATTACGTAATTACATACATACCATCAATAACAAAAGGGTAAGGGGGGATACAGGCTGCCAGACGAACTGTAGGCTGGATGAGGGATTCGTGGTTATCTGTTCCAAGTCATGGATGACAATTATTCCTTCCTTGATGGAAATCATCAGATAGATATCAGCGAAGGTCTAATTATCTTCCGACAGTCTACAGTGAGTTTGCTAACCCTATTTTTAACAAACCACCAGACGGAAATCCTAATGCATTCTGTTCATTTCCTGTAATAAGAGCGTTTCGTTGGAAGGATATTCTCTATCCTTTCCGTGGGTTTCTTGTAAGTGCTTCTGCTTACGGGTCCACACCACCGGTTTTGACCCTTCATACATCGGAATAGTAAGGATTACGGGTAAGTACAGTTTGATTTGGCCATTAGGAGGAACTGTACGCCATGGCAAGTTCTGCACTGGTGGTGGCTTACCATCACATCACATCACATCACCATCAAGCACACATTCTTTTGCCATTCAAGGGGGTGGATTTGTTCCTGCCTTGACATACTCCGCATGGGGATACTTGGCAAAAGGTTGTTTGTTTGTTTCAAAATATTACCTCACAATGCCCTCCCATCAATTAAAAAAAAATCCCAGCCTGTCGTGCGCTAACGGAACTATCAATACTTTCACTTCACAACTTTGTGTTTGAAAAAATGCTGTCATCTCCTAGAGTCTCATGGTGATGCAGTCGAGCCTTTAAAAACGAACTAGTTTTGAAAACAAGCTGACAAGCCCATATTTTTTGAGCATTATTCAAAAACTAAAAAAAAATCATCGCCAAAATCTCACCAATGCAATGTAAGCTTATGAATCAATAAACGAGAATATCTGTGGAAAACTTTGTAGAAAAACTGACAACCCTGATGTTTTTAATTTATTTTATTTTGTTCACTTATCGATAAACCCTACGCGTCGTAATAATCTGAGACCATTCGGCCTAAACCTGTACTATAATAAAAAAAATCCCTGCATTTCAAAGGAATCGTAATTGCGGATACGTCGACTTGCTCTACAAAATTTTGAAGGATTTCTTTCAACAGGATAATACCAGGTACATACATACAACGTACAGCGTTGTACTGCTTTAGTCTAGTAGGTGTTTTTCTGTACTGGATTAAAGTATTTGACAGTTCGTACAACGCTGTACGTTGTATGTCTGTCCCAGGCATAACGAACCAAAACAAACAGTTCAGACAACTACGGCGATCTTCAAGTTAAATCGAATAAAAATGCTCGGATGGCCTCCGCAAACGCTTGGTTTGGACCCGATTGGAAAGATCAAAGATCAACTGTAAGTTTCAAGACATTTCATCCACTTCCTTTTAAACTCAGCAACTAGGAATTTCTTTCCGTTGAAATGTATGGCTAAGAATGAGCATGATCCAGATTTAAGTTTAGAGCAAGAATAGGAGATAGCGGGTCTCCAAAAAGCCGTTGTGGAGCGGTCCCAGAGACTATGTTGAATTGAGACGCGCGAAGATTCTAACCAAAAGTTCCAATTGAACCGTCAAACACTGTTTCAATCAACCAATTTGAATAAACTTGGTTTTACGAAGAAAAGCGCGAGAGTAATGTTATGAGATTTAAACTTTTAGATTTCAATAAAAAAAATTCAATAAACTAGGTTATGAAAAGTTAATGTGTTTCAGTGTATCTGGAGGTGTTATATTAGTACACGCACACTTGTGCATCATCTAAATCACATAAGTGCAAGCGAGATGGAAACAAAACTGTGAGGAAACAAACAATAGATTTGTGTTAGTGTTGCCAGACATTAACTTTTCTTTCGTGTTGTGGTGAGTGTGTTTGAAGTGTGGCGAGTTGTGTTTTTAAAGGGTGTTAATACATGGTGGCCAGTCACTCGCCAGTTCACCCTGCCGAGACCATTTTATTATTCTTTCCACGTGTCTCTATTAAATTGAAGATCAATGGAATACAAAAATGACCACCATTATGGCTGATTTGCTTAGCCACTTCGAAGGTACAAAACTACCACGATTGCACATGCCCAACTTTAATAGGATTCTTGCTGCTCTGATGCTTATAAGTCTTAATGATTTGTCTTCTGAAATCGTGCTACGATAAAACTTTAAAAAAATGATAAAATCAAATGGCATACCAATGAAAATTAAACTTTATTAGGCTCATTTCACATCAATATACCTATTACCTAGTTCTAGAGTACATCTCCGAATACCCTGTTGGCAAAGATGATACTCAATGTAAGGCGGAACCAACACCTCATCCAACGAGATGATAATAGCTGCATACATGGAAAGCGCTTCCTCGTATTTCCCTTGGGTATAAAGACGATTTGCCTCGTTGTATCGTTTGGTAACATTCGCTTTCTAGAAATATGCACCATTAAATAAATGGTCGGATGAATAAATGTTAACATACATACTTTAAGTAACTCAAAACTTTTATCGACATCAGTGCGTCCACCACATTTGCCACATATCATCCCATTCTCCAAGGAGTATTTCTTGAATATCAGTCCATTATTACAGCCTTCGGTTGCCGCACACTTGAATCGCACCTTCACAGAGCTCATTGCATGAACGGTTGGCCAATATTCTTTACAAGCCTGACAGTTGCAGTCAAATTTGTAGTTTTCTGCCAACAGTGTTCGCCTTTCGCCAGGTGCTGCTTTAGTATACAGCTGTCCATAGTTTTCCGCCACCACTGATCCGGCAGCAATGTTCTTAATTGTGCGAATATAGACGGCATTATTCACAAAGTATCTGGTTATGCTCGGATCACAGGAATGATTGAATAGCACCAATGTTGGGTATAACCCGGCTCCAATACAAACCGAGTAACCAGGATCTTGATCCTTCCGACGTTGTAGTTCGCAGATTTCGTGAGAGTTATATGTCACGATTTGCAAATTGTGCAGCAGTATCTTTCCGAGATATCTATGAATTAAACGTATTAGATGTTATCATGATTATAAATTAGACATCGCATACCCCTCAAATGATGTTGATTTGCAAAATCCACCAAGAACCAGAACTGTGTGAAGTAATGTTGCCATCAACGTCCATTTAAAATAATCTTCGGTAGTCCGCTGATTTGCATGAGTTACATAATTGTACACCTTCCGGTAATCGTCGAACGGCAATCTATGAAAAATATGTATAAAATTGAAAAACAATGTTATCATATTCTGTACTAACCTATCTACAAAGTCACTCGTGAGATTATCAAGTCCATCCTGTAAATTGTAAAAATAGTCCTCCGACTTTTGTGTGACAATCCTCAGAGACAGCATACAAACTATATTTCCACCAGAACGCCTCAAAAACGGCAGGAAACCACATTCGAATCTATGATATCCTGAACACGCTTGCTTTTGGCACACTTCCGAGCAGTAAACCACATCCACGCAGTCTGGACAGCTGAAGAGGACTTCCACACGACCACAGCACTGATCACAGTGACTTGAACTGCAATTATTCATGTTTACCGAAGCGTGGGGTAATTCTTTCAACAGGGTGTGGTTGGGTGCCAGATTTTGGTGAGTTCGAGCAAATCGACCTTCGGATTCAGTGTAATCAATGTACAGGGAATTATCAACATAGGGCACAAACTCCTTCGTCGTGGCATTCACGCACTGAAGAACCTTTTCCTCTTTAGTTTCCTCTAAATCATCAAGGCGATCAATCATCATATGTATGTCCTTTATCCGTGCACAGCGTTGATCCTCATTGAGACTAGACTGGTGAAGAGTGATGAGTGTTTCTCTATTGAAAAATCATTGTTAGATCTTAGTTGCGAACATAGTTTTTAACTCTGATGCAAACCTATAGCATTGAAGTGACGATGGTATATCCGCCATTTCAAAATAGCATCTGGCCTTCCGTTCGATTAGTGTGTGGCGCATATGTTCAGGATAATTCAAATAAACTGATTGTTCGATGTCACGCAGAGCAAAATCATATTTCTTGAGATGAAAAAGAGCTGCTGACCGGTGGGCAAGGATGTTGGCTTTCTCTGCATCTAAAACAAAAACAGTGTTGTTAGAAAGTAAGAATGTTGTGTTTGCGATTGAGAATTCTATTTTATTGTCTTTGTTTGGTATAACAAAAAAACCATCAAAACAGTCGAGTCGAGTCGAGTTATTAGTACGAGACACTGAAGAAGTAGTTGGAATTAAATGGAGAATACTAATTTTTCTTCTAATTTCTAGTTTTCTTCTAATTTCTAGTCATCAAAACATATATTCTTCAAAAATTAAAAATACATTCAGACGCATCGCAATGCCATACACGATAAACACTTGAATGAATTATAATGTTTTCAAATTGGAAATATCTTCCCATCATGAGATCCCAGTAGTGAACATCAATTTCTGCTAGAACCAAAGATGTGAAGAGAAAGCATCGATATAGCTCGGCAGGTTTTGAAATTGAATAGAAGTAGTTTAAAATTGAGCGTAGGGGGTTAAACTCAAACCATCCCTTTTAATTCCGTTATACCTTTGTCAGATACGCTTATTTCGTATACTCCTGAAAGGGAAGGTCCATTAATTATGTCACGCAGTAGGTGGGGAGGGGGGGTTTGGGAAAACGTGACGATCCGTACAAAAAAATTTGAAGGTCCATAAAAAAACGTGACAGGGGGGGGGGGGGATTATAAAGTCATTTTTTGCGTGACGTAATTAATGGACGTTCCCAAAGGCTGGCTCTGAAAGACTACTTCCATGCCTCATGGTATCTGAGTACTAAGCACTGAGAAAACCTGCAAGTAATAGACGATATAAAGCCTGTCCACGTTAAATTTCGGACACCTAAATAATAGCAGCAAGAAATATGTACACATATTTCAACAAAACCGATTGTTTCTTTCACAATAATAGTGTTATATCTACATTAGAAACATTTGATTAAGATGCTAATCCTTCGTTCTGTAAAATTCTCGAACTTTCTGTGGTACACCCGCCATCAGGATCCGGTATCCTCAGATACGCCCACCGTGACGATTCTCCTTCTTCTCTTGAACCTATCGGTACCATTTGCTTTTTTCTTGGTTTCACAGAGTTTCCGCTTAAGTAGAGCCCAGTTCTTCTCTATGGGGTGAAGTTCTGTACAGTTTGGTGGATTGACTGTTTTGGCGCGTATTTGACCTCTTGTACCTTATAACATTCCAGGACGGATTTCACATGTTGACAAGAGGCCAAATCAGACCAAAACAGAGCTGGAGAGTCGTAGCTTAGGATAAACGGTAGCAACCGCTTTTGCAGACATTCTTTTTCGTACACATCCTTATTGTTCGACCACAACTACATATGGCCTGCCGAATCAAATACTACTACGGGAATTTGGACACCTTCTTTGTCCAAAAATGCTCGGCAACGGCGTTCCTTTGTATTGAGGTATAAAAAGCCAGACACGGAAGCTGTTTAAAGTCTTCGAGTTCGTATGCTTCTACGTTCATTATGGTACAAAAAAATGTTCCGGCGAGTTTGCAGGGTTTTTCTACTTTGGTACCATTTGCACACTATTGGTGGTATACCATTCCTGAGCCATTTTTCCGCAGTGGTAAGAAGCGAGGTCTGGCCGAAACAGTACGAAACAACTATGTTTCTTCAAGAAAGGCAAAAAGCGTTTTTACAAGCATTCCTTAACATAAATATCTTAGTTGACGGTGCCAGTTGTCATAATTTACAAATCGCCTGCCAAACCAAATATTTTTTCGGGAGCTTTCACATTTTTTATGCCTAAACCTATCTTGAACCTTTCCTTTTGGGAAGGTCCATTAATTATGTCACGCAGTAAGGGGGAGGGGGGTTTAAAACGTGACAATTCATACAAAAAAAATTAATGGTCCATACAAAAAACGTGACAAGGGAGAGGGGGGTTAAAAAAATGTTACTTTTTGGGTGACATAATTAATGGACGTTCCCTTTCCGGTAGCCGTATAGAACTCTTGACCAGGGAGCTGCTTGAAATCAGCTCTTAATTTGACTGTTTTATGGCATATATGTTGACAGTTCAGCTCGTTTTGTTGCTCTTTGTACTGTGTTGGGGGACTATCCCTATTTGTTTCCGATATCTCTGATGGAAAGGTTTGGATTGCGCTTGAAAATGCCGGCCACAATTTTTCCGGTCGCTGCGGCTTCCTGGTTTCGGTTTCCTGGCAGTTGTCAGATGTTTTTCGAACACTTTTATAACATTCGCCACGGTTAATTTGGTAATATTAAGTGATTTTGCCAAGTCGACTTGGGAATAATTTTAATTTTGCTTATTCGCGTTTTAAATTTTGATACGCTGCTCTTCTTGCTTCGGAGCCCTTTTTACACTGGATGGAAAATGGCAAAACAAAAAAAAATAGAGTCAACATTCCGTACGCATACACCTACAAAGTGAGGGGTGTTAAAAAATGTTAAATGCACGACTAAAAAAACTACGTCATATTTGAGTCATGTTTTGATGCATGTTTTGACCGTTCCAGCTTTTAATGCTGCCCACGTTCAATTTCGGACACTTCGATAATGTCAGCATATAAAATCTAAACATAATGGAAAGCAAATATTTTTTGTTCCGTCAAATTTTTTGATTTTTCCCTGTTTTTTCTTATTAAACGGATTCTTTGCTATTTTATGAGTGATTGTGGTAGTGTGTCGATCAGAGTTTCATCGCGCTAACTAGCCGGGGTGCTCAAAAGTCCAAAATCACAACCCGCTCTTAACAGGCGGTCGAAGCAGCGAAAGACAGCGAACGGCATAACAAATTCAACAGGCGCAAACCGAACCCTATCAGAATGGCAGAAGTGAAAAAGAAAGACAAGCTGAAAATGTCCCGTCAATAGGAAATAGGAGGAATGGAACGGCCGTTAGGTCAGAGTCGAACGTTGCTCATATATACAGCAATTCCATGTCGGCAATAGCACTGGTCCGGGATGGAACTGGTTTACGACGATAAGTATGCCGAACATTGGTGATACCGGATATCCGGAGTACCGGAGAGATTTTCCGAGTCCTAGAGCGATGCTGAAAAGGGAGTCTGGTAGACAGTTGCAAGCCGGTTGAGCCAAGAATGGCTACGGTGGAGGAAATTTTGACCAAACATTCGCCGGAGCATGTGGAGATTCTGGAGGAATTGGACTTGGAGGAGTTAAGTTCGAGATACGACGATATTTTCGTTCACCTGCAATGCCATATGGTGCAAGCGTGGCGATTTTAGATAGGCATCATTAAGATACCTTGGAAGAAGCAGAATGCCAACCAGTCAGCCCTCGCAAAGCATTTTTAGACAATTGAGAGGTGGTAAGTGCTCTCAAAAACACAAAGCAAAACAGGTAATTGCTATCCTTTTGGCCCCTGAATTATATGAACTATATTATATGATCACACCACTTATCAAGGTGAATCTTAATCCATCAAGCCCTACCCTACTAAAAAACCTCTTTCCTTTGACCTTTGTGGGGATGCAGAGGTAAACACGGTTTCTAAACAGGGGAGGTCACACTAACTTTCCTTCCCTATTCCCACCTGATTGCAAGGACGTGGCCGGCGCCGTTATTGATTATTTAAGAAATTGAGTCACTGAAACGTCTACAGTGAGAATGGTCGGTTACTCCCAGCCCCATTCAGTTGATTCATTGTGCAATTTCACTGTTTTTGATCAATCACGGAGTAGCCACCTTCGATACGTGCAGACAGTCAAGCTAAGCTAGCTAAGCATAAAAAATCTAAACATAATGCAACAAAACCGATTGCTTAGTTCAGCGCAACAGAGTTATATACACAGTAAAAATAGTTGCTAGAGATGTTAATGCTTCGTTCTGTGAAATTCTCTAAATTTCTGTGGTACACCCGCCATCAGATTCCGTACAGTAATATCAGACACGGTAGCGTAGTGGTTCTTCATCTTCTCTTGAAATCGTCGATCTCTTTTGCTTTCTTCTTATTTTCAAAGAGTTTCCACTTAGCCAGAACCTGGTACTTTTCTACCGGGTGAAGTTCTGGACAGTTAGACGGATTGGCTTTATTCTTTCATCACGCAATATTCTCCAGGAAGAAGCTCCTCGATCACTCACCTGGCCACGCTCATGCTACCGTTGGAGATTAAAGAAGACACAGGGAACCCACGTAGCCTTCAAAAGACCTCAAACAAAAAGGGGAAATGAATACTCGGAGAGAATAGTTAAACAGAATGTCCTGTTTGGTATACAGAACAAAAATGTATTTCACAATGGTCGTTCGGAGCAGCTAGTCTAAGAAGGTTAAGCGATGCTCCCTTTCACTTGAAACGGTTGAGACTTAAGCATTAACTATAGTCTAACCTCGCTATGGATTGAGGTTATAGCTTCATTACTTGTTCTTTCAAAAGAAGAATGTGTGAGAAAATAAAAAAGGAGGGTGAAAGAAAACTTATCAGATTTCTTGGATTTCAACTATAATATTGCGTTATTTAAATATACTATTATTATTCATTATTTATTTCTATTTTTTGCTGCTTCTTTCATATATTTTTGTCTATTTTAAACTTTACTTTTTTTCTATTTATTGCGAGCCTTCCCCAATCTTCAAAGCAAGACGTGAGTTTATCATGTTAAAACAAATAATATTGCTTGGATTGTATACGGCTGAGTCACAGCGAAAAACTAACTGTTACCCGTCCACAGCTGAAGCAGTGCTGCACACTATATCGTCAATTAATATTTTATACGTAATGGGGAAAACCACATATGAAACTCGGTAGCAAAATTCTCAGCTCTAAGACTGATGTTCCCTATAGGACCCAGTATTGTGAGCTAAAAGCTCAAAGGTGATAAGCTTAGAAGCCATACCTCCCTCTAGGAACAATGCAAATTAATCTGTATAAAAATGGTTGAGCCCGGACAAACTCCGGTTAAGCTGTCAGAACCAGTTACAATCTCTGTCAGGCCTCCAGCGACTGAAAGCCCATGCATCACGACACGTGGCACCGGTCGAACTGCAAGCTTTTGGGGTCAAGATTGTTCCAACCATCCACTGTCGAATCCCGTCATCGCTGGCCTGTAACTCGAACACCACACGCACTACACAAAAACCACAGAGAACAGACGTCCAGGCTCAAACGACCGCTTGTGATCATAAACGGAACTGTCGATTCAAATTAGTATGGAATGTCTAATGGCGTGGCACTAGTGTTTCAATTTTGACAAAGAGACATTGAAAATACGCTCATCCGGATTTACCCAAAATTGAGTAAAGGTAACCCAAAATCATATAAATTCGAAATACTTACAACTAGAACTACTAGTTCTACTCATTATTATAGAATGTAGTTTTTATGGTTCCGGTGAGGATTCCGATAAGCTATCAAAAATTGGTAATTTGATTGGGAAAGAATTTACCAACAGAAAACGCAATGGAATGCAAATATCTTGAAGATGATGTTGATTTCCAAAAGCGGATGGAAACAAATTCACATGGAGAGACATCAAACTTGGTTGATGTTTAAACTGATAAAAAATATCTGTTTTATACATGGGTGCCGGATGACAGATCAAAAATTTATCTTCACGGTTTCTTATCCAAGGGAAGAATAATATATTTTTACCACTTTTTTCACAGGCCGTTCTTTATGCGTGGCTTCTTTAAATCGACTCCCATGAAACAGACACGACTTGGAGAAAAATAACTCTTTCCATGGGTGGATTGCTTTCACCGTGATGTCAGTAATTAGTATGGAATGTCGCCGCACTACGGCGCCACAATATTAGCATACACATATTTTTTTGTTATATTCGTATGAGCCAATTCATCTGTTCTCTTTGCAAAAACCAAGAATAAAGTTCTGTCCAGTTAGAATCCAAAATCACTTATTGTGTTGCAGCGGCACGGAAAAATCCTGCAGACCCACGTTGATAATCAAACGTCCGCAATGAAAATCGCAAAAACGTTGAAAATTAATCAACTGTGTATGATGTGCTCAAACGTTTCCGGGGGCAAAAGAGCGTGGATCGAGTGCCTCAAGGTAAGCGTCGTAGTGGAACAGAAGGTGTTTTGAACCGTCAGAGCAAACCCTGGATTATCAGATAATAAAATCGCACAAAAATACGCTGCTGCTCGCAGTGCCGTTCGAAGAATTTGTTTGTGAGCAGGATAACGTTCTTATGGAGCCAGCAAGCAACCAAACAGAACGTGAAGCAAAGTTTCGTGACCAAAACTCAAGCTCGGAAATTGTACCAGCAGGTTTTGACGAAGTACCAAGGATGCCTGCTCATCGACGATGAAGCCTACGTCAAAATGGATTTCGGACAGCTTCCTGGCCTACAATTCAACGGCACGAGGAGATGTTCCTGCGAAGCCAAAAAGTGATTTATATAACACATGGGGAGGGGGCGTGTCACGTATTTTGTATGGACCTTTAATTTTTATTTTGTATGGACGTATGGACACGTTTGCCCAAACCCCCCTGCTCCCCTTACTGCGTGACATAATTAATGCACCTTCCCTTATGGACAAATTTGCCAAAAAACTGATGATTTGGCAAAGGATATGCAGCTGCGGAGCAAAGACCAAAGTGTTCGTGACGAATATGACCATCAAGGTCCCGTGAAGTTTTTGCCAGATTTGGCGAGTTGCAACTACAGCCGGGAAGTCATCTAGTGGTACCGCGATAATAACGTAGATTTCATCGATAAAAATATAAATCCACCCAACTGCCCGCAGTTCCGGCCATCGAGAGATTTTGGGCAATAATGAAGCGGAAGCTTAAGAAAAGTGGAAAACGGCGCGGGACGCGACACAGATGACCAAATTATGGAACAAATGTGCCAAGGAAGTTGACTCTGGGGATGTGCAGCGTTTGATGGGAGAAATAAGGAAAAAAGTGTGAATGAGAAACGAAGAGAAATTATTTGTATTGATATTTTTTCCTTTAAGTACAGAGAATTACCTTTGTTTTGATGTATTAAACTTATTTGTACGTCATTCAGTTACCGAGATACAGATAATTTTATCTGTACATAGTTTGGACATAGTTTTAAATGAGAAAAGGAAGTGATTTAAAAAATCAGTGGGGTTGTGTACAAGACACGACCGGTTGACGTAGACTACGTTAAACCAAGTGATGCATTATAATGTCAGGGAAATTCTGTGTGGCTATTCCCGAGTAAAGTCTAACATCATAATGATAGCATTTCGAAACTTTATTTTGATATCAACATCAAATTAATATCTAAATTTGATATTACTTCACTAATATTGTCAAATTCGATATCACATTTAGTTTGTATCTTGCTGTAATCTTGCGTTCACTTTTCTTTGAGAAAGGTCGCTTTGCTTTCATTATCTGTACAGATTATCAACTAGAATACTCATTTTGCTATCAACAGGAAAAATTTACAGCAAATTGAGTTTTCAATATGCTCTCAGTGATAGCAGGATCAGTTTTAAATTTGGTGTCACAGGAATACATTTTTGCTATAAATTTTGATCTTTTAAACCGTTAAAACGATCAAAACGATTGCAACCTGAGTAATCATAATGGGCAATTTCACAACATCATGTTGAGTTTTCAATTTGATCTCAAACTCTTCTCGGGTTATTAGCGTTAAAAGCGATGAGATATTATTTGGTGGCCCTGAAAACGGCAGTTTGTTTTTATGAAGTCAGTTCGTGGGAAAATTCTCTTGTACACTCTTTATAACTCTTTCGTGGCCCTGAAAAAGGCCTTTTGGTTTAAATGATGCCACAGCCACGGTTGCAAGTTTTACGATGGACTATCTTAAAGGCCTAGAAGATAGTTGAGGATCTGTTAGGGAATATAAAATTATTAAATTAATGATAGTTTTGCTCATTCTTATGATCATAATCGCTTAACATTACTAAATGTTTATTCGTATGTCATACTGTGCCTGAATGACCTGCATCATGGAATTCACACCATCTCCGGAACCATCAACAATGCTTTGTATCGTTTGGGGTATTTCAGTAACGACAGGCAGCGGTGGAAATTCTATAATACGTACATACAAACATATGTTTTGACTTATGCCTTGTCTCCTTTTCAACCTTCACCATTTAAATACCATACCAATCGGATCATTTAAAAACGCATCGCGTCGGTTTGTGCGCTCCCATAAGCTGCCATGTAATCTCACAGCGGCGATTTTTCCACCGCGATTTCGCTACCGCGGTGGCTAAAAATTGCTGCAGATTGGTGGAGCCTTCATTTGTACGGCAGCGGAGCTGGTGCAGAGGCAGCTGATGGCCACGTAGCAGCTGGTGGTGGTAAGTAACAAGGCTCTCCCAAACAGCGATCGTCGCGATGAGGCAAAATGGCGGATTATGAGGGCGCACAATCGCGTCGGTTTTTGTGCATGCCGCCATATTACCTCTTCGTGGCGATTGTTTCGCCGCGACTTCGAAAACGCTGCAGTTTGGTGGAGCCTTGAAGCAACTCCCTGCGACCAGCTCCTAGCGACCGGCTCCCAGCAACCAGCTCCCTGCGACCAGCTCCCTGCGCTCCCTCCGCACAGCTTCAATGCTGCCAAACGACTGAGGCAAAATTTTCCTAAGTGTGCGTTTGCCGTTCTCAGCTGCTTGCGAGACGTACATGGAGAGACGAATGACATGATTGGTTAAAGTCTCCCTCTAACACAAAGAAGAAGAAGAAGATGCAAGACGTTCCTTGCTTCGATATGAAATCTGTGATAGGAAATTTGGTAAATTTACTCTGCAAAATGACATTATAAGACATCACCTTATATTTGCGTTATTTTCAATAGTTTACTATTGATTAAGAATAATGTTTGACAATTGAATTGGAGCACGGTAAAATTTCCGACCGATTGAAGAAGAAATCATGTAAATCTATTGTGGATTATTTGAATTATTCGCGTACAAAACGTACGGTTTTTCGTGACGGTCGCAAAATTTTAGATTTTCATTTGACACCCTACCCTTGCCGTAAGACGTAGTCTACGTCAAAACGTTTTTTTGTACTCCTGGCCAGCTTCCAAAGGCATGGAGGCAACCTTGAAGCTTTAAGCCAAAAAATGGAAGCGAATGTAGCCTACTCAGAGCTTAGGACCTGTTCATAAACCACGTAGACGTATTTTTAAAAACCCCTCCTCCCCCCTCGTTGACTTTTCACCCTACATTTGTTTTTTGATATTTTGTAGCGTACACCTTGATCAAACCCCCCATCCCCCAAAACAAAGTCTACGTGGTTCATGAATAACTCCTTAATGGATCCCTTGGATTAGACCGTCTGGTTAGCCAGTAACAAATAAAACAATCGTCTGCACAGAAAAAAATAATGAATTTTAACAGACGCGTTAAATTTCCCATCGTTTAATTGCAAGCCAAAGGAGTTGTAAACAACGAAATTATTTGCAATCTTTCATGCGCCATACAAGAATGTTTGCAAGCTTTCTTAAAACAGACAAGATTCAGGCGTTATCTGGCTCAAATTTACATGAAATATTTTATTAATTATTGCCCAATTTAGCATTCCCTTTATGTGCATTAGATAACACAGACAATTAAATGTTTCTATCAGTGTGCTTTTGGTGCTAACGATGAACTATCTCATTTGTAGAAACACTTATGTTCAAAAAATGTCCAGTAGAATCAATGAAAATAATTGAAATCGCATTCAGCTTTAAAGTTCTATATGAAATTTCTATTATGACTACACGCAAAAATAGTCACAGTAGAAACAACCATTTCGAGGGTTAAATTAAGCGCAATCACCAACAATTTTCAGCTGATTATAAATGTGTTTGATTTTACCATGCCTGCGATAAGATCAACCATGTTGCGGTTGATATCCATATGAGGTCTGTCAAATATACCACAAACGTTGAAGGTTTTACTATAAACGTAGTAAATTTGACTGAAATTTCATGGTAGTTTTAAAAATAGGCATAGTTGGGTGAAATGGTAGTTTTTACTACAAGATTTTTTCCTGTGTATATTTGTTTTTAATTAGAGGAGCAACCTGGTTCGTCCAGTGTTTCGAATTTCCAATCTGGAAATTGAAACCCGCTACCTATTCTTGCTTTGTTGTAAAAAATCCACTTGATAAAATCAGCAAATGTTCGGCTCCAATTCCTGCTTAAAAGTAAATCCATAGCCTGACCACAAAAATACCGATTTAAGACAATCTTAAAACTTTAGAGTGATCAATTATAAATGAATTTGCTAGTAGAGACACAGGAAGAAAACGTGGCAACTCAAGCAAAACTCACGTAATAACAAATAAAACAAAATCCCATCTGTTGAATCATTATCTTTGGCGTAGATCACATCAAGTGTCGGTGTTTATTCCCAATATATTTCCTATCATATATGTATCGCACAATACAGTCGAAAGGTGGAAAGTATTTTTTTTTAGATTCCATTCAAACAAAACAAAGTAACTGTTTGCCATCGAAACAAATTCCCATGTGGACACACAAATTAGTACGCGCCAAAAATAGTATGTTTGGGTGTCAACAACAGCATGAATGAAAGTCATGGTCATCAACAGTTTTAACACAGCGCTTACCATTTTCCGATGGCAGCATTAAATATGCTTGATTGTAGCACTGTAACGCATCTTGCCATTTTTTGCATTGAAATTCCTTATTTCCTTGCACCTTGTTTTCCACAGCTTTGGCTAAATCCTTTCCGATACCTATTTCACGCACAGGCTTCCATAGATTTCCTCCAAACCGGTCTTTAATTATCTCATTTACAAACAGTACCCTTTGTTCATCGTTTTCCAGAAGGGAAAACTTATGAAACTCACTGGCACTGATCGAACTCCGAAATTTTTCGCAGTCTTCGTGAAAAAACCCGGTAGCTTCACAAATTTCCATCTTTTTGAAAAACTTTGCACTGCGATTACCCGAAAGAGCTGACGAGCTCCCTCTTCCGGTCACTGAGCACGTTTAAATGGAATAGTATAGTTTTTGCAAATTCTTTTCCCTTTTCCCATGCTCAGCTATTTATAAATGCGATTTTTTTCATGCGACAGGAACAACCCGATTTTCAAGCATGATATGGTTACTTTCTACGAAATACATGTGCATATTTAATCGATTTGTTGCTTGAAAGTATTCCTTATATACTTATTTTGGACATGAATGACCGAAATTTGCAGTCGCAAGCATGTCAAATTATTGAATAACAGAAATTAAGAGTGTGGATACAATATCGAATCATTACTGTTTTCACTAACATGCGGTTCATTCTAATCGTGGATGAACTACAAATTTCGCGAATGTGCGCACGCAGCTGTATATAGCAAAATATGTTGTGAATAACGAACCACATTGTAAACATTATTGTTAAAGGTTGGATTCAATCTTTGCGTCATGTTTTCTCGAATAAATTTGGACTGACATATGTTCAGACACATCACTCTTCTGTGACCACCAGCTAAACCTTCTAAGGAGAACATGATGTAAGATTAGGTATAAAGTGTAATTTTTTTAGCGACCTGACTATCGAGAATATTTTTGCCGTGAAACGCATATTTGATACAAGCTGTGCTAATTGGCTGTGACTTCCTATACAACTGTCACAAATATCGTGGGGAAGTGACCTCTATTGACTTGTATTATACAAGCGATTACACCGCAGCGTTAAGATACCAACAGGTGTGTATGGAGGCTCCGCGAGGGACAAAAGTGCGGACGTCTAAGCTCAAGGCAATCTTCTTTCATCCAGTTCGTTTATTTGGTAGGCTCAACAGCGTTAGCTTTACGGAGCCGATAATTCATTGTTTTTTTTTATAATCACTTCATTTTAGTAGGGCTTGGACCGTTTACTCGCGGTTTACCCGAGGTTAAAATGGATAACATTTAGGGGATGGATTGGACTGAGGAACATGAAACGGGATGATGTAGTCTCATCAGACAATTGTCGCAAGCACTTTAACCTTGTGCGTATGGTCAGGCTTCCCTTTCGGTGTACGGACGTTTGTGGTTACCATTGGGTAACGATGAGACCACTCAATATTTTGAAACAAATCAAACACAAACTAATAAATAAAGAAAAAAAACAAAAGCAGATTAATCTCTTATGCTAGACATTTGGAGAAACATATCAATAATACACGCCTGAGCCTAACAAATAAACGAACCGATTAAAACAAACACATCCATCGGCTCTATATAACAAAGGTGGCGAGATCCAAGCATATCTCTGATAGGAACATAAGGTTGTCTTCCTTGGGCCTCTGGCGACGTCTTTTTCTGTGCAGTGCCAAACTGAGTGATCGATATCATCATAACCGTTTCCACACCGGCAGAGAACGAGGATAATTCGATAGAGGTGTGCATCTAACTGGTGGTGGGTGGTTGTAAGCCTACTCATCACGCGTATGAAATCACGGCTTATATGCAGGTCCTTGAACCACGCTCTCGATGAAACAATAGGAATGAAGAAATGTAATAGCCGTCTTAGATTTCCGGTGTCCAAATCGGGTTGCCAACTCGAAAGGGTACTCTGACGTACGAAATGGTAAAATTCATCATGTGAACTTTGTCTATCATACAAATCGCCTTGCGAGCGAGTCCGCTTTCTAATTGCCTACGATTGCGTAATGTACACACTCATCTGTTCCCTTAGTTTTGAAAGGAAATGAGATGAGTGTCTTCTAGATTTCATCGACTGAAGAGCCTTAATCGAACTGATGCTGTCCGATAAGATGAAGTAATGATCATGTTGGAAATCATCCACAATGCGAAATTGATAACTGCCAGCTCAGCAACATAAACAGAACAAGGGAAGGCGCTAGAGTTTGCATTGAAGACACCGAAGTAAGTGGATCCAATGAGGCGAGACCCATTAGTGGAAAATCGTTTTTTCCGGAATTGACGTGTTGGTACTTTTCAGTTAAAATACGCGAATTATTATTGAACAAAGTTGGTCCTGAATCCTATGAGATGCTTGTTTGTTGGAGAAGTATCATTATGAATTAAGGAACTGCTATAGGTGAAGTAAGCACGGTTTGAAGTATAGCACGGAACACCCATATCCGTTGATATGTAGTGGTGGTAAATTCTCATAAATCGAGATTGTGTATTCAGCCCTAACAAAATTGTTGGAGTAGATCTTACGCTTCAGGTTGGCCCAGAAGTTCTCGATGAGACGGAGCTGGGGGACGTTGGGCGGGTTCACCTACTTGTGTACCACAGCGATTTTCAGCCGCTCCATCTCCTCCAACGATCCAGATTCGGCTAAAACACCGCGTCTTCACCCTTATGGTATTTCTTGACGAACGGCGCAACTTCCGGCAGGCCTTTTGTACTATAAATTTCCCCGTTCACGGCCAGTCCTTCGCGAAAAAAGAGCAGCTTTGACACCCCCTTCTCGCTGATTGTCAGCCACAGCAGCACCTTCTTGGTGAACTTGATGTGTGAAATGAACTTCGGAGCTCACTTCCTTCGTGGGGGAAGTAAAATACGAAGTGCCCTGCCAGTCGTTGCCATCCAGGGTGCGGTCTCGTCCCCAGACAACCAAAATGCACGTATATTGAAAGTTGTTTTTATGATATACAAACATATATGTAAGTAAGCAAATCGTATAGAATGCAAAAATATGGCTCATACGTACAAAAGTGGAGGCCATATACGTGCAAATTTCATTGTTTTCGTAAACGTTTATTTGATATCAGTTGCGATTGAATATGCAATAACAAATTCGATTTAAAAAGGTTAGCGATGTATATCCGATTTAGTCAAAAATATGCATTCTTTACGATTTAACTTAAACATAATACGATAAAGGCCACAAGTAGTTGCAATTTTGACTAAAAATATAGGAATATACGATAGTATTTCAATACTGTTATACGACTTGTGGTTGTCTGGGTCGTCCATCACCACCGCCGCGTCGCGATTCGCCGGGAAAATCGAGTTGACCATCTTATTCAGCCGCTGCCGCTGCGTCATTGCCATCAGCTCCGAAACCAGTGGACGCGATTTCCGCTTCTTGACATGTATGTTCATGTTCGCTAGGTACTTTTTCACTGTTTGGCCAGTTGAACCGATCTCCCGACCAAGCGCACGCAGCGATGTAGCCACTTTTCCCTTTTTTATTCTTGTCGCTCTGAGTCGTCGGCCGTCCGGAACCGGGCTTTCTTTATATGCTCCGATTGTTGTCTAATAGTGCCAAGATGTTGTAGAAGCGGGAACGGGCGTATCCGGGTCCACAAAGTGCCACACGATGTCCATTTTGACGCGGCGGGGTGCCTTTCTTTGAACGCGCACACTTCTCAACGGAGTTGCTTCACTGTTTTGCCATTACGGTTAGAGTTCGACTGATAGAGCTGTCACATTTTTCTGACTCATGGGTTTTTATGATTGATGCTAGTTTCGTCAGTGCGGGTGAAGGTAAACCCATGAAAAATCGGCAATTTTTGTCCATTTGTTTTTTTGCAAACGTTACTTGATAAACGACTGTTTCGACGCCTGAAAGAGCTGGTAGAGAAATTTGGTAGAAAGGGTAGCACTATTTGATCCCTAAAAGTACGCCTCCATAAGCGTCGTCTCTATACAGGCGTTTAAATCTATGTTAGAATCGTGAAAATTGAATTCATTGGCTGTTTTACAATGAGCAAATATATCACAATCGAAGTTGCGAACTGAAAATTTGAACGAGTCTAGTTTAGGCACCCGACTACGGCAGTTCCACTGCATTACAGTAGTTATATCTCCGACCTGATTCGATACATTATCCATTGAAAGATATGATCCAACCCAACGCAAACTACTAAGCTTCTAAGAGGGTCTTGTATATTGAACATGTCTAAAATGAATGCCGCAATGCCGAAAAAGCTATCAATCTTCTGTCGGACTTAGATTCCTTTGGAAATTTTGAGGAGCGTTTGCTTTGTTATTGTTATTTATTTTTGGTAAAGCCCGATTCAACACGCATTCAAGTGATTATACACTCAGTAGCAAAAAAAAAGCCGAACAAAATTTTGCTTCCAAAAAGCGCCATTTTCAAATTACTGTAACTTTGTCAATTATCAATATTTTTTGTTGAAACTTACACAACACTATAAACAATGTATAGACCTTGTGTGGTCAAAATTTTATGTTGATCAGATTCATAAATTTTAAGTCTTCATAACATATGTGAAAAAAGTCATTTTTGCACATACCAATTTCAAAAATCCGTATATATGTGAAAAATTTAGATAACATACTTTAAATTTCTCAATAGCCAAAATATACATAGAAAATAATGTGGACGAAATTTGAACTGTTTCCATCAAGTGGTTTGGACTACAGCTGGCGTCAAAGTTGACGCACCAACATGAGAATTTCCCTATTTCACCCAATATTGACCGTGCTGAAATATCGGTGCAAAAAAAAAGCCGAGGTGAATTCTACTAATAATACTGTATAACACTGAATACGTAGTTTTTTCAAACCAATTGATACTGTATGCCATATTTTGAAGTTCTTCGTGGGTTACACTTGTTATTTGGGATATTTCAGGCGTAACAATGCATGTATATTAATAAGAAAAATTCACCTCGGCTTTTTTTTTGCACCGATATTTCAGCATGGTCAATATCGAGTGAAAAAGAGAAATACTCATGTAGGTGCGTCAACTTTGACGCCAGCTGTAGTCCAAACCACTAAATGGAAACCGTTCAAATTTCGTCCACATTATTTTCTATGTATATTTTGGCCATTGAGAAATTTAAAATGTGTTATCTAAATTTTTCACATAAATACGGATTTTTGAAATTGGTATGTCCAAAAATTACGTTTTTCACGTATGTTATGAAAACTTAAAATTTATAAATCTAATCAACATAAAATTTTGACCACCTAAGGTCTATGCATTGTTTATAGTGTTGTGTAAGTTTTAGCAAAAAATATTGATAATTGACAAAGTTACAGTAACTTGAACATGGCGCTTTTTGGAAGCAAAATTTTGCTCGGCTTTTTTTTTGCTACTGAGTGTAACTCAAGAATTAAACAACATACGCGATTGATCAAAACGTCAAACAAAAGGGTATTTATTCAGCTTTCAAACTCTATACAACAAGTTACATTTTACCGTTTTGAATGAACTGTCACACTTTACTTGTGATCGATGCCATCATGATTGTGGTAAGAAAGATAAAATTGAATTAATTTATCCGAAATTAACACTTCATATTAAAGTAAAACAAAATTGTAATATTATTATTTCTACTTTAAATTATCGCTCACCTTTTCATGCAAAAATTATTAGCTCGACAAAACACAAATTCGTACTGTGCACATAATTAATGGTATATGTATCGAGAGAGAAATCTCATATACAATACTCTTTCCAGGGAAAATTTTATAAGTGTGAGTGAGAATGAAAAGAATGCAAGGTATCCGACCGCCTTTAGAGTTTGAATCGGGTCAGTCTTGTGGATATAGTGAACTGCGACGGACATCATGGCGAGTATTGCGGGAGAGTCAACCGACTCCTTTAAAGCCACAACTGCAGATTTCTTGCCAAATCATTAGTTTCCGAGCAAACTTATCAGCAAAAACAGATTTATACCTGTAGGAGACATCCCCACGACCAGTTAAAATTTTCGTCCGGAGATCTGTTTATAATTCATTTTGACATATGTTTCGTTACCATTAAAATGCAACCACCAAATTTCGTCAAATCTCGGTCGTATTGTAATCGTGCTCGCTTTTTGGGCACTACATTTTGTTTCAGGGAGTGGTTCGGATGTTTACTGGCACAAAAAGACATATATCCTTTTCACGTACCTCAACACCTCAGCTCTTTGTCCCTAGTGCCACTTTAATGGCAGATGCGCTGTGCTCTATCCACACTCAGAGTATCCTTGTAATGTTTGATTACAAGGCACACGTTGATTTTGGGAATGTTATTGCTGTTTTTGAGGCAGACCACGAAGCATTCTCTAGATGTTTGTGCACAATTAATTTTCTTTTCTCAAGTTCCATGATCCGTAATTTAGAGATGCGTCGATCAATCGAGAAAAGTTTTTCACCAATTTCTTCGTCAATGAAACATCCACAAATACCTGTCAAACGTTTATTCTTCCAGCCACCAGGAACGTGGTGGTGTAGTAAACCGTGCGTCCAGATTTACTTTGAATCGAGCTTTAATGGCGCAAAGTTATTACTACATCCAGGAGTTGGTGTAATACGAGCCTTCGGTTTTGCCATTTCTACCCCCTATGGCACACTTTTGGAGAGGAACGTTTCATTTTTGAGGATCCGGGTGCGTGTACCATCCATGCGGTAAATGAAACCAGTTCCATTCGATTCATCAGAAAATTTCCAAGCGAAATTGGCCTTGTTTACAAGCCGCGCTTAAAAGCGACAAAAGTTGCAGATTTTTTCCTTAGTTTTCATCAGTTCTTGCCCACTTTGCGACGCTTCATTTGTATGATGCCAAGACTTGTGTCTAATCACTACTCGCTAAGCGCACATCTCACATCACACCCCCAATTACAGTAAATTTCCCGCCATTGTGGCCCAGCTATACTGTCCTCTTGTTTCCGTGCTACTTGTACCTGTCCAGCATGCTATTCGTCAACCATCTGCGCCTAGCTCCTGAAGGGGCTATATGAACTGAGGATTTGATGGCAACCGCAGCCATGAGTAGCATTTATTAACTGAAATAAGCTCACCTGTCTAGTCGCTTCCAAAAATTAATATGACCCATCAACCTCGAGCCAGCCACGAGTAATTGGTGCCCCACTTACTAACACCAAATTAATGTAAATAATGGACTAATTGAAATAAAAGGAACATGAGATTAATATGAGAACAGTTACCTTATATCCATTAATTCATTTCAATACATTTACAGTATAAAACCCCACAGGACTGGTATGCGCATGTGCTTATCACAGTTTCGAAGCGGCACAAGCGCATGACCAACTGAAACTATGCGTGTTGATGAACATCAACAAATCTTCGTGCGCTTCCACGCATGGAACACACGGAACTGTTCGGTTATTTTCGTGAAACATGAATACACGCAAACCAGTTCACGATTTGCACGGTTTCATCATTTCTAGTTACATTTTCACCGCATACGGACCTGTGTGAAAAATTTTCACTGTCGCCATTTTTACTACTTTTGCTTTTCGACCGGTTCAAATGGAAATCTACAAAAAGAATGGATTCTTCCAAAAGTACTGCGAAACTATGCGCAGTAGCATCGGTCAGAATGAGTTCAACGATTTTGCCCAACTGGAAAGTAACGAAAAGCGGTTCGAATTCATAAATGCACTTAAATCAATTGTCTCCGAGTTGAAGCTGGCACGTGAGTATAATGGAAAAAATCTGCAGCGATCGTTTGAGTACAAGAAGCATGGAAACTTGGCGTTTCAAAAAGAAAACTGGAACGAAGCTTTGGCTTGTTACAATTTGTGCTATATGTCTACACCGGATACAAACGGTAAGTAGTTGAAGGTGATTGTTTTACTTACTGCAAAGAATAAACCTAACCTGGAATCTATGTGTTACATGTATTTCATGTATAAAGAAGCCGAAAAGGCGATCATCTTGGCGAATCGATCGGCAGCCTTATATCATATGGAAAAGTATGACCAAGCCTTGAAGGATATTGAACGTGCAATCGATTATGGATACCCAAAGGATCTCATGTACAAGATTACGGAACGTAGAGCACGCTGTTACTTGGGCAAGAAGGACCATGTTAAAGCCCTGCAATGTTTCAAGTGAGAGTTCCTTTTTTGATAGGTAATTATATATTGACGTATTTCGTTACTTATAGAGATACTCTTCCGGCATTAGACGATTGCAAGCTTCCTCTCGAGCGCCGCCAGAAGCTCGAACGAGATGCACAAATCATGATTAAACTGCTTCCAAAGAATATCGAAGCAGAAGCAAAACTAGCGAAGTCTACAAAGCAAACTCCAACAGCTCCCAAAAGTACCCCTTATCCTGAACATTATGTTGATAAGGGTATATACTTTGATTACTCACAAGACGAGGGTCGTTTCGCAAAGACCAATACGGATATCAAACCGAATGAGATTCTGATTTTGGAAAAGCCTCACGTTTCCGTGTTATTGGAAGAGTACAGTTTGAGCCATTGTAGCTCCTGCTTTAAGCGAGTTTCGATTCCAATTTGTTGCCCTAAATGTTCGGATGTGATCTTTTGCTCGGAAAAATGTGAAAAAGATGCAAATTCAAGCTACCATCAGTATGAGTGTGGATTTTTACCAATTATCTGGAAATCAGGAGCTTCAATTACTTGCCACATGGCACTGAGAATGATCACACAGAAGTCTGAGGAATATTTCAAGGGCATGCGGCAGGAATTGGATGGATTGAACAGTGGAGATACCGATAAGTGTGTTGGATTGAGTGTATATGTATAAATGATGCAATTGGTAAGGGTACTTTCTATGTCGTAGGTTAACCAATGAAGACTATCGAAAGGTGTACAAGTTGGTTACCCATGAAGACAAGCGAACACCGGAGGACTACTTTCAACGCACATTAATGGCAACTTTGCTCAACGTATGTCTCACACTTGGTGGTTATTACAAATCAAAAGATTCAGAAAGGTATGTAGGGTGGGAAATTACACTGGCATATGTTTTCGGGACATCTTTTAAAAGTGGAATGGTCAGAGTTTAAGCTCTTATTATCTAAGCCGCTAACCTCTATTAAAAATGGACCGTTGCTTATTCTATATGTATCTCAAGTTTGTTGAGACACAGCAAAGCTCATATGTAAAAATTCAGATTATTTGTTTCTTAAATTTTTAAGTATGCCATCCAGGGGCTCCTGGATGGCATGGCAATTTAAAGCCGTGTCATCTGAAGTTAGCCCACCTTGACTGACAAAAAAGTGATTAAGTGCAACCAAAATTGAATTTATATTACATGTTACCCAGCACACTGCTAACAACTGACAAATTTAAAACACATTCTGATGAAGATGTGATGAATACCACAACGAGTAGTGTTTGTTTTATGTAGACTATTACTGAGAAGTTTAGAACGGTACAGACAAACTCGATCGATGAGAAGCATATCGAACAAATAGTACAGTTACGGCAGTAGGCAACGACTTTATAACGTAATGCCTTTAGCCAATTTCAGGGTGTCTCACAATAGGTGTCACTAAAACAAAATGGGATTACTGCAAAACAAATCATCTAAACCATGGCATTTATTTTTCATTTGCAAGATACATGTTATAGAAATAAACCATTTTAATTCAATTCGAATCTCTCGTCCTTTTCCTTGATAACTTTGCGCAAACGCTTTGTAAGCCCATCGCTATAATCCCAAACAAAGTAGTCAAGTGGGTTGAGATCCGGTGAAGATGCACTTAGTCCGTGCTTCAACCTGGGATGTTAGGCAAAAATGTCGTTGGTTCGAGTACCACTGTACACATGCCCTTTTCGCTCAATTTTCCTAAAACATCTGCTATGTTTCCAAGCCTGCCGCACACTAGCGGAACTATAAAAAAAAAAACTTTCTCTTCATATCTTTCATTCTAGCCAAAAACATTGTTGTTCACTCTTGGTGCCTCATGGTGATGAGCGAACATCTCCTTCTACATTATGATTTTTATTCTTTCTTTTGATGAATACCATATTTCCTTCTTTATAGAAAGTATGTGTCAAGCTTATGATTCTCATCCCTCATTACGATGAATACCATGTGCCATAATATAATCCTTATTAAAACTTTTGGATCAACACCATACAAATTATGTTATAATTTTAATTGGAACTACCTGTTAAAGTTTCCTTTCCTGTGATGCTTACGGGGATGCAGTACATAGTATTTATCATATCGGCTGAAAAAATCCCAGTCTGACACCCAGGCAGCGCCACAAATATAAAATAAATAATTTGTTTAGAAAGAACCAAACTACAAAATATACTTGTCAAAATTTCACGGCATTCCGACAATTAATTCAAAACCTACAGTCACGCTGCTTATGTAATTTTCAAGACAATGGATAAAAAAGAGTTTTGCGTGTCAATTAAACTTTTTTTTTTTTAATGCGAAAAATACCATTGAAGCAAAACTTGACTTGATCTGCACCAAGAAAACTGGCCATAATTGATTGGTATGCTGAGTTTAAACGCGGTCGTAAGAACACCGATGATGCGCCACTGTCTGGTCAGCCAAAAGAGGTGCTTACACCGGAAAGCATTTAAAAAAAGTCCACAAAGTTGTTTTGGAAAACTGTAAAGTGAAGTTGCAGGAGATAGCTGGCACTTTGAAGATCTCAAAGAAAAGCGTGAGCTTTATTTAGCATGAACATTTGTCCATTAGAAAGCTGTCTAAATGGGTGCCGCGTTTGGTCACAGTGGACCAAAAACAACAACGAGTAGATGATTCCGAGTCCTGCTTGAAGCAGTTTTGGCGAATTTTTTGCGTCGGTATGTAATGACGAAATATGGATTGATTACTACAGTCCTGAATCAAATCGGCAGGCAGCTGAGTGGACAGCAGTGGCTCAAAGCGGACAAAATCGGAACAATCAGCTAGAAAAGTCATGTCGTCCGTCTTTTGGGATACGCATGGAATTTTGTTCATCGTTTACCTTGAAAAAGGCCAGACCATCAATAGCGATTGTTACAGGAGCCAACTTGTTGGCAAACTTTTAGATAGTTATATTGCCTTCATAAAAAAAAAATTGTCCAAGTCAAATAGCAATTTTTGACAAATTGACTTTAAATTTTAAAATATTTTTTTTAGCGTTTAGATTTTAGATTCTTTTTTATAAAAGTTAAGACAATTTTCTAAAAGTCACTCATACATCACTTTTTTGTAAGTATTGTCCTTTTTGAGTTATGTTGATTTAAAAAAAAACTATCAAAAAACTTAAGCCCTTTTCAAATGACAGTCTAGATAAATTAAAAAGAAAAACAAAGTATGCAAAGTTGCTTGAAAAGGCATAGTCTACACACTCACTAAGTTCAATTGGATTCTAAGAGGGTGCTGCCAAACACTGAATGAGTTGGCGTGAAATTCGTCGTATGCTTTCATTAGATGGGTAGAAGCCGTTTTGTGATGATTTTTTTCTGTTCTTTCTGCTTCTTGTATTTATTTATTTACTAGTCTTCGAAGATATCGTACAGACAGATACTAATAACTAATTCTACTCCTAAATATTGACTTAGACGTATTAAAATTAAATTGGTCAAAAACTTCGTTAAAAAGACGGCAACAGACATCAAGCGGATTGTTTTGTCCAAAGTGAGTACGGTGAACAGGAATACGGAGAAAATCAGCGCGTCGAGTTCTTCTAGCTGGGACGTTGATGTTAATGTTACTCAACAGTGCCGGGCAGTCTATGTTGTTATTAATGATGTCAAATATAAACAGGCGTTGCAAAAGTACTCTCCTACTAGACAGAGTCGGTAGGTCTATCAAATTACAGCGATGCTCGTAGGGTGGCAGCCGAATAGGGTCATTCCACGGCAGCCGACGAAGCACGAATCGAAGGAAGTTGCGTTGAATTCGCTCAATTCGATTTATTTGAGTGGCATGGAATGGTGCCCATATAAGCACACCATATTCCAGAACGCTGCGTACCAGCGCGCAATAGAGTGTCTTCAAACAATATACATCTTCGAACTGCTGTGTGTTACGTTTGATAAATCCAAGCATGGCCAAAGCCTTGGCCGTCGTTGCTGCGATATGTTGCGAAAAAGGTCTGCCAAGGTCTTTCACGGTACTGACTCTGGAGATGCTGGTCGATGTCATAGTATAGTTGAAAATAGTAGCATTCCTTGTTCGATGGAAAGTGATGACATTACACTTTCGAACGTTTACTTCCATTCCGTTCAGCAAGCACCAGCTCAGCAACGTATCGATGTCAGCTTGGATGGCGCAGCAATCAACTGGCGAAGAAATAACACGGAAAAACTTCAGGTCATCAGCGAACATAACCTTCGGGGATTTAATCGATCCACAAAGATCGTTTACAAACAGCACAAAGAGAAGTGGGCCCAAATGACTGCCTTGAGGAACACCTGAAGTAATATCAAATGATACCGAATTTGTTCCAGCAATGCGTACGTAGGCTCTTCGCTCGGTTAGGTAGGAAAGTATCCAGCGAGTCAACCAGGTGGGCAGGCCCATTTTATTCAATTTATCAACCACCAGAAAATGCGGGACTCTATCGAACGCTTTGGTGAAGTCAATATATATGGCATCAATTTGTTGTCGTTTTTCAAGTGCGTTTATCAGCGAAGAAACATATGTCATAAGATTGCTTGTAGTCGAGCGCTTTTTCACAAATCCATGCTGGAATTCCGAAATAATGTGATGAACATGTGGATAAAGTGAATCGTGGATAAGGCTTTCAAATACTTTCGGCAAGCAACTCAAAATAGAGATGCCACGGTAATTCTCTATGTTGTGTATGCTGCCCGTTTTATGTATGGGAGAAATCGCTGCTATTTTCCAAGCACTAGGGAAAATACCTTCCACCAAGGAACGATTAAACAGTATTGTTGCAGGTACAGTGAGCGAGTGAGCACAGTTTTTTATAAGAAGCGGAGAGAGATGATCTGGACCAGCTCCTTTGGAAGCATCTATCCCTTGTAGCTTGCTGAGCACATCCCCCGAAGAGAAATTGAGTAACGTCATAAGGAGTGTATCGAAAAGTAGTTATAAACATTCGATGCGTTATTACGCATAAACTACTGTATATATTTTTAGCGTGTAAGCGCCATTTGCTTTGTTTAAATGTCAAAAATGATTATTCGGTTCATTCATTTCCGTTGATAAAGTTGTATTCAAAATGTCGCGAATTGAATTTGAGACTAAAAAGAAAATTCTGCACACTTGGTGCACCGAAAAGGGTGTTACTTACAACCAGATTGCGAAAAGAGTAAATGTTCACCCGGCAAGTGTAAAACGCATCATCGAAAAGTTTGGTAAGGAGTGCTCCCTCAAGGATTTACCAAGAAGTGGCCGGAAACCCGGCTCCAGCAACCCCGATTTGGACCAAAAAGTTGTGGATTATATTCAACGGAACAAATCTGCCTCTACTCGCGATCTAGCCAAGAAGTTCAGGACCAGCATCGGAATGATTCAACGAATCAAGCGCAGGAATGACTTGAAGACGTACAAAAAGCAGAAAGTGCCCAAACAAACTCCGGAACAAAAGTCTCGTGCCAAAACCAGGGCTCGAAAGCTGTACAGCTGCATTTTGGACAATGTCGACCAGTGCATTTTGATGGATGACGAAACATACGTTAAAGAAGATTCAAGAACGCTACCGGGGCCGCAGTTTTATACTAAATCTGTTGGGGAACGTGTGCCAACCGCAGATACGACTGTTGCGATGGAGAAATTCGGTCAGAAGGTGCTCATTTGGCAAGCTATTTGCACATGTGGCTTGCGTTCTTCAATTTTCTATACAAAAGGAACTATAAATGCTGAGATTTATCAAAAGGAATGTTTGAAGAACAGGTTGCTACCATTGTATAGAAAGCACCAGTCCCCTCCTCTCTTCTGGCCAGATTTGGCATCGGCACATTACGCCAAATCCACTCTACAGTGGCTGACGGAGAATAACATCAAGTTCGTAGAAAAAGACATCAACCCACCAAACTGTCCCCAGTTGCGACCGATCGAACGCTATTGGGCAATAGTCAAGCGTATATTTAAGAAGGATGGTACAGTGTCCCAAAACATGACCGATTTTAAGAAAAATTGGGCAGCGGCATCCAGGAAGTGCACAAAGGTCACTGTGCAGAATTTGATGGCAGGTGTCAAATCAAAGGTACGGGCATTCTACAGAAATGAACATGATGACTAGTTTTTCCGTTTGGATCTTTTGTAAACATGTTAAGCTATAATAAACTGAAATAGTATGTTAATTTTAACCATGTTTTCATGCCTATTTTATTATTTGGAAGTTTATAACTACTTTTCGATACACTCCATATTCAGATTATACCGAGGCAAACTGTCCAAGTACGCTTCAGACGAAGGTGATCGGTTATTACTTAGCACACTTCGAAAGAATGACGAGAACAAGTTTGCTGATTCGAGCGGAGTATCGGCTGTAGTATCGTTGTAAAAAACATGATGAGGAATTCCATTAGTCTGCTTACGACTTCTCACGAATGACCAAAACGATTTCGGATCTTGCTTGATGTTTTCCTCCGTACGGTGAATGTAGCAGCTGAAACAACGTGCATTTAACGAATTGTAATTGCTCTCTAAGGCACGCAGCACAACTTTGTCCTGTTCATCCTTCGACCGAAAATAACGTCTCCTAGCCTTCCGTAAACGATTTCGCAAATACCGTAGCTCGTTGTTCCACCATGGCTGCCTTCTTCCACCAGAACGGTGTTGTTGCTTAACCGGGACAACATCTCGAACAATAGAAAACACACGTTGATAAAAGTTGGAAACTGCCTCATCCATGTCACATCCATTTAGGCACTCTTCCCAGTCAACAACAGAAATAAATGCATTAAGCGATGCGAAGTCACATTGATTGAAATCGAAGTTAAAAGGATCCAAAGCACTCGAAGCATTGCACATGTCAGCAATTTCAAATTTCAGGACGAAGGGATTATGGTGCTGATCGATTTTCAACAACGGCATCGGCGGCTGAAGTAACTCAACCCATTTATCCTCATTCACGAATGAGTTGGCGTGAAATTCGTCGTATGCTTTCATTAGATGGGTAGAAGCCGTTTTG
This sequence comes from Aedes japonicus, assembly GCA_034211315.2. NCBI lineage: Eukaryota > Metazoa > Arthropoda > Insecta > Diptera > Culicidae > Aedes > Aedes japonicus. Next base: position 122,623 of record JASCZW010000587.1, read on the forward strand.
TGATGATTTTTTTCTGTTCTTTCTGCTTCTTGTAGGTTCTGATATCGTTATGATTTTTGATATTCTGCACAGTTCTGACGCTAATATCCATTTTTTTTTTTTTTGCAATTTCACAAACGAAACACGGTTTATGTGATTTCAAAAGACATACCGCTGCCAGCTTCTTTTCTGGTCCAATGCTCCCTTTTTGCGTCCAAATTTCAGTAATTCTTCGAGAGAACACGTTACTCCAATTCTTACTTCTTAATAATCTTGTTCACTGCAGATTCAGTGCACTTAACGCTTTTTACCAATTCTGGAAACGATAACTAATCTGAATACCATTTGTAAAGAATTAATTTGCGAGTTGATAAGCTGATCCGACCCATTGTTCGAAATTTATTCCTTTTTTTTTGCAGGTGTGTTGTCAAAGTAGACAATGTTTTTACACACTGAGCGAAAATTTACTATGTTTCGTTAAGTTTTAAGTCCTTACTGTCAAAAACCATGCAGTGTGGACATTTGGAATCGGAAGTGGCGTATGAATTAAGGTTACACATACAACGACAATAACGAATATATTAAAAATTTCATGAGTTCTGACGGCTGTCAAAATTGGCTCAGATTATGGTAGAAAATGTGCGTTCTCTCACAGTGGCTTCATGTAAAATTAAATGTTCCATACTAGAAAGATTGCTTATTATCTCAAACAATCCAACTAACTATAAATACCTTCTTTACTTGAAAAGCTTCATCGGTGGACTGTTGCTACACAATCTTCAGCTCCTGCAGTACAACGCCCACGAAATCTCCGAGCTGCAGCGGGAAACTGCGCGTGACATAGGTAAATCAACGTTCATTGGTGGTGGCCTCTATCCAACACTGGCTCTCTTCAACCACTCCTGTGAACCCGGAGTGACGCGATTCTATCGAGGCAATTCAGTTTGTGTACGCACCGTGAGAAGCATTCCGTCGGGATCGATGATAGCTGAAAACTATGGCCCGCTATTTACCCAAGTCTCCCGAGAGGAACGACGCAGTACCCTTATGAATCAGTACAAGTTCTCCTGCAACTGTCGGGCTTGCTCAGAAAATTGGCCCAAATTTTCCGATATGAACCCTAACGTATTGCGGTTCAAATGTGACGGTGGTAAAATCTGTTCTAATGTCCTAGAGATTCCAGCGGAGATTAACGAGTTCATGGTACTCTGCACTGAGTGTGGCGAACACACTAATATTATGAAGGGACTGAAGTCCTTACAGGTAATTTATACCAATTTAGGTCCATGGGCTCGAAGAGAAATGTTAACAATAAAAACGTTTTGTTTTTTAGGATACTGACATGCTATTCAAATCGGCCACTAAACTACATGATGCAGATGCGTACGATCTTGCTCTTCGGAAGTACGTAGAAATGATGAATACTCTGGACGAAATTTTGGTACCGCCTTATCGCGACTATCATCTGTGCCAGCAAGGAATGCGAGCATGTATGCTTGAATTTGGAAATCGTTACGTAAAAATGGTTACTAAGAAATAGAAACATTTTTTTCCCAGCGTTAACATGCGTCATTATTAAATAAAAGACAAAGCATAGTTGGATAAATTCTATTGTTTTATCAGCAAATAAATAAAATTCCTGGGCAAATGATACAAGATTTCCCAAAATAATCAACTGCAGAAACTGTTTTATTTGTCAGTTCCAAGCAATTTATTGATAGAGTAAGTCTGCGGAGTAAGATAAAGGTGAAAATACAAGTAAGAGAAGCCTATACTATTGCAACAAACCTTTTGATGATCTTTAAATAACCTTATGAAAATTAGTCATAAGGAAAAGGTTAGGATTTCATAACATTACTTTACTATGAATGGCTATGAGTGTTATTACAACCACTTGTTATGGTTTGCTTATAGGAACCGTATATGTTTCATTAGACAACCTTATAAAATTAATTTGTTAGTGTTTTAGAACTCATATGCATTGGTTATACTGTTGCTTATACTAATTATGAATTTAGTATGTGTACCTATTTCGAAATATATTCTATATACAGCCGTACGTTATGTACAGCTTGCTGAATTTTCCGCACCCACAGATCGCCTGCCACACCAAGTACTTCCGGGGAAATTTGTCGACTTTCTTCTTCCGAAACTTCTCCGGAACATCCAGGCGGGACTTGCCGACGAAAAACTCCAGGCCGGGGATCTGCTTGGCGTCCGTTTTAATGTACATCTCGTCGTCCATTACTATGCATTTCGGTTGCACCAACCATTCGCGGTAGAGCTTCCTGGCGCGGGATTTGGCCTCCGTAATCTATTTATCGTATTCGGTTAGGCACCTTCCTTACCTTGAAGACATAATGTCCGGCCCGCTTCATTGTCTGCTGGACGAACCAGACGGAACAATTGACCTTCTTGGCAATCTAGTTCAATTTCTGCTGACTTATCGCATAATGAGAATCAGCTCGTTTAGATTGTGTTACCTGCTAGCTAAGGGTTAAGTTAATCTTAGGGTCGTTTATCGGCTAGTTTTTCACCCAATGACAAGTTGGGAGGCACTCACCCTGAGCGGGACTGACTTGAACTGATCAACCCACGATCAACTCACGATCAACACACAATCAACGAAAATAACAAAGCAATGTTTAACAGCCGAGATGCTCAAATATTATAAATTTAAGGCAAATGCGAAAGAGGAAGTTGAATGGTACCTTTTTTAACCCAAAAGAGCGGAAAACCGATAAAGAATTGGAAATGCTACTTATCTGGGCTATGTTCTCGGAACCAACAGCTACAGAGTCAAGTTTTCATTACAATTTTCTTAATTTATTCATGACGTCATGCAGGAGTACTTGCGTGTCTAGGCGTATTTGGGCTCTAACGGATCGCGATCCTGGCGAAGCTGGCAGTAAGGGTCCATTACATATGTCACGTGATAGGGGGTTTGGGAAAACGTGAAGATCCATAAAAAAAAATTGAAGGTCCTTACAAAAAACGTTACAAGGGGGGGGGGGGGGTGGTTTATAAAAAGTCATTTTTTGCGTGACGTAATTAATGGACGTTTCCTAACTTAGGTGGCTGGTGTCACATGCAGATAGTTACTTCAATAGCGGGAAGCACATGGCAATGGTTTTTCATATGGGGATAAAAGCTGTTTCGGGCTACCCTGCGATGCTGATTGGGAACTTCTGGTCGGCGGTACTCCGGCTGGCTCAGTAACTCGATTGCGGCTTGCCGGTAAATCGCGGTAAGTAGACGACCGGGGAAGGTGGTGGTGAACTACCCATGCAACTAAAAGTTCTGATAACAAGGTGTTTTTTGGCTTAACCAGCTTACTTTTTAAGTAACTAACCGAACTTTCTAGTTCGAATTTAGTGTTTAAGCTGCTAGCAGCATTCTGATCAGCTTCTAAAGAAAACTTTGAGGTTCACGAAAGGATCGTTCAAGAGGTTGTAGAGAATGCTACTCAGCTCAAAAGGTACCTCAATCGAACTCAACAAAACCAGAAAAAAAACTAATTATATTTACATTCGACATTTTTGTTCTTCTCCAATCCTGCCGCAAATTTATTTTTTGAGTACTGTGTTGTTAATTGAAGATTGACGCTTGCGCTGAACTGGCCGGCTTGTCGAGCCGCAAGGGCTCAGTAGGGATTCATGCTCAAGGCCCGAAGCTAAGAGTCAGTTCCATCGTGGAAATATCACATCAAGTAGTTTTTCCACCTGCTACAGAGCATCGTGTGCCTGGAGTTTTGAAAATTTTACTATTTACATTAGGTTCGTTGTTACAGCGTGCTTTGGAAGATCCATCCTAATAGTTAGCATGAAAGAGCATTAAGGGAAATAGTGGCATTTTATCTCTTATGATCTTTATGGTAGTATATTATTGAATATAAAGTGGTTTCAGGTTAACGAGATTTGGAATGTACTGTCTTTTGCATTATGAAAAATGGAAGTATTCTTTAAATTTAATTTCAGGTCACCCAGGAATTCCTAAGTATTGTATAATAATATTATCTATTTTTTCTCCTCGTGTCGATGGTCATCTACAATTGCAGCAAGACCACAATTTGTAGACATGCAGATATTATAAATATAATTGTTCTTATCATTTTATATTACACCCATTCACAATGTTTTTTATTCATTTTTAGCCTCTCATATATGCATCGTTGTAATTTGTAGCCCACCTAACTCACGCTATGTATTTTATTTTATTCGAAGCGTTGATCTCATGCATTAGTACTTCTTTTGTTCCCTATAAACTGATTTGTTTATTTGATTCCTTGATTATCGAGATTTTTATCCCTGAGCTGGTTCATCTCCCGTCGTGCTAACTCAAATACTTTTTGGGAATTTTCATAACTGGTCCGGAGCTAAGATTCGAACTCGTGACTTTGGCGTGAGAGGTTTGGATTTGGAAAATTTCTGAATCACCTAGAACTCAATCTGAACAACAAATTACTTAAGTTTACCTTGTGGAATGACAGCTTCATTTTCTGCATCTCATTTAGCTAACAGATTTCTTAAAATGACAATAAAATAAGCCGTTCTTTTTTTCAAATCCATTTTTTTTGCTCTTGTACCACGTCAAACTTGAAGTATAATTCCGAAGTAACAATTTTAGTTTAATTTCAGCCGTATAGCACTCCTCCCGGTTTTATTGATAAAACTATATTCCTAACTGTTTTGTCCACTAACACCTCTCCTATGCCTCGTGCTTTTTATGCCAATGCTTCTTTAAAGTCGAAATGTGTACAAAGTGGCCCACACTGTAGACGGTTACGAAAACAAATTAATAAAACACAACAAATTAATAATATCATGCTACAAATTGTACGCGGATTTAATTTTAAGGTGAATATTGGCACGACAAAAGCTGAAAATTAATGCGCTTCGGAAATTATACCAATTTACATCAACAAAAACAATTGAAACAAATATATTCGATAAATTAATCATGAATTTCCTTAAAATTGGTGGAATTCAATCAGGTTATCTAAAAGTATGCCGAAATTTGTCTCCAATTTACAGTTTATTTGCATTACATTTAATACTTCGTGTATTTATGTTTCCACATTTCAATGATTTCTTATATTTCAATACGGCAATTGAAAAAAATCGCAGTTTTTTTCAGAAAATCAATTTATCTTCGAAATTACTACTATAAAACTATTTGGTCATTTGGTGACTTCCCTCAATGCCAATTTGCCGTTTAAGTTCATAAAGTCAACATAAAACTTTTGATAGGAGTTATAAGGAATTTTAGAAGCAAAGGTTTAAAGATCGTTGTAAAGAAGCTGTGTAGGTTCTCATAAACCTGACTAAATATAAAACCTATTGGCACCTCTTGGTACCATAAGAAAACAAAATTGATTTTCAGTGGCGTTTATAAAACTTTAATAAAATTTAACAAAGCTGGACGGATCACACTTCAAATGTAAACAATCTTTGTGACTCTTTTCAAAGCGTTACTCAGAACCTTATCTGTACTTCAAAAAGTAGGAAAGTAGTTCAACATAGATTTGTTGTGAACTATTGCGCTGATTAAAAGTACGGTAAGTATTTTGATTGAACTTTGTGTTAGAGATTTTTTGAAGTTCAAAGCAAGTTCTCAACTGACAACATATGAATTTGAAGGTTGCGTTTGAAAGTTCCATGAAACTTAAATGTGAACTTCTAAGTTCTTATCTCAAGTGAAATTCGAACTTTTGGTTGCTTGGGTACGGTGTATTGATGACGGCGATGACAATAGCGGGTACGAGACGTGGGATCGCGATCCTTCCGTCCGTAACTTTCACACCGTCCGGAGATTCTTCTGCCGAGGAAAAAGATACAAAGGTAAAAGGCCCGCTTCGTGGACCTGCCCACAAGATAAGTCCCCTGCGACGTCAAAATGCCCTGACACACTTAGCCTCTAAGTTAAGATTTAGTAAAAATTGCCTTTTTCTGGTGTTTTTGGCTTACAATGACGGTTTCACTTTACAATTTCAGCCTCTTTTAGCGTTTGACCTATAATAAGTCGAGTCGAGCTCTTGCGCTACGTGATCGGGTTGGAGGATGTAGGGTTGTATGAAACCTCAAGCGGGCGAGATGCGAGCGTTAGGGATGGGTTATATAGAGGATTGTTAAGGGATGATTGTATTCATCATCCACACATTAACGAAACTCAAGAACTTGCGCGCACTTCCTTTACTTTCGAAGATTTCCAGCAAAAAGAGGTTTTGCTCACTAAAGGGCAAGACTTCTATAAAATTGAGCCATCTTGGTGGAGCCAAAGTACTGTCAATATCGTAAACGATTGTTGACAGTTATGCTCGCAACATTGCAGTTTACCCAATTTGAGCACATCATTCGGCATGTGAAAATCAATCATTAATCAAATTCTCAATAACTATGAATTCATCCACGAGACAAGTTTGACCAACGAGTGCACAAAATTCATTCGGTTTCTGTGGCTCAATATTTCTAGCAACAAATTGCTTTGTTTTTTAACAACCGTGCAAAAATCATAACTATTCCTGCATGTTCAGTTGTACAACCAAGCTAACACTTTTCGACATCGGTCACCTGCTATGTACATGTGACTGCCAGCATATTCAACTGCCGTCAGTTAATTGCATGGTTATGTTCATCCGGAATTATTTGTACCTTCACCAGGGTTTTTTTCATTGCTTTATTAGGGTGACGTTCAGCCATCTGGGCCGACTCGTCATGGACCAAGGTTTCTAGTGAAAAAAAAACCAAGTATTGACGTATACTAGTGGCCAAATCACTGGATGCATATCCTCAACGTTCAAGGTTCGAATCCAGGTTGCTCCATATTTCTTATTTTTTTCAACATCATTGTATTTCATAAGGTAAATTATTGAAATTCATAACGATTTCTTGTTGCAAATGATCATAATGCAATCTTATGAATATCGAAAGTTTAATTCGCTAAGTGAACAATCCCTAATTCACCATTTCAGATCATTAAGCAGAGACTAAATGATAGTGCCTCAGTAGCTGTAAGTGAATTCCGATGAAATATTTCCCTTCCAGAAAAAAAACAAGTTTTATTCAGAGCTTTTGGTCTGCTGTTAACAATAATTCTCATAATATTCTATTAATCTCTTCACGAAGTTTGTAGTCGACATGGAAATCCCAGGCGATGACAAACAATGAAATCCGAATAATGCCATACAATAGTATTTTTCATCATTTTGATTTATTTTTATAACACAGAAAAAAAAACATGTCAGATTCAATCCCTGTGACAAATAATTCAAAAAATGGGTACTATTTACCCAAGTATTTTCCAGCTTATTATATCTCTTTGTTTTGACAATGGGTAAAAAGTACCCCATGATATGATCTTTAAGGCCTTTACTCATTAATTGGTAAAGACGTTTTATCCATTTAATGAGTTAACCTACTTTACTGTTACATAACAGGGTAGTTGCAAGTGTCAGTAAACTTAAGTTAAAAATTGTACCCAATAATGTGTACTATCAACTTAAAGTGCATGTGTACCATTTTCCACGTGTTCCCTTTTGTATTGCCCCTTTGCAATTACGGCGCCTTATGCAATTCAAAGAGAGATGGCGATGATGACAGTCAAGGCAACCAATGCAAACGTCAGTGTTATTATCAGTAGTCTGAAAATCACAACGCAATCGTAAAAAAACATTTAGATTAGAAAAATTTATTTTCAGTCTTTTCTTCTACCTTTACTTAAAAAATATCCCCGTGAAGTTTTCTTGGCGACAAATAAGTATTTATATCAATCATTGAATTATATCTAATAGTGTCTAATAGACTAGTAAATGACATTGTCATATTCGGTGAAATTTTTAAACAATGGTGTTACAGTGTCTAAAAATTACTAAAATAAACTAAGTAAAAAGGTGGACAATTATAAAGCATTTCAAATTATCATCACAATATCCACGAAACAAGTAAAATGGATGAGCGGCACTTGTACGGTAGGTAGTTTTCATTATTCTACATAGACACGTAGAAATTATGAAGTAAACAAAAATAAAAACGCAGCTTCCTCAAGGCCTTTGCGTCAGAGTTTGTAACTAGATCACCCATAGTCTATAAATAAAATGCCGGTTGACGAAATTTGTTTTCACATGATCTGTATTATAATGAATAAAAATAATCCAATAACACTGTGTTGTTTATTGCAGATGAGACTATGCTGGACATTGATCCAATCCTTGAAGATTTTCCTATGGAAATGTACCACGGATCGCCTGGTAGTGAAGGAACAGTAGACATGCTTGAAAATGAGCAACACCTATCTCCTGTGATAGAACCGCTTGAAGAGATATCGCCGAGTCAATCTAACAGCATGATGAGTCCTCAGTACGGAGCCTGTATTGATCCAGACATTTTTCTCAACGGAGTTGTTAAAAGAGAAAGTGAATCAGATTGTTCTACTTCCTCATACAGAAACACTCCTTCGCCATCAGATAGCAGTAAGAGTAACGACTCGTATCCATCTAGCGGATATGCTTCATGCTGCAGCGCTCAAATGCATAATATTCTGTTTGACAGCCCCCCTACTTCACCCGAAAACCCCGTTAGTCCGCCTCAACTCGTTTCAATACCCAGCAACAGTGTAATCAGAGTCGGTGCTGCCCAGCTGCCAACAATAAAATCATCATGCCCCCGTAATTTAGCAGATTTGAAAAAGGTTAAAATTTCACCAAAAGGATCGAGCAGTTTTAATAACTTGTGTACAGAAGGACCAACAAAAACCATTACAAAGAAAACAATTGTCTTAACAGCGAAAGACTATCAAGCACTGATGAAAAATATTAGGAACAAAACTAACCATGGCACCATCTTAATCAAGTCTACACCCGCATCCGCGCTTGAGACAGCGGTCAGTAAAGATAAACTGGTTCTTCCTAAGCCACTTCAGCCACCAGAAGTAACATCCGTGTTATCTGGTGATCAAATAAAGGAACCAGCACAATATTCGAGCGTGGCAATTCCCAGTCCTGCTGCACAAACACCTTTGTTGTTGCCCACAATCGAAGGATCGGTTAACGAGCGAGTGTTTAAGAAACATCAGCGGATGATTAAAAACCGGGAATCAGCATATATGTCCCGTGTGCGAAAGAAGGAATACGTTACTTCACTGGAACATCGCATCGACGAGCTAACGAAGGAAAATCATTTTTTGAAGAACGTAAGTAGAGTAAATTATAAGCGACAAAAAGAATTTCCCATACCGGGAATCGAACCCGGGCCTTCCGGGTGAGAGCCGGATATCCTAACCACTAAACAATATGGGATATAGATCTTGACTCGAGTATGGATCATGTCTCTAGTATAGTATAAAAAATACTTTGCGTTGCTGCATCAGTGCGTGGATAACTTTTAACTGCAGAGACTACACAGGAGTGAGTGTGCAGCCTGATTCTAATTGTTGGGTCTTTTCTGCGATTGGAGTGAGAGCGACTAGTTTCAACTCATTCGACTCGCAGAATAGACGATACTATTTTGACCTATTGTTGAAAATTTCTGTAGCTTGCGATCCCACAACACTGAATACTGTTAGAATAGAGTTAGATTAAGACATTTACAAACTGTAACAGTGTACGGTACATTGTTTTTTAACTTACTTGTTTATTTGAGAGGCTCAAGTTACGTGCATGTAATTTAAAGATATTTGTCTTGTATGCTGATTGCAGTTAAAAATGGACTCTGACAAAACAGAGTGTGATAAGCACGTTTACGTCAAATCGTTTCCGTCTTCAGTGAACTATACCTTCAGCATAAAGGATAATGCACCGAGACAACAAAACGATTTGACGTAAACGTGCTTTTATCACACTTTAAAATGCACACAAGCACTTTTGGGTCAATCACAACTGCAACCAGCAATACAAGTCCGACTTGATTTGAAATTGTTTTAGTTGGATTTAACTATAATTTTACGATGAGTTGTGACCAATAATATTTTTTTTTCTGGCATTGGCAGTGGTTGAAACAAACTTAACTTGTAGGTAATTTCAACAGGAATTCAGCTGTTAAATTCGTTTGGATCAACCATTAAGTAAATGAATTCCAGAATACATTACCTACGTTTTGTGTTTATTCACCAGCAATCATCACTCAAAGATTTGGTGTATGTCAAACGTTTTCAGTTGTTTTTTCTCTTAACATATTTCAACTTTGTAATACGATGTTTATTTAGTTATTCTCGATCGAACATTACTACATTACTTTTGTTGATTTGTTGGTAACATATATGTAGAAAACGACTAAGATGTCTGTCTCAAATAAGAATCATGGCTTTGAAACAACAATATTGAAACAATAGTTGAGTCAATTGTCACTTGCAATTCATATGTGTTATAATTTAAGTGTTTTATTGCCTGATTATTGGTTAAACAACATTTTATTCAGCTTACAAATTTCCATGAATATCGTATTGCTAACTTCAAACAGCTCAGTTTGTTATACATTCAAAAAATCTACACGTCACATCCAATGAAACGCATGTAATTTCGTCCACTGCAAAATTAGTAATAAACACGTAAATTCATAGCTACGTATTTCCACGTGACCATATTACGTGAAAACATGTAATTGTTAATGATTTTTCTGCAACACTGGCACGTAATTTCATGATTCTATGCAGAAGTTTAGTTACGTGTTCAGATGAATACGTAAATTTACGTGAAATAGATGACAATCTGTTTAGCGTAGATGATCTATAATCTTCTAGCAATTGCACACTTTAAGTAACAACAAAGCAATAATTAATTGATGTATGTATTCTACATGCAGTATACGATGATATAAGAAGGTGATATTCGCTATCATCAGGTCATCAAGTGAACACAATTTTTAAATATGACAGATTGAAGAAAATGTTGACAGTTCGCCAGAGTGTGGCAGATAGAATACAATATATGCTTTAACATTAGCGAAGTCATATCAATGGTATCTGAACATAGATCATCTTTGCTCACTGCGTAGTTGTAGCGACGTAACATAGTCCGCCACTTCAACAGCAAAAGATCGCTGAGACCTCATGTACCACTGTGGCTTGTACAGTTTATTCTTAGCAGATCATTGTTACTCTGCTAACTGATGCGCTGGAAGAACATTACTATTTATTGTTTTATCGCAACGACTGACGATCACTAAAGTTTTCTCAGTTGTTCCAATGAGACTCAGAGAAATATCGTGAAGCGATCGATACTGGTCTCAAACAGTATAATTAATGTGCACCATTCATGGGTTCATACTAATGTTATCTATGCATTCTATAACTCCTGTAAGTAATGTTTTTTTCAGTTGTAATAATTATTTGGCAAATCATATTCGTATATAGCTCTATATGATATTTACTCGCTTAATCAAAATATTTATCATGCTAAGATCTAACTTTTCTCGAACATGACCATTAGTCTGATGCCCCAAAAGTTCAAGAAACCAAAAGTTCTTGGAAGTGAACAGCTCAGCTGATTAATACGATTTATGCTCATCATCCACATCTTAAGTCAGCAAAAATGATACTGGCACACCATGAAGCTAGTCTGACATTCATCCCTTACCTATGAAAAATCAACAGACTGTCTGTTTTGAATATCAGTTTGAACACAATACTGAGTATTGAAACAATTAGTTGAGTCAATTGTCGTTCATGCAATTCATATGTGTCATAATTCAGGTGTTTTCTTTTACTGCCTGGATTATTGGTTAAACTCAATATTTTGTTCAGCTTACAAATCTTCATGAATATCGTATTTGCTAACTCAGAACAGAGCAGTTTGTTATAGGATGATCTAGAACATTCTTTGAACCAGCAATACTTTATTTGATTTTATTGGTGTAACAACACGCAAATGTACTCGATGCATGGCTACTGCTCTTCAACCTCGTTGCGTTCAGTGGCGAGCTCGTGGTTCATCCTACGCCGCCAAAAACCTTTCTCCTGCACACCACCCAAGATGATCCTAGGCACGCGATGTTCGAAAACACGAAGTGCTGGCAGATCCTTCTCGAGCATTGTCTACGTCTCATGCCTGCAGAGAACCAATGGTCTTATCAGGGTATTCGTCATGGTACATTTACTGCTGGTTGAATATTTGAATGCGTCTACGTATTTCACGGCTCAGCTGCCAGCGATCACGGGGTCATCCGAACTCTGATTCAAGGCAATTACGCTGCTATCTTGAACATTTCATGTGCTGATCAATTCGCCGTTTGCATTTAACCTTCATCGACCCAACGTCGCATTATCTCTGCAAATTGGCGACTCGAAGCTGCTGCCAGACTCAAGGTGACCCACGTTAACGAAACACCACCGCTAGCGATCAGCAACTGTCACGGTCGCTCACGGACCTCGTCCAATACCGCTTACTCCTCCTGGACCTCCTACCGTATGGTTGGTAGCAATCTCAGTCTGCACGGACTGCAAGTTAACTACCAGAATGTCGGCGGTATGAACTTTAGTCTAGTCCAATACTTTCTGGCTAGCTCGGATTGTTCGTACAACATAATCGTCCTTACTGAGACATGGCTCAATGATAACACTCCCTCCATAGCTGCGTTTGATTTGTCCTCTAAGGTATTTCCGTACGACTGAAGTGCACCAAATAGTCGAATGGTACCTATCTGCTGAAGGCGTTTTGATCGCTGTACGATACGGTCTAGAAACACATATCGTTGAAGATAAATCTTGGATGTCGGCGGAGCAAGTTTGGATCTCGTTAAATCTCAAGAATCATACCCTGTATCTATATGCCGTTTACTTTCCTCCTGACAGAGTTAGCGACGATGATGTCATAAATGTGCACCTTCAGTCAGTTGAACAAATTTCTGGAAATGCCTCATTTAGAAACGAAATCTTAATAATCGGGGATTTCTACCTCCCCGATGTCAAATAGTGGCGTGGATCCGACAGTTTTTCTTTATCCCGATCCTTCTCAATCGCGCGTCCAAGCGAGATCAGTTTCGATGCTTGATCATTATTCCGTTGCATCCTTACGTCAGATTAACCACATTATGAATGAAAATGGACGATCTCTTGACCTTTGCTTCGTGAATGCCGACATTCCACCAAGCATTATGCTAGCCCCATCTGCACAAGTAAAATAGATGCCTCATCATCTACCACTTCTTTCCAATCTCGTGGCTAGTAAACTGATTGAACCAGCTATTGTACCGTTATCCACCTACGATGACTTCTACAGTCTGAGGTGTTTTGGCGATAATCAATGAGCAACGCATTGAGAACGGTTTACCCATAGACTAACTCCAAGACCAGTACCGAACAAATAGGATTTTTTTCTTGGCTCAGGCAGTACTAGCATACGGTCCCAAGCTTAATAATACGCCCCTAATAATGGACTCACACGAACACACTCTCAAATATTCTGTCAAAATAACACAGCAAATCAGAACAAAGACGCAAATATGTACAGCTAGGTGCTGGCCTTTAAGGTCTTCTTCGGACCAAGGGGTTCTACAACAGTGAACCAGTTTAAAATCGCTAGTTGCATATTGATTGTTGTTATTACTTGCTTGCAGCTGCCACACCCCCATCACATCAGTGGGCACCTGGCCTAAGTCGAGGCGCCCACTGATGAGGCGGAGGTTCGGGATCACATAACATGTCAAAATATCGAGTCAATGTCTTGTGGCGTGAGGCGAACGTCGACAAGATGTTTTGACATGCTAGCTGATGTCACACCTTCGCCACATCAGTGGGCACCTGGCCTAAAGAAGCTAATTCACCGGAGTTGATGTATCCCATTTGATAAAAACGCTTTTAGCCTCTTTTGACTACACATCTATCTCACCCTCAAATTTCACACTTGCAGGAAAACACGATTCTGATGGAAAAGCTAAAACAGAAATGTTCATGCCGTGGCGAAATCAGGCCTAGTTTTAGAAATGTGAATGCCTTCACCAAGCAACTAACACCCAACGTTCGGAAGAATACTGCTATAGTACTTGCAATGCTATTTATGGTATCGTTTAACTTTGGACCCCTTGGGTAAGACACACGAGTATATTTTCCATAATTATCTTATCAACTTTGGTTTGTTTTCAAGAAATTTCCTCACCGGAAGCATCAGAAACCAAGCGTCTTTGGAAACGAACAATGCCATCCCGCATCATCAACGAAATTTACTTTGGATAGAGGATTCCAACGTTTTCAACGCGCGTAATGTCGATATCAGTTTAAACCTGTCCAATTATGAGGATCTTTCTTCGGGGCCAGTTGAAGAACCGTATGCCGTGTGTCCATTCTACGTAAATCAAACCGAAAACATCAGGTTGGCCAGTGAATTGCGTCGCTGGATTGGTGAAAATGGATACAAGAACCTGACCGATCGTGATGGCGACGATATGAGCATTAACTCATTTTCAGAAATGTTTGCACTGAAGGATACGATTGACTCCATGTATCGGCAGATGAAAGATATAAGTTCACAAATGGACGCGTTTCAAAAACGAACAAGACTGACCAGCAATAAAAAGCGGCCGCAATATAAAGGAAAAAAGGCTCGGGAAATGGAAATCTATCAGCAGCAGAGAGCTAGAAAAGGAAGTGATCTAGCCTTCTACTACTCTGGGTTTAGCAAGAAGTATGCGAAATTTTTCGAAGAAATCGGCCGAAGAGACGACACATTCTATCTGGTATCATTTAGTGGAGAACATTTGCTGCTACCAGCGTTGGCGCACAACAAAACCAATCGACCAAAAATGTCCCTCATGTTGCCTGCTATGCTAGATAACGGTTTGTGCACTCCTTTACTTCATTGCTGTTGAACGGGATTGAATGTAGCAGGTTGACGCACTATTTCGGAAGTAGGCCAATTCCAGTCAATCCACTGCCGAAGTAGTGCTTTTCCCTATGCCAAAATACGATCGTTATTTATAGTATGCGGCTCGAGCAAAATTTAAAAAAATACTATTTTTATTTTACAGCGACCCATCCCTCGGATAAGGTAACGTTGATGCAGATCGACTGCGAAGTAATGAATACATCAATGATCCAAATAAGAGAGAAAACCATTCCGGGTGATTTACTGAGGGCTCATGCTAAGGCCGACGATGGCACAAAGGCCAATGAAAAGAAGACAAAACCTTCGACTGATTTTAGTGACAATAATGTTCAAAATGTTAGCAGCACTAATACTGCAAAAGAAAACAAAAGGTATCATAAGGACAAAGATCCATCTGTCAGACCGTTTTTCGTTCAACGCATGAGTGAACATATGAAAAATGGATATGATCTACATTAGAAACTAAGCTAAGCAATTATCTGTTATGTTGTTCAAAATTTTCTGTTATGCTCTGGTACCTAATGTTTGTTTCTATTAAATTTCTATAAAATTATTATTTAAAACCCAGCACGTGTTTAGGTATTGACTGTGAAATGCATTACTTTAATTTAAGCTGTAAAGCTGTTCCGTACATTCATTATTCTTTGAGACGAAAGTATAGTAAGCAAATATTGAATTGGCTGTAATATAATATATTTAAACTTGAAAGAACAAACGTGAACAAAAATACATTTGGAGATAATCTATACAAAAATGTATAACCTTACAATACATTATGACAAAGAATTACAAAATAAATTAACAAAAATTCATCTGTTTCTTTCCAATTTTTCCGAAAACAACTGCGTTTCGATGACATCATTTCCTTTTTAAAAAGCTGGGCACTAGGCCATCCCTTGATTTGAAAAAAAAAATAGCCATGTCAAGAATTCCACCTCTTGAAATGTTCGTCTTGACAGGAAAACAAACATTCTTAAATTTGAAGACGTTGACGTTAAGTGCTCCCCCAACGGACCTCAAGAAATGGTAGTACAGGTGACAACTCACGCGGTGGCAAGCACGCTACTGTAGAGTACGATCTTGCAGGCCGACCAAGATCAGTGTCGTCAGGTTGATAACATTTTAGGTTTTTTTTTTTTATTATCAATGTTGCTTGGGACACTATATCATCAGTACACCAGTTTTTAAGTACAACACAATAAGGTCATCATATGTACAAACCGATTAAAAAAGTATGTGTAAGGAAGCCAATTTAGTGTTTTTATTCAACAAAGTTCTGTTTATTTGGAAATGTCTATTTTGGAAATCTTCCACACTGAGCAGTAGGTTTTGAAAGTCGTTTTCTTTTTTGGTCACATTCCTGTCATAGTCTTGCCTCGGCTTTTTAGCTCTCTCTGCGTAATCATTTACCAATTTCAGCAAATATTATATATTAACAATATGGCTCACTTTTGCAATTCCTATACGAATCGTAACGGACACAACTGTAACACCATCTTTAGTTGAAAAGGTAAATTAGTATTAATAATACTCGTGTTTTACCTACTTTGAGTTCAGAGTGTCAGCGCAAATGTCAACAACTCAAAACAAAAAACAAGTGCAGTGTGTTGATTTTGTTTTTCCATGTTTGGTGTTTCAATTTAATTTTTTTATAGATGCTGGTTTGATCCAAGTAACTAAAAGCCACCAAGAGGGATTGCCAAGCGCGGACGGAGTCATTGCATTCGATACAATATTTCGACGATTTTTACCAGAGGTTTTCCGGTAGCATAAGCAGGATGTACGGTTGAGCGAATAACAAGCACTGATAAGCCGGTCAAATGTGGTAGTTGAAGATATCAACAACCATAAAGAGTACCGATTAAAGTGCAGATGGTTCTCATCGAACAGAAGCCACTCAAGGGAGTGCAGAATGTAAAAAGCTAATTATTTTGAAATACAGAGGTTGTTTTTGTCTTTTTAACTGCATGTTTTATTTTAGATCTTGAACCAACTGACGGACAATTCAGAACGAAACCTCTTTTGTCGTGTCTAAAGGACTATTCGCTTGTCCACAATGAGCAGAACCGGTCAAAATATATCGATATATCGAGTTTCATATCCTTTCCGGTAAAGTCCGCTGAGGGTGATATCATTGAGTTAATTTTATGCAACGACAGTGCGTATCATTAATGCATGATCATATAATTTTTAATCGGGACGAAAAGCTTCGAGGAACCTATCGATGTCAGCGTAAGCTCCTGGTCAATCTATGGTCCGTTGGTTGAAACTGCAGGCCCTGGACATTGTGAGACAACAGGAATTAGCACTCCTGTTTTTCCCCAGTGATGCGCCGGAACTTAAGCAACTGAGAGTTGAAATGATGTAAGTACGGTTGCTGTGATTCTACACGATTTTTAGCATTTCTTCGAAATTAAAAACTTAATAATGGTATTAAGGTGAGTATCCGTAGACTAAATCTTAGATCATCATTTCAGCACTTCCTGGTTGGATGGCCACACGTTGGATAATACAGAACAGCAAGAAGCTGTCAAAAACATTCTGAGCCGAGTGTCTCATCCCTTACCGTACATACTGTTCGGGCTACCGGGTACTGGTGAAACTACCAAAATTCGTCGAAAGCATCGTACAAGTTTTCATCCATCATCCAAACACGCATATTATAGTAACCGCTCACTCCAATTCAACATACTATGAAATAATTTATAGTATTTGACATTAAGGTGATTTATTCCCAACAAACATCGGTGTTGAATTAGAGCTTTCTCAAACAAATTTGGAGAAGCTATTCAGCTATTCTAGAAGAAATACAAGCTCTAATTCAACACCATGTCTTCTCCTTTCTAGTATTTCTTTTTCAAACTCCATTCATTTACTGGTTCATAAAAAAAACGGTATCAATACCCAAAACTTTAAAGAATTCAACAGTATTAGTTGTAGCCAGCTGCCTTGTTATTATATACTGGACAAGATTCTCTCGTTCTTATAAACCAGTGTCAAACACAGACAGTCCGACAAGCTCCTCGCTTAAATACCACAAATGGCCTGACTATTTTCTTCGAGCAGCACTAGCGGCGGCCATGTGAAAAGTCTCGAAATCATTAAGATCCTGGAACACCAAAGTAGTACAGTAACTGTTCGCTAACTGGGTGCTGTTTAACTGGGCTGCTTTTCAAGTGGGCGTTCGCTAACCGGGCTATACCCTAATAAAAAATTACCTTAAATGAATCGCTGCTCCATGTATTTTTTCCTATCTTGTATCTCCCTCTCCCTCTTTCAAATTGATAAATCTCGATTGATAGTGAATGAACATCAAATCAAACTCTATCAGATTGCTCACAGCAAGTAAGTATACAAACTGATATGATTAAATATTCAATATCTGGTACAGAAGCTGAGTTATAGCGATTCTAAATTTTGAAGAAATGGCTGCCGTCGAGAATGCTTCAGCGTATGCCTTTAAACGAACAATATCACAAATCCTCCAATCATTTCTTTAATGGTTTGGATGATACCCCAAATAGGTCGTCCATACGAAATTTATTAGGGTAGCCCAGTTAAAAAGCAAACTTCACAAAACAGCATTTGACATTTTGTTGTCAAAATCAGCAAGGGGCATGTAAAAGGCATATGAGTTTCGTAGAGGATTGAATTTTTTTTAAACTGTACGAAATTGAATCGTAATTTCATACAAACTAAGTCAAACGTTTTACACAATGGGGTGCACAATAAGCTACATCGCAATAACGCAAAAGACTTAAAAACAATATATAATTTATGTATTATGCAATGAAATATCCCAGCCGAAATCTGATCGAAAGCCCCCTCGAAGTTTATTTGCATTTGAAATGTCAGCCCAGTTACCGAGCATCATCCGCTAACTGGGCTGTGCACTTACCCCAGTTAGCGGACGGTTGCTGTATATACTATTGAAGAAGCCATTTAAAACTAAAGTGCGGTTAAACCAACAATCAATATGTAACTAGCGATTTGAAATTGTTTCACTGTTGTAGAACCCCTTGGACCGAAGTACACCTTGAAGCCAGCACCTTGCTATACATATTTACGCCTTTGTTTCAATTTGCTGTGTTATTTTGACAGAATATTTGAGAGTGTGTTCGTCAGAGTTCATTATTAGGAGCGCATTATTAAGCTTGGGACCGAGCTTGGGACCGATGTGCTAGTACTGACTGAGCCAAGAAAAAAATCGTATTTGTTCGGGACCTACTGGTCTTAGGCCAGGCGCCAACTGATGTGGCGGAGGCGTGACATTTGCTAGCATGCCAAAATATCTTGTCGACGTTCGCCTCACGTCATACGACTTTGACTCGATATTTTGACATGTTGTGTGATGCCACACTTCCGCCACACCACTGGGCGCCTCGACTTAGAGTTAGTCTATGGTTGTACTCCTTTAGTCTAGTACTTGTTTTTTAGTACTGGACTAAAGTATTTGACAGTTCCAAAAAAGCTAGAAAAGACAGAGTGGGGTCTCTGACTGGAATTGGTGTGTCGGCACTGCCTTTTGCAGCCACGAATCCTGCCAAAACACACCCTAACGTACCCGTTCACAGTGATATATTTCATTTTAAAAAAAATGCTTTCTCACCTCGAATATCCGTTTAACAACGTTTTTCCGTCTAAAGACTATTTTTGCTTCAATCACCATAACTAAAGGAAAAGGAATTATCTAATTAAAGCAATTGTTTGCAATTACCAAGTAGTTTAGTTACCTAATACAACACACCAAGACGCGTATAAATAACTGACCATTCTTGCTTCTTCCACAATTCGAATCGAAGTGGACGATGAAAGCTAAGGAATGTCCTCAGATAACCCCTGTTTTGTGACCATTGGCTTTGAGATCGCTGTCGTGATTTCCGGCTTTGTGGCCGGGTGTTCTGACGAATTTGTTTTCTTCCATTCCACCTGATAACCAGTTCGCTTCGCCACCACAATGATCCTGGTAGGGGGATGGACGCTCGTTCGTTCGGATACCGTTGTTGTTGCTGTTGCTGATCCTGTTCGGAGGATGGACGCTCGTTCGTTCGGATACGGCTGTTGTTGCTGCTGCTGATCCTGTTCGGAGGATGGACGCTCGTTCGTTCGGATACCGCTGTTGTTGCTGCTGCTTCTGACAACGACCGCTACGACATCAGAATGTTGAATGAGCAACCAGGTCGAACTCAAACTCTTATATACCTTTGAAGCCCGCTCATTCTAGCGATTGTTTACCACGATTATCAATCGCTGAAAGTTTGGAACGAGCGAGATATAAAAGGTGGAGAGAACTACACTGAGAGAAGGGAGTGTGACAGAATCGAGGAAAGCGTTTCTTCGAAAATATTATGGTTTTTAATTAACGACACTTTTTGGAATTATTCATAAGCTTTTCATGTTTATTTATATTCATTTACACATCTCTACAATCGCGAATTTGGATGAATTAAAAAAATAGCCACACCCCTCAGCCGCAAATTTATTTTGCTCTGTTGCCGTTGCCTGATTTTATAACTGAGGCCCATCCCTTCTTTAGAATTTTGCTTCATATTGTATTTTCGTACCTCTCTTCATTCAAGGGTATGCTAACAACGCTAGTAGTAATCTCCTTTCCCTTTCTGGCACATCCGTTTAATCCCCTTTCCTTTTCTGGCACATGCAGAGGAAGTGAAGATTGTTTTCCTCGATTAATTTTTCTTCTTACATACACTCCTTTGATCTAAATGGCGCTGTAGTTTGCGTGTGTTTCACGTCACTAAGCCTAATATAGTAAGCGAGATGAACCGAAGTTATTTCAGTTTTCGACACGAGCTCTCTATCAGCTGGTGGTTCGGCTAGGGCTCTGTCCACCTGCTATAGTCCGCCCGGTTGTGATATGGGAGACAGAGTCTTGCAAAACCGGCTTATCGGGCAGTTAGCGCTGTCCACCTACCATATCTACCCAATGAAATGATACAATTTTGGGCAACTGAAAACTTACCATTTGTCCCCAATGAAATCATTTCGGTTCGTCTCGCTTGCTATATATTTAGGTCGGTATCGTGTTCGAGAGAAAAAAAAATTTCTATACCAAACCCATGTTCAATTCCGTTTACTGAAACGGAAAAGTAAAGAATCGAAAAGAAATTCTTGCAGCAAGATGCACCTGAAAAGAACAAAAAATAAAATGAGAATTTGTAAGGTTTCCACGCAAACTAATGGGAGCTGTCCTTGGAGCTGTCACTTTTACTTTCGGAAAAATATTCCGTTCAATTATTCCGTAAGTGAAGGTGACATTTCGTTCCATGCAGATCAATTGTCAAAATTCCGCTTGGTAATATTGAGCAGAAATCCGTAACCTCTTCACTTTTTAGGTCGATACTGGGCTTAAGCGTTTAATAGCATGGCCCAGAAAGATGAGTATTACAAAAGTGCAGTGTTGAGCAACATTCCTGAGAAGGGACGGGTCCAAAGCAAAACTATCGCACCTTTTTAACCAACCATATGTGTAATGAAACGTGTGATTTAGATGATACCAATATTATTATAAACTAACGCGATCCTATGTGAACCTTCCGGTTATATCCCCAATACAACCTACAACTATTTGTTTTTTGTTAATAAGTAATGCTTCACAACTATGCTTCCAGATCCGCGATTGCAAAAACATGCGTTAACAATCACCTTGAGTGCACGGAAGGAACATAGAAAGAAGTTGGACGCTGAAATATTTATTTATTGATAGATTCGTCGTTTCCATAGCTATACCAGAAAAATCATGAATAAAAACAAGTAAAAGTATTGTTTTTTTTTTTCATTTTTATTTATATACTAGCTGGCCCGGCAGACGTTGTCCTGCCCATAATTACTTAATGGAAAATTGGAGAAGGAGTTATAAATGAAAAAGTTTATTTGCAATAAGTTTTAATTCCATTTATTTAGAGTTAATTTCTTACTTTTATGTGATGATTTCATCGAAATGTGTTGCTGTAAGGTAAGGTTTCATGTCCAAGAAAACTTATAGAACATTATAGATATTACCATAGGTGTTGGCATGAATTGTTTTCTTATTATGTTCGTTGCCCCAAACGAAGTCATTTGAAAACAACCATTATAACTTTGGATGTTCTGCAGAATATGTTTAGAATCACTTCCTGATCCAGACACCAATGAGCGCAAACGCTGGTGGTGGATTTAGTGGCGTTACTTTAACTTTGCCACTTGCACAACAAAATTCATTTGGTGTTTCATTTGGGAGCTACAATGCATTACAATGAGAACAAACTTCACTCATTGATTCAATGGCGACTGATATATCCGCACTGAAATTAACCAAAGGATGATATTGAAATGCAGCACGTTGAAGATTTTGCAGAATGTAGGTTTGCTGTCATAGTCGTTTAGTGATGTTATTTTGGGTACGATTGTCACCAGATCTTTCTGATAATTCCCGATTACGCTTCTTTCTAACTCTATCGCTTGTATTTCGACCTGTCTCTCTTCTTGACCCAACATCGGTCGAGCCCGTGCCATTCGTTGTCGATCCAAGTCATTTTGAGTTGCATGCTGAACGTCTCATTCAAGATTTTGTTGCGCTAACAGTCGTGCGGCTGCAGCGACCAATATTACTTCGTCTAGTAGGAGGCATTGCACAATAATACTAATTGAAATTGAAATTGCAACATAATTAGTTTCTTCTAAATTTCTAGTAATATGTTCGTTTTCACTTTCCTGATGCACTATCAATCTTACAGTGAACGATACTAATATAAACAAAAATGTTATTATACACATGTCAGTTCAACATAGAATACAAAAACTAATACTCTCATTCTCCATTGAACTTCACTCCTATTTACATCTCGCTGCGAGATATCACCAATACAAACGTTTCAATTTATACGTAAACCTACACGTTTACACTGCCCAAGTAACAATTTCAGTTCTATTCCAGCCGTATAGCACTCCTCCCGGCTTTGTTGATGAAACTACATTCAAAACTGTTTTGTCCACCTCCTCTATACATCTTTAAAGCCGAAATGTGTACAAAGTGGCCCACTCTGTAGACGGTTGTGAAAAGAAATTAATAAAACCTTTCAAGACCATAAAGATTTTGAAAATGTTCTAGTGAAAGATGTTATTATGAAAGATAATGCCGAGTGGCCACAGCTGTCAAACTTCACGGCGATATCGTGGTTGGTTTTTGTTATTCTGCTTTGTTCGATTCTCTGCTCTTCTGATTCATTCAACAGTAAATAATGGCTAAGAAAAAAGTGTTGCGGGAAATTATGTTTGAAAGCAAAATATATAAAACAAATTGAGTTTTTTGTTTAGCATATCATGCTACAAATCATATGCGCATTTAATTTTATGGTGAATATTGGCATGATTAGAGCTGAAAATTAATGCGCCTCGGAAATTATGCGAGTTTAAAGCAACAAAAACAAAATTGAAAGAAATATATTCGATAAATTAATCATGAAACTCCTTAAAATTGATGGAATTCAATAAGGTTATCTGAACGAATACCGAAATTTGCCTCAGATCTACAGTTCAATTGTATGACATTTAAAATTTGGTGTATTTATTTTTCCACATTTCAATAATTTCATATCACTCCAATATGGCGATTGCAAGAAATCACAGTTTTGCCAATGAGCCAATTTATCGTAGCAATCGTTACTATAAACTATCTGGTCGTTCGGTACCTTTTCAAAATGCCAATAAGCCGTTTAATGCATTTACTGGAAGCAAAATAATTTTAAAATGCTTTTTCAACTGACCATTATAAGATAATATAAATGAGTCCTAAAACGGTATTTCAAAACAGCATTTTATGATTTTACAAAGTCAAAATTAAGCCTTTGATAGGGATAAAAGGCATTTTTGAAGTCAAGGTTTTTAAGATTGTTGTAAAGAAGCTTTGTAGGTTCTTATAAACCTGACTAAAATTTGAAACCTATTGGCATCTCGTGCTACTATAATAAAACTGATTTGATTTCTGGTGGCTATCATAAAACTTTAGTAAAACTTAGTTGGTTCTGGCAATGTTACTTGGGTGAGGTTGCTTTTTACGCAGGAATGAGTGCGGTGAAAAAAATGCTTAAAAGCAACTGAGTAACTCCTAGAATTCACGTACAAACCCGTAATTTACGGAAACCTAGTAAAAAGCAACCAAAAGTGATTATTTAAACGCGTTAATGACAAAATCTAAGTGAACGGTATCTCTCGCGTGAATTATGAACACCACGTAGAAAAAACTCGCATAATAAACGACTCCAGTGTATTATCGTTTTTTGCATAATTTTTCAAAAAGTCATAAATAACAATGAGAGATTCAGCTCCTCTCTTGTCCTTTTTTGTTAATTAAGACGCCATTGTAAAATTTTCCAACGGTTTCTCCTTCCAACTCTGATGGATGGTCTTGTTGTTTTCTATTATGATATTTCCATATAAAGTGAAAATTTAATTTAAATGATTTTTTTTACTCTGCCGAAACAATTTCGTACATTTTTTATTTCAAAAACCTGTTGGGATTCAAGACGAATCAAATGAAAAAGAAATCAAGTAATTCCATCGTGTCGTTCGTGAGTTATGCTGTCACGAACGGACAGCATTTTATTTTTATATACACAGCAAAAAAAGTTGATGAATATTACACAGAATCAGATGCACATAGGTCATTCCATCGGTCGTGTAATGTTAGGTTGTCTCGATGTAGACAATAAAATGATGCACTTCTTATCGATGTAATTTGGTTGATGTAAACGAGGCAACGTAACTCATCGAGACAACGTGGAATCATTGCGACGTACTATATAGTCGCGACGCAAATGTAAATGTAATTTTCGGATGTTGTTAAATAATAATAAAAAAAGGTTTACAGCGGAAATTAAAACACAAGGATGGTTTTTATTCTTAAAAATAACACAGATATCTTATTAACAAACACCGAATAAATCTTTCTTGCTCGTTGCAAAACAAAATAACCTTACCGAGCATCTAACCTTACATTATGAAGAATAACAAGTAAAGTAAGCATTCTGAAAGAAATCGAATCCCGTTCCGCTATCGTCGTCTGTAAATGCGATATAGTCCTGACCTTTCATGCCGCCACTTTGTGATCCAGACTGTGCAGCGGATTTTGGTGGACTAACAAGAAAGTCAAAATCTGACGTATTTCCATCGCTTCCACTTCCTTCTCCAGTGCTCATCTCTTAGATTGCTTGCTCTCGGTGCGACGGGAGATAGATCGAACTCTAGATCGCTGCTACCTTCACGATCATCCATATCAAACGACGAAATGCTGCCCGTATCGAAGAAAAATCGCCGTCATCCTTGGGCTGACGCGAATCCAACGGAGGTGAAGCACTACCGAACGAAAAGTTTTCGTCTTCAACTGTTTTCTGGTCTTGTTGTCCATCTTGTTGTTCAATGTCCATAGGATCTTCTAGCACCTGTTCTTCAATGAGTTTCCGCCTGTTCAGCTGGTTACTGCTTTGGTATTGGATATGTTTGGCGGTTCGATTTTTCGGGATTTTTCTATAGTTACAACCAGCGATTCCCGAACTTATTGTCAGCGCAAACCTCAACCCGATTGGAGTTACAAATAAAACCGTATACACTGATGTTTAACACACAAAAGCCGGACTAAATATTGATACCCGATCCAGATTGGAACTGAATCCAAAACGAATTCGCTAAAAAAAGAACAAGTTTGGCCGTGCCACGAGATTTAATTTTACATAAAAACGAAATGCGATATAGCATCAAAATCGTGTAATATTTAACATTATTTGCGGAGTTCTTAATGTGCATTTGTTTTCGTGTAATATTTATGTTTTAATATGTGATTATTACATTCATGCAACTAATAATGTTTTTCTGATGTAATTTGAAGACCGATGTAATATTCCACTAAGTGGATGTTGGTCATGGATCGTATTTCCTTGATTACATCAATTTTTGATACGCTAGAATGAATTACGTTGATGTATATTACATTTTTTTTTGCTGTGTATATAGATTGACTAAGTACCATGAATACCTCGATGAATACCCTGAATTAACAATCTACCAAGCTGCTAAATAATCTATATGCTAAAATGGGTAGTTTTATTCTCATTTAGGGGAAACCTCGCTAATTTTTGCAATAGGTTAATAAATACCCATTTTGTGACAAAGACTGCTTTTACCCATTTATCGGTACATCAAGTTTACTCATTAGATGTGGAAAGGCGCTTCTTGCGCAAATGGGTGTTTTTTCACCCTTTCAAGGGTTTTTCTAACCGACCGTGCTTCTGATGGTTGAGCTTATGCATAAGTTGGTGTTTTTGCCGAACCCGTGTTGATTTGTGCGAGAAAAGCGAACAAAAAGTGCCATCAAAGTAGGCATCAAAGTCACCTAAAGTGTTCACTGAAAAAGTTGCGTTCCTCGATCCATTCGTGTCGCTAGTTTCTCGATTATCTCCTATTTTATTTAATTATCAACAATCATTTCGCCGAAATACCATTATTCACGCGATCCACACTATCGAAGTGGCCGCTTGTTCATCGGTGTGTAAAAAAATCGTAGCCATCAAAGTGCATTTAGAACTTGGCATTTCTGCAGTCGCTGCCTCCAAGAAGGAACCAATGCTCAGGATGAAGCGAATTACGCTGCTTAGATAATAGTCGGAGTGCAACAGACGGGAAGCAGCAACAGTAGAGAAGCTCAAGATAGCTGGTGCCTCGCGCCACGGGAGAAGAGTGCAACTTCCGCATTCCTTTTTCTGGGGGTAAGTTTCTGCCCTTTCGTAAACAAATCGATGTTTTGATTCAAATGCGTACGATAATAGGCTGATGTGTGTACAGGAGAAATAGTGTGTGAGACGCGTGTTTATTAGGAAACAGAGATAGTATTTTTCGTGACCTGATTTCGTCCGAAATAGAAATGCTTTGCATTGTGGCCCATCGGTGGGTGCTTTGATATCAATTTGCTGATAGTTGTTTGTTTGTTTTAGGCTAGAATGGCAACCTACAATAATCCTCATTGGCTTCTGTCGCACATCCGGAATTCGTTCATTTCGACTGATGATACGGGATTGAGTGAGACGGCTATGCTTTTGGAAGATATACCATATCAATATTCCCAGTTGCATAAGCAGGCCTCGCGGAAACGCTCTAATGACGGAGAACAGGATGTTGAAGAAGAGAACGGTGCCGGGGTGAGCCAGAGAAATTTCGTAAATTTCTATTGTTACCCAGGATTGGATGATTCTGATGATGATGAGATAGATTCCTTATCGCAATCGTATGAAATAACGATGGATCAGGATGTCGGGTTTCACAGGCAACGCTCAAACACGGCCCAAAAATTGGAACGAATGGATTTAGCCAGAAAAAAAGCATCCAAGGTCAAAACTATTAAGTACGAGACTGCAGTGCTGCGTTCGGAGGAAGCAGATGGAAAATTGTTTGTGAAGAAAGACGTAAGTACATCTTCAAATGAAGAAAGGATGTCAGTGCTGGCTGTACAGTTGAAAAAATACCCAAAAATGCCCAAGAATAAGTATCTTGAGTATGCCCAGTTCGATGGAACTTCGCAGGACGACTCAAAAACGTTCAAAATATTTCTAATGATGTTACCGGAAAGTCAGAGAGCCTATCCGATGGAAATTTGCGTCACCGCCACTGCCAAAATTCAGGATTTTATAGGATTGATTTGCTATAGGTGTAGTCTAGCATATCCAACTGTAAGTTTAAAATCGATAAAATACTATGGAATATATTTGACGGAAGAGGATGGTGAAATCGATGTAGACTTTCCACCGCTGGACATGGGTGAAAGATGCGTTAGGTTTTGTTTCTCGCATTTGGCCATTGCAGAGCGCAAGCCTTCAGAAATGCAAACACAACCGAAAGCTAGTTCTATAATTCCGGGTCTTGACGAAATGCAAAATTCCGGTGGGCAATCCTCTAAAGAATTAAAGGACATAAGCGAAGACAAACAGAAGGAAGATTTGTCTAAAATGAATGACCATACCTCGAAACTAGAAGCACCGTTGTACCGAGCATTTCAAGTTAATATTATTCACAAATCGCGTCTGAAGATTGAAGTTCAGCTGGGAATATCTGGTGATAAATTGGACATCGACCCAGTCCAGCAGAAATCTTCCATGCTTTGGCCTCGCCAAAAGTCTGCAAATCATAGCATGGACTCTGTTGCTCACTGTTCCATATTCGAGCGGAAAACCAACAAATCGATTGTTCGGATAGTGTACAGTGCAATTCCTATTTCCCAAAATCTCTCGGTTTCCGGTTCCGAATTCGCAACGTCGAGTCCCACCATCCGACAACATCATCAGCAACAGGTACATCGACCTTCTCTTTTCAAACATTATGACTTCGAAACCGATCCTTCAACGGCACAAGAAATTGTCGATAAGATAAACAACATCCTAGAGGTACAATCGAGTCCAGTGCGGCAGGAGTATAAAGCCAGTCGGGGCGGCCGCTAGAGAAGTTGAGTAGTTTTTGGTTTAGTTATAATACAAACAGGCATCACTTATTCCACTCCATGGCTCCACAATACATACTGGTTATTTATTTCACTCATTTCCTAGACCTTCAACAATAGATTTCAATGCAAAAACATGCCTTTTCAATGCAGAAAAAAAAATTAGACAGGACAAAATGTATTTTTGAAGCAGGCATTACTGTCAACTAGAAATTAAAACTATGTAGCTAATGGTTGCGAATTTGATAATACTTTCTGGATTAAAAACATATATATATTGATTTACGCATACTTCCAGTGTGTTTTTAATGTGAAATAGGAACTTGAGATAGGTTAAGTTTTAAATTTCACGAACGAATGGCTGAGATTTCCCTGCTTCTTGAGCTTGAATCCCAAACATCGATGCATGTCATGAGGTTCCTTTCGCTTTTCCATGCAAATGGAAAGCAAACGAAAGCTCTCTCCTGTTTCGATCGATTCACATCAGTGAATTCCTTTTTCAAGATAGTGCAGGAATAAGGGCGGCTTTCCTTCTTTTCAAATAGGGCCGACAAAAAGCAAATTTGACTGCATTTTTTCACCAACGAATGGTGGATAGCGATAGAAGCTTGCGTTCTGAGGGGAGAAATAAAATCTAACCCGCTTCTTGTCATTTAAATTTATAAGAGAAGAAGTCGGTGAAGTTGAGCATCATAAGGACGTAACTACAGCAAATTAAGCCAGTTCATTTAACGATACAGAGCGGTGAAAGATGATTCTTGCTACGCGAAGTATTCTTCCGATCAAAATAGTAACGAAACGTGCCGGCTGGGTTTGAGATTTTCAAAAATGAGTCTACGAGGTTTATGAACAGGGCTTTAGGAAAGTATATCGCGTCGAGAGCTCTATTTTATTAGTATGATAAAAATGTCGTCAACATCCTACACCGAGTATGCTTAAGTTGATATATCATAAATTCCTGTATGTTCGCAAAGCTGGAAAGTTTTATCAACATCGAATCAATTGAAAACAAAATAAATTCTCTGTTTTCGGCCAAGATTGGTATTCATGATTTCGATCTAGACCCGAAAATGTGCTCATAATGTGTATGCCTCCATGAAACATCAAAGTGTTCATCATTTTTGCGTTGCTACGCAGTATATATTCTATTAAAAACAAGAACCAACGAGAATCCATAGTTAAGTTGAAGTAGAGCTACATATTCCAGGAGATTCAATGCTAAACTTAACATTTATCGTTACGCTTTCGGAGGGTTATTCCCGAAAATAGCCAAACCAATAGATAATTTCTTAGTTCTCTGAGTTTGTGTTATAAATAAGTATAAATGTACCTCGCGCAAATTTCAACGCGTGTTGAATTTTTGAATCTAAATCAAACAAACAATATAAGCAACGTGCTGGCCAAGAGTAATTAGTTATAGAGAATTTGCTTCGCTGTAATCTTTCAGTACAAAAAAAATGTATCATTATTTCAATAATTGATACCAGCATTATAATGCTGTCTTCATTTAACTTGGTAATATTTGCGATCTTATTCACTGTTGGCCAGTATTCTGCGACATTCTAATGTTCAAACTTTGCAACAGTTTCATATTTAAAATCTAACGCGATCAATGCAATGTGTTTAAAAATAGTTTATAGTTATTGTTTAATTTTTAATAATTTTGTCAAGATCCTAAAAACACTTCAACCTCACTTGAAAAGCGAATCCCGCTGGCTGACTGTTAAGGTTTAAGACGATTGAAAATAGAGTTTTTTTATATTGAAATAATTTTCTATGTTCGGTTTACTTATGAACGAATCCAGGTAACGCAAAAGTGAGGTTAACCGTCGTAGATGGCGTTCTCTCAGAATGGTTTTTTGAGCTGTCTAAGCAAAGTTATTGGTGATAAAAAGTTAACAAAATCGACGATAATGACGATACTGACCACTTCCATACAGTTTGAAAAGTAGCTAGAGAGGCGTTATCAATTTCAGTTTTAGACACTACGATGTTTAACCACACTTAAGCTTTGTTTGGGTTTCTCAATTCAATTACACATATTTCACTGTTATTTTTGCGAAAATGGTAAAATAAAATGATGCATAACATTTATATTACAATTATTTTTAATTAAATCTTAAATAATTTTATAAAGGAAATAAAAGAAACAAATTTTTCACTTTCATATCTGTTTATTTTTAGCTATTTTGTCCGAAACATTCCCACGGCTTTCACTATTTCGCAATGTTCCATTGTTCTTAAGGTGATGATTGATGGACGAATCCAGATTGAAAAAAGAAGAAGACTCCAAGTGGTGATAAATCTGACAGCTCGCATGTTTAAGTATTGGAAGAAAATTTTAAAATGCTTGTAAAAAATTCAAATTAAATTCTAATTTAAAGCGCCTTGTTGTAGGGACGAAAAATCACAAACTACTCAATGAAGACATTTTAGGCAAAATAAAAATAATGCCCCCATTGTGCAATTTGGGATTTTACTTTCATCGCACAATAAACAGCTTTTAATTAAAATTTCATTTGAATTTTTAAGAAGGATTTTGGTGGGTGTTGGCCAAATTTGGATTTTTCAGATATAATCCTAAATAGGTTACAGAGTATTTTTCATACATCTAGTAACCTCACGTCCGTGCTCCATCACAGTATTTTCTATTGTGATGTGTCCAACTCAATGGGTAAATTGAAGTGAAGGTGAGTTTGAAAGAAGGGGAACTTGGAGTTGAGCACACGTACCCACTGGTTGACGCTAAATATTGGCCAACGTGCTTTTGCACATTTGTTTGAAGATTTGTTGAGCGACACACATTTCCAAATACAAAATTCGAATACCGTACTGCATCAGTGCCCTAACTTTTTGTTAATGAATCTGGACACTTTTCAGACCACATGCTGGCATGCAGTTATGAGCTTGTAAATTTATAATAGCATGTTAGCGTTGAATTTGAGAGGATTCATAGATTTCTTTAACAATTTTTCCAAGTTGTAACATTCCGCTCACTTGTATGTTAGGCGGTGGGAATTTCGGTAGATTTACAGTTAGGTTATAAAGAGCAGCTGAGCCGAAGAGATAAATAGAGGTGAACTTTCAGATGATTTGTTTATAGATCAAACCAATAAATAACCTTCAAACATTATATGTAATCAGTAACAATGAATTGTGACAGTGATAGTATAGACCAGTAAAACTTCAAGATTTAGGGGCTATTAAGTAGAACATCCGTCTGAGTTCATCTGATAGAGCTCGAATGGGCTTCAGCTTAATAAACAACTGGGTATTACCCGGCAGACATCGGTGTTGAATGGGGGCTTGTTCGGGCAGATTTGGGGACGCTGTTCAGCTGTTTCTTCTAGAATAGCTGAATGGCTTCTCCGGGTTTGTTTGGGGAGGGTTTGGTTCGGCAGTGGTGTTTGTTGGGTATAGTCATTTGTTCAATTACTTTTTTTCACTATTCTCGTTCGAAGCTCATTTCAGCCAAAAGTATCCAGTACATAGTTATAATAAATCATCGACAGCCCGCAACAATAACTCTTAGTATCTTTGTAGTTTCAGAGCAATGACTTAGCTTTTCAACCAGTGGAAGGATTCTACTTATATCTTTGTTTTCAATTCTGTTTCTTGTTAGGACAAATAATTTATTTCTACCAAATTTTGAAGACAATATCTTAGATCCTGTTTAATTTTATCTATTTTGTTTTGTTTGGTTTTTGTTATGCTTGTCTCTTTGCAGTCACAATTCAAGGTAACTCCTTCTCACTAAATTTTCCATATCAATCTCCACCTATCCTTAACCATCTAGGTGCAGATCGGCTAATCAATAACAATTTATATATATTTTTTTCCAGCAGAAACGTTTGGGTTTGATGAAGTGTTGGGTTTGGATGGTTAAGGGAATGCTTAAGAGAAAATTTATTGTTGGCCAATGCAGGGCACCTTCTAGTTTTCATTTGGTTGGAATAAACATTTAATAAGTTGGGTTTATGGGATGTTTTTAAAACTAACTTAAATTAAAACGGTATAAACTTGGACATGTTAATCGGTCCCATTATGAAAAGTTTCTAATGTTTATAATATTTTGAAGAACTCGGTTCGAAGTTTTCAAATTATTATGGCCAATTGAGTGCTATACAAATTACTACTGGCTAGCCGTTTTACACACGGCTTTCTCAAAACTGTTTTTGTAATAAGTACTTTAGTTAGGCAAAGATGAATTAATGTACCAGAAACTGGACGGACACTTGCGCCTACCCAGTGGAGGACCCGGATACGACCACCCATGTGAGTCTAGAGTATCGCACGAGCTGACGAGTGCAACGGGAAGGACTATAGGTGTATAGACCTGGGGGTGAGTCCCCGGATACGCAATCTTAGCAGGAAAGCACGGACTATACACTGAACAATTACAATTACAATTACAATTACAATTTTTAAGAAGGATTTTAAAATTTCCTTCCAATACTTTTACATGGAACTTGTCAGATTAAGCATAGCTCGGTGTCTTCTTCTCTGTTCCACTTGAATTCTTTTATAGAATCTACTTCTACTTATACTGCGTCTTCTTCTTTTTTTCTTTTGTTAGGGCCATTGACTGAGGCTATGTACCCTCTGTATCTTATTTTTTCATCTCGTTACACTACTTTACAATTTTAATTTGCAGGTTTTTACAAAATGACATACTTCTCCAGTAACCATTCGTTCATTGCAACATGTTTACATTGCCAAAATAAAGGGGACGTAAGCTCAACTGCCAAATTATTCATAAATATTGGCGGAATTCCATTTGGTCCGGGACCTTTAGAGGCATCCAATTCTTGAAGATGTCATGGTCATGCATGTGACTAACATCTACGTTATTTGAACAATCTGGAGAGTATGAAAAGTATCCAAAATCATGATCATGATCTGAAAACTCCCTCTGGATGGGATGACGAATGCACTAAGTTGTATCTTGAGAAATCCAATGCGTTTAAAGATGATCGTAGACATTAAACATGTGAGCTTTTTGATAAGTACCTCAAGCTTAAAAAAAGCTTAAAAACTTACTCAAAGCAAAGAAACGCAATTACTGGCGTTCGTTTGTAGAGGGACTATCTCGAGAAACCTCTATGACAAAGCTTAGGAGAAAGGCTCGCTACATGCGAAACCGCTCATCCTCCAATGAGAGTGAAGAATACTCTATGCAGTGGATATTCGACTTCGCTAAAAAGGTTTGTCCAGACTCTGTTCCAACAAAACCGAACTTACGGGATACCACCCGAAGTAACGGTTTTCTGAACGAACCATGCACAATGTTGGACTTTTCAATGGCACTTCTTTCATCGAACAACTCTGCTCCGGGATGCGATATGATTAAATTTAACCTTTTAAAAAATCTCCTCGATATCGCTGAAAGACTATTACTTAACCTGTATAACACTCTCATAGAATTAAACATAGTTCCACCCGCATGGAGACAGGTTAAAGTAATAGCTATTCAAAAGCCTGGGAAACCAGCGTCAGATTACAATTCATATCGTCCGATGTCTATGCTATCATGTTTAAGGAAATTGTTAGAAAAAATGATCCTATCAAGACTTGACGTTGGGTTGAATCTAACAACCTGCTATCAAATACGCAATTTGGTTTCCGAAAGGAACAAACGATTGTTTAGTGTTGCTTTAATCTGATATACAACTGGCCTTTGCACACAAGGAGCAATTGGCTTCAGTGTTTCTGGATATTAAGGGTGCATTTGATTCAGTTTCCATAGATATACACTCAGTAGCAAAAAAAAAAAGCCGAGCAAAATTTTGATTTCAAAATACGCGTTGTTCAATCTTCTTTAACTTTGTCAATTATCAATATATTTGGCTGAAATTTTGATAACACTATAACTAATGT
Source organism: Aedes japonicus (assembly GCA_034211315.2). Classification (NCBI taxonomy): domain Eukaryota; kingdom Metazoa; phylum Arthropoda; class Insecta; order Diptera; family Culicidae; genus Aedes; species Aedes japonicus. The sequence continues at coordinate 156,765 of JASCZW010000587.1, forward strand.
ATACACCTTATGTGACCAAAATTTTATGTTGATGAAGTTTATAAATTTGAAGTTATCATAACATATGTGAAAAAAGTCATTTTTGACATACCAATTTCAAAAATCCGTATTTCTGTGAAAAATTTAGGTAGGATATTAAAAATTTCTCCATGACTTAAAACAATACAGAGATTAATGTGGACAAAATTTGAACTGTTTCCATTAAGTGGTTTGGACTACAGCTGGCGTCAAAGTTGACGCTTCAACATTAGTATTTCTCGCTTTCACCCGATATTTACCATGCTGAACTATCGGTGCAGAAACATAGCTGAGGTGAATTCATCTTATTAATTTGGCCCAAACCTGTATGATGACAACGCCTCGGCTTTGTATTTGCACCGATAGTTCAGCATGGTACTTGCAGACGATGCTGTGATCTCTTTTAGAGGTCCACGTGCGGAAATCTTGCAAAGACCATTGCAACATTCCCTAAATAATCTGTCCATCTGGGCCAGCAATTTGGGAATTGAGTTTTCACCGTAAAAAACGGAATGATAGTATTTACTAGAAAGCGGTTCCCAGCCCAACTCCGTCTCAAGCTGTTTGGAAGAGGCATTACCCAATCTTTGACCTTCAAATACCTTTTTTCAAATGTTTGATTCAAAATGCACTTGGAGTACTCACATTGCATATTTAAAACAGAAATGTCAACAAAGGATCAATTTTCTACGATCAATTTCCGGAACATGGTGGGGTGCTCACCCGAAAGACCTCATTAAGCTCTACAAAACAACTATTCTTTCAGTCCTCAAATATGGCTCTTTTTGCTTCCTCTCGGCAAGAAACAGCCACCTCATTGAATTGGAACGCATTCAATATCGTTGTTTACGAATTGCCCTTGGCTGTATGCATTCATCGCATAATATGAGCCTGGAGGTTCTGGCAGGAGTGAAACTCTTACAGAACCGCTTCTGTGAGCTCTATTCTAGAATACTGATCAAGTGTGGAATCAGTAACAACCTTGTGATTGAAAACTTCGAAGAAATGCTCGAATTGAGTACCCAGTCTTGATTCTTGCGAATCTATATTAACTATATGTCATCCGATATTAGACTTCTATGCTATAATGCTCCTTGAGACAAACGCTTCTCTTATCACAGTTCCTGCATTGATTGATCTCTCCGTGAAACAGGCTATTCAAGGAGTTCCAGATCAACTTCGACCTATTTTAATTCCCCATGTTTTTATTGAAAAGTACCAACATGTCAATTGCAATAGAAGAATTTTCACTGATGGGATAGTGTCCGACATGCCCATAGATCATTATTTCATCTTCTCAGATAGTCTCAGTTCTATTGAGGCCCTCCGGTCGCTGTAAACAGTGAGGCACTCATCTTACTTTCTTTCAAAAATAAGGGAGCAGATGTGTGCGTTTGTCGAATGATCATTTAGGATTACGTTTGTATGGGTCCCTTCGAATTGCTCAATTCCAGGCAATGAGAAGGCGGACTCTCTAGCAAAGGTGGGCGCACAATAAGGCCGGGAGAGGCAGAATTTCACATGATGAATTTTTCCCATTACTACGTCAGAGTTCTCTTCAAAGTTGGCAAAACGATTGGACAAGTAATTCTCTTGGGCGGTGGTTACATTCCATTATTCCAAATGTTCCGTCGAGATTGTGGTTCAAAGGTCTGGATGTAAATCGCGGTTTCATTCGTGTGATGTCAAGACTTATGTCCAACTACTACTCGCTAGACGCACATCTCTACAGAATTAACCTCGTCGATAGCAATTTATGTAGGAGCGGAACCGGTTATGATGACATCGCTCACGCAGTTTTTTCCCGGATAATGATGCCTCCAGAGCACGACTATTGGATACCCTAGTTGTCCGAGGTAGACAATCCTTCCGTAAGAGATGTTTTGGGAATGCGTGATCTTCCCTACATGCAAGCTATTTACGAATTCTTTTGTTTGTCTGATCTAAGAGTGTAACACAACTTGTTAGGTAATGAACAAAAATTCATCTTTAAGCCAGGATCTGATGTATTTTTCTAGTTCACATAACTTATTTTTGGTATCTTATATGAACAAAACAGCGCAATAAATCAAATTTGAAACATCTTTAAGGTCACACAAGAAGTTTTTAGATACAGATTTAGTACTAATAATACGTTTTTAAGATGAATAACATGCTTTGGACATGATGATGTTTAATCTTGTTAGTTTCTAGCATCATAATAACAAATAGGTTATAATCAAGTAATTTCAAAGTAAAAACAATTGCAAAAATACTTGAACATGACATGCTTGTTTGAGAATTGTCAAACGAACAAAAATCAACAAAGATTGTTATGATTAAGAAAAATATGTTTGTTTATATATTCAGCATTTTGAGAGAATATTCAGAGCTCGTAGTAAAAAAATGACAATCGTTTTTGACCAAATCAATTATTTAATAAATAGCAGAAATCTTAACATTATTAATGCTCAGAACGCTTAACAAAATATCATAAGCGAGGGCACTTTTATGGTGCAATTTTGGTTTTATGCCTGCAAAATTTATGCGCCGTTCTAAAGATTAAAAAAAAAACAATAGAAAATTCTCTTATATTTTGCAAGTTTGCAGCATCTCTGATGGAATCATCAAAAATCGTCATGGTGGATTAGACACATGGTCTATACTGTCGATGAGGATTCTTATTGCATGCTATAGTTCTGAAAACTACGATCTGTGTTAACATCTGCTAGTTTGACACTTGTTGGATTGAATTGTTGTGTTTATGAATTTCTGCGTTTAGTTTTACTTTTATATAACTTGATTATAACCTATTGGTTTTTGTGATGCTATAAACTACCTAGCTAAGATATCGTCTGTCAAAAGCATGTTATGCAGTGCATCTGTAAAACTTCTTACGCAACTTAAAAGATGTTATAAAGAGATCGGTTAATATGGGGTTTTAATTTATAAAAAAAACATGTTTTTTTCCAACTGTATCGATGATAGGCATTCTTCCTAACACAAACATATTTTTTATGAATCTAAATCAACTATTTTTTCTCGATTTTTAAACAAGAAAAACTAATAATTTTTATTTTTACAAACCGACATGCAGTTTTACAAAGTGACATTTATGCAAAGTGACAGCACTTAATTTTCAGCTACAGGGGCTCCCATAATGACATGTATGTCAATTTTTGTATGCTAGAAATCAATGGTTGGTCCGTTGGTTTAGGTAGTCTGTTGTTTTGTAGCGTGTTTCATGGTGAAATAGGGTGGTGTTGTCTTGCAATCATTAATTTTCATAATACTTTGAAATTGTTTTTTCGATAGTTTCGCTTGTCAAAATTTAAAAAAATAAATTAACTGCCGGTATATTATTATATTTATTATCGAGCCTTGTTATAATCCCCATATAATACCCTATTGCGCTGTTTTGGTCATATTTGAGTCTAAAATTAAGTCATATGTTCTAGAAAAAATACACGAGTGACTTATGATAGGCAAATGTTTTGCGATAACATCCTTTTAGCTTGTATATGACAAAAGACGTTTGTCATTCCATTCTTAATACTCCTGTATAACATAATTTCAAGATAACTTATCAAAAAGATGTTTTTGGTGTTACTTGGGTAACGTCATCACCCCCCTTCCTTCCACTCTAGTAAATTCCCTACACTGATAAAAAAAAGTAATGATAATATCTATGTGTCCCACACATGTTTTTTGCTATTAGCTCAACAAATAATATCTATTTGTAGCCACACATACTTTCTATGTGTACACATAACCATTATGTCTGGCCAAACATAATTTTCATTTGTCACATAAACTTAATAGAGTAGGGAACGACTTAAGCAACCCAAGACCCTATTCCAAGCACGGGGTAAACTTTTACCTACAACGCTCATTTTTTGCAGTATGGTACTTCACTACATAGGGCACCATACTGCAAAAAAATGAGCGTTGTAGGTTAAAGTTTACCCCGTGCTTGGAATAGGGTCTTGGGGTGCCTAAGCCGTTCCCTACCCTATGTGTTTCTCAAGAACTCTGTTCATGTGTGAACAAATGAATATTATGTGGAATTTTACATGGATTTTTGCCATTAAATATGTGTAGATTTTTATCCGTGTACCATTGTGTCCCAGCCCAACAAACATCGGTGTTGAATTAGAGCTTGTTCAAACAAATTTGGAGAAGCTATTCAGCTATTCTAGAAGAAACAGCTGAATAGCTTCTCCAAATTTGCTTGAACAAGCTCTAATTCAACACCGATGTTTGTTGGGAGTTATACTATCCTTTTGTTTCCGTGCTACTTGTACCTGCCCGGCAAGCTGTGGCCACCCATCTGCGGCTTAGTTCCTGAAAGGGACTACGGGGTTCGAGGATTTGGTAGATGTCGCAAACAACAGCAACAAATAATGTAACTAGAAATTAGAAGAAAAATTAGTATCTTCCATTTAATTCCAACTACCTTTGCTTATCTTCGACAGATACGCGTATTTCGTCTACAATGTGCAGAACAAATAATGGCTTAAATAAGCCCTTTTCAAACGATAATGTGATCCATTAACCTCGAGCTAGCCACGAGTAATTGGCATCCCTCATTAAACTAATAACGAAAAGTAAAATTATGTGTACAACAATATTAAATATCGGCTCCGTACAGTGTTACACACGTCTGAATAAACGAATTGATTAAAAAAAGACTAGATGCAGGCGCTATCTGAATTAAATTTACATTAAATATCCCATTAATTTCAGCCAAATCTAGCACTCCCTTTATGTGCATAAAAAAATAATAAATGTTTCTTTCAAACTGTGCACCGTTTTTCTCGCAGTTGCTACAACTTTTGACATGTCACGGACACTCGCTCGATCTATCACCATTCCTCGGGACATCCGGAAAAGCTGACCAAAATGCTGCTCGATCTATCACCATTCCTCGGGACATCCGGAAAAGCTGACCAAAATGTTCCACGATAGTTCAATGCCCATGTAACCAATAAGCATTATGCAGTAAATCAACCCTAAATCTGCATTTCAGATGCTACTAGCATTATATTAGCATTATATAAGCATCATGAATGCTATCTGTTGCAAAGTCGATTTTCAAAGGCTATTTAAATGCTTGTAGCCTGTAATAAGCATTTCGAATGAAAAATAGCATTAATGAAGCATTATCATAGCATTGCAGTAAAGCAGCCGTATATTTGGACAAAAGCGGAATTTTGTTGAATTTAAGGTGACTTAATTGCTTGATAGGCTGCCGTTAAGACGCTTTGGAACTGCTTATTGGTTACCTGGGTGGTTAACTCTCAACTTCGAAATTTCATGGTTTTCGTGAGAGAAACGAATTAAAATTGCGTCCGCCGGTTGCAAAAAAATTAATTCTAATTTAACGCTATTATTTTGTTTACCGTTAGGGTTAGTATCCATATCATTGTAGAAAAGTTCTAGTATTTGAATTATCGTTCGTTTATGGTACATGAACTAAAAACATAATCCCGGCGGGCTGTGGTTTCGCTCCAATTATCAGCGTAACTTATTGTTTACATGGAGTACCTGTAAGCGTCGTCGGTGGCAGTTTTATTCCATATGAACAGCAGCGGTTGCATGTGAAGAAAGCGAATAAAGCGTAAGCATAACAAACCATCGAACGAATGTGCTCGGAGTTTCAAATGTCGTTCACAGCGGTTATGATGACAGGTGAGGTGATTATGCTCGTTCTACCTCTACCTTTGCTTTGGCTTTAGACGCTGAAGGCAATCCTCTCCGCGTCAGCGTCGGACCGACAATATGACGATCATGCTGCACTTTCTCCTTATTTTATTTAAAGTTACGCTTTTTTCGATTCACTTTTCCCTTCTCCGAGAATAACCAGAAAGTTTGCTCCAGTTTGTTATTGAAAATCACTCAAGCTTCTGTAAACTGGCCGGTTATGTATTCAAGTTCTACGTGTAAATACGTAAATGCAAGTCACCTATTCTAGTTTGGATGAGCGTCCTCAGTCATTCACATATTTTGCTGTTCATAGTATGGAATTAGAAGGAACCTAATGAACGATTTTCTATCATTCTAGAAAGTAGCATCGAATGGAAAATGAAACCAAATGTTTAGTCATGCCTCGTAAATTCCAAGAATCTTTTTTAATCACTTAATGCCCAGAGCTAAACATGGATTGAGAAAAGGAAAAAGAAAAACGAGATCGACGGCATTCCAGATTAGATTCTTTTTCTGATTTCGTTTTATCTCTATTTTGTTTTGACGGCACCTAATAATGAATGATTACTATTACTGTTGCCTTAAGGTCAAGGTTTTGGGTTCTAATTTTCACATTTTTAATTCCAGCTGAAATGTAATTAAGTTATCAAGTCTTCTTTGCGGCACTTCTTTCGTTAATAAATTTTCTCGGACCTCAGATGATTTTGTTGCATGTCAATTGAAAGACGTAACTTTAAGTAACCTTTGCAGTTTCTAAGATTTGTGCCGTCCAAAATTCGAAATAAAGACTCACATCGGCCTAACTCGTATTCTAACGATCTTCACCTTAATTTTTTTTTTTCAGTGTATGCTTTGGTTGCAGCTTCCCCGTCTGTAATATAATACTTTTCTGATCAACTAAAATCTGACAACCATCGGCAGTAGAAACGGTGAGAATATTAAAGAGTTAAGTGGCTTAGAATAGTTGCTCTTGACAAACGATTTTGTTAGACAGTTAAGATGAATTCATGGGGCTTTGCTTTTAAATATACATGTAGAAAGGTAGCCCCAAATAAGACATCAAAAGGCACCCGAGAGTTATCAACTACATTTACGAATGGCTTTCTCATTGTTCGCTACATGAGGCATTTATTAGTCTGTCGATTTCTTCATAATAAAAACAATCGATGTATGTATTGGTAGCCAATTAGTAAAGTGCGGTTTAAGTAGGGGAGCAGTAGGGGAAGTCATCTTAAGTATCTACATAGTTTGAAAGAAACATGTACATCTCTGCGTTATTTAATGCTGATAATGGAATGCTAGATTTGACAAAAATGTAGGGGATTTTTTAAGCCAAATATCGCCTAAATCAGGTATGTTGCATGATTTTTTGTGGCCGTGGCCGTGGCTTTTAATTGAACGAGAGTAAAGTTATGCGTCTGTTCAAATTCATCCTTTTTTCTGTGATGTGAAAAATTAAACTTCAAATAATTTAGACTACCCAGAAATAAAACTGAATTTTCATTGTGATGTAGACATCAGAGCATGTCATATTGTATTTTCTTCCACAAGAAGTTGCAAATTACATGAAACGAGTTTTTGATACAACATGATTGGCAATATATGAAATGTCCCAGAACTTTACACGATTTCTGATGTTAATCGGTAAGTTTTGAGACGCTCCTTCGCTTACAGACAAGGGTAGAACTTTGATTTCCAAAAATTTTTGGGGCCGGAAACAATGAATTTTTAACTTTTAAATGCTGACGAAAAGTAAATTGGTACAACCCTCGTGCACCGCTAGCACGTTTCTACACACTAAGAAATGATGAATTTTACACGAGACGTCATTCATGTTTGTAAAAAGTCGGGGAACGTAAAGAAAGATTTCGTGTAAAATTATGTCCATTCGACAAAATATGCGTTTGATTGAATTTATTTTCTCATCTCTTTGAACTCATTCTTATGTGCTAAAGTACGCTTGTATGTGTCGGTCTCAGGGGACAGAAATTTACATGTCATTTTGGTAGTGTGTAGTATTGAGAATCAAAGATCTCAGTGGTTTGTTTACACTTCTATAGAGAACAACTGGTGCAAGTTTGATCAAAGTAGTCGATCGCGTTCAGAAATAACGTCAAGTTACACTCGAAAGAATAATCAATATTGTGCACACCTGGAAAATACTTGGTCCGGTTCCAAACTGGCTAAAGTGCTGAAGATGCCAAAACAACAGTTTGTCGAGTGCTCAAAACCTGCAAGAAAACCCTGAGTGTGGAAGGGAATCAGTGGACCTACGAAAAAACTGGAACCAGGAATCGTCTACTGCGCAGCAAGGTATTGACGTACGTTGAAGACCTCCGTCCACCAATACACCGGCGATACTTTATTCTTCGGTTTGACTTCCCTCGGCATGGTTGCATCGCACGCTCGTGTGAATGCCATAACGAGTCGTTCATCGCAAGGTTCCTAACTAAGGCCTCCAGAAGAATCTGGTGCCTGGGATTGGTAAGGCGGCTCCCCCACTCGAGCGCCTAAGCGTTGAAGTCCAACGCTATTACCAACGGGGTTAGACCAGTTAGCTCAGTTGCCATACGATCGAGCATGTTGGAAAATTGTTCAAACTACCATCTTGGCGGTACGTAGCAGCTACAGAAGATTACTCCATTTACTTTTACTACCGCGAAGCCTTCGTTTGTGGTAGACACAACCTTCTGAACCGGGTACTTGGCCGTCGTCCATAATTCCGCCATATTGGACCTGTCCGCAACCCGTTGCCGGCTGGGATGCGGTATGGGCAAGATGTTATGGCGATATCCGATGCCGACACGCGAACTATCTGACACCAGGCTCGGAGTACTTCAACGCCTCGGTCTAGACGATAAGGGCCTCTCCACGGTTACGCTTGCGGGCCACCTGTCGCTTTTCTATTTATATTTTCCTATTTGTCGAGCCTTTGTTCAGTGGATATCCCTGCCACGCTTGGGGTCGTCCCCTTCATAGCACTAGCGTCTGCATCCGCACTAATTAAAGTTGTCGGGGCCCTGCCACTCGGGCCCCTTTCGGCACTTGAGACAACTTTCGAGCTGGACGCCTTTAGTGCTGGACTTAGCACCGTGGCCTCTTTCTTTGCGGCCAACCAGAGCTGGTCGCTAGAATGGACCCTCTGACCTCGCCGCCACGTTCAGGTAGACCATCTTCCCTCTAGGGGCGTCGGATAGTATCCGCTGCTTAGAAGCGCCAAATGCCGTTTCACTCGGGGACTGCCTGGCATTCTTGGAGGTCCCTATCCCCATGGTAGCCTCTCCTTGGCTGCTAGCCGTGCCAACTCTTTGGTACTTTGCTCGGCTGGGAGTTTGGCTTCCAGCTCTTCTCTATCCTTGCATGCAGCCTGCATTGCCATGCGTAGCCTAAGGAGGCAATGTTGTCGCATCCAACTGCTCGGACACCACTATTTTAGGGACCGGACCATTCATGGTCACGCCTAGCTTTGTGGCACCTGCTTCCGGTGCCGTGACACTTCCACAAGTGTCACAAGTGTCGGACATGCCAGATCCCACCGTCTCACGTCGTGGAGACCTCACTAGGCCGCCTTTAGTGAACGGATTCGCTATCACGTGGGGTTTGATTGTTCCTGAGGTATTACCCTCCATTCTGTTGGGTCTCCCTACAGCCGCTATCCAAACCCACGTGGAGTAGTCGCTATTGTGATCCCATGATTGGCTAAGCAAGCTTGAAGGCGAGAAGGGAGGCCATGGGGTTCAGAGCCTGATCAGCGTAAGTCAGGTATAGGCATATCTGAACCTACTCCCGCCCGACTGGCGAGTTCGTGTGGTGGAGAATGGAACGTACTGGAGGCCTCTGGTTTACAGCTGCCTGAGGATTGGGGACTGTGGTCAGTAGTCACTTGTTCTTTTCAGGTTCAACCTCTATACGCTGTCTTATGTTTAGCAATATTAGTCCAGCGCCCTTAGTTACTTCAGTACAGACAATTCTGTACTACATTCGTTGTACAATACTTCCTGTATTGACCTTATAACTTCCGTGTCGACCTTCAATTGCGCCCTAGCTGGTCACTCCACCAATCGATGATTTATATCATTTCCGCATCCTTGGCAGTAGTCCTTACTTTTAAGACTGTTAAGACGAGGTCCGTGAGTGAGCCGAGTATGACCTATTCTTAGCCGAGTCAGAATCTTCTGTTTCGGAGGTAGAGCATATGTTTCCACTCATGTGTCGTATTCTTAATGTGACGTAGGAACGCATAACGGTTGTTATGCCAAGATTAGTCCCACGCACTTCACCGAGCTGGTAACTTCAATGTAGAGGATGGCTATATGTTCTAGCTGAGCATGACAACCCTGATTGGCTAGTCTGTCAGCGGCCTCATAACCAGGTATACCTGCGTGCCCAGGTACCCAGATAAATGTTACGTTAGCGTCCCAAGTAGCAAACAACGGTCACAATTAGTTGTAGTAACTTGTCATATAGCAAGTCATATATATGTTATCTCGACCGGATAGCAACAAGTGTGCTACTACGGGTGCCATTGCACCTCCAACAGCCATGAGTGTCCCACCTGCCCATGCTCAAGTGCAGATAGACAACTTACAGAGTCGAAGAATACAACTGTCTGGGTTTCATTTGACAACTCGCATGACTGCAAGAGCGCATAGGCCACATACCTGCAATAGCGCATTAGTTGAGAAGATACTGCAGAGACAAGATAACCGGCCTCAACGGATTAGGGCTTGCCCAAACATCCCGTAACCAACCTCTTCTTCGATTAACAAACCGTCCGTAAATAACAGGTTCGGGCTTTCATATGTGAGGCGATTTCCCCGTAGCTTTAGCCACGTCAAAGTTTGCTCTTGCAGGATGCGTTAATCCATTTTTCCACAGCGTAGAAAACCAACATGGGTATCTCTACTCACGTTAGGACTCGCCACCAATCTCTTGCTTTACAGACGGTAGGTCTGTATTTGAGAGCGGGGTCCTCTTGTAGTAACCTCATAGCTTTAGTGTAGTGTCTTCGGTTACTACATTTGCCAGAGGAACTTAACTACTTTCCACCAATAGGGAAGCTATTGGTGAAGTCCGAAAGGCTCCGCTACAAATTCTGTAGGCCTAGTTGTGTTTATGTTCTAGGACTTTAAGCAGGGACTTGTCGCCCCTGCTCCATAACTACGATCCATAGAGTACGATCATAGCCCGTGTAATCCTGGCAGTTTAGGGCCCAAAGCACGTTCAATTTAATATTGGAGTTGCACTTCACTGACTTTGCGTGCTTTTTAAACCGCAGTTTGTGATCGATCGTCACACCAAGAAGCTTCATTTCGCGACCGGTCTTTACCTAGCAGTCATTGTTTAGCAACCTTGGTTCAGAGGTTGCACCGGTGTTCAAGACTTGAAACTTCCTATTGTAAAGAAAGTTTTCCATGTAAGCCAGCATTCGCGCTTGGCAGTCCCACTTCTTGAGGGTAGTCAAGATTAGAAGCCTTCATATCATATCATATGCCTTGGACAAATCGAGGGTACTACATCAACCTGTACATAGGTTCTCCGTCTCGGCCTTGTCCAATAAATGATCGAGCTCGAAGAAGAACGTCTCTGACCCATAGCCGTATCGAAATGTGTGTTTCTGTGGGTGGATTTGCTAATGCTCCTCCAGCCTGGTTGACGGTTTTGAAATAAGAATGACCAATCCTTCTTTCCACACGTCTGGAATCAAACCGGATTGACAGACTTCCTTGCCTATAATTAAAGGTAATACCAAAATTCACAAGCCTTGGTTCATTAATCTGTGAAATTATCTCAGGTGTTGGACGGCCCACCTATAGAGAAACTAAATGGTTAGTTTTTTTTATCATTTATTTGTACAAGCTCTATTGAATCAACTTTACAGAACCAAGCTTTCATATTTATAGATATTGACTCTATTAAAATTAATGTTAGGGGGGAACGGTATAAATGAGCGGTTGAAGAATAATCATTGGATATGAGGCGAGACATCACGCGAATGAAGTCTCGACCCACAACCAAGATTTTTTTGACAACTTTGGGATGATACAATGTTGCCATCGCCCCAAATCTCCTTTACTCCATTTATACTTCCAGCTGACGAGTGACTGTTGATGAAAAATAGGAAAAAAAACATTGAAGGCGATTTGTCGATCATAAATATCGCCTTGCATAGCGCCCACCTTTGCAAGCGAGTCTGCTCTCCATTGCCCAGAATTGAACAATGAGATGGGATCCATACAAGGGTGAAGATAAAATAACGCGAAGATGAAGAAATTAGAAGCTTTATATTTTCATGAAATCGGCTTCAAGGAGCGAATAGCCTCTATAGAACTGAGACTATCCGTGAAAATAAAATACTGATTCGGTGTTAGTAAGGCAACAATTTCAAGCGTAAAGTGTATTGCCGCTAATTCAGCGACATATCGAAACAAGAAGCTTGAAGTAGACGATTGGCGCTATACATTTCATTAAATATATAAAAGCCTGCTGACTCCTCTACCAATGATTCGTCAGTAAAGAACGATTTAGTGGAATCAACTTGGTCAAACTTTGCAGCAAATATCACAGAAGCAATCATAGGAAGATGATGCTGTGGGATGCCATGAAGCTCCTGCTTCATGGGTAAGTCGGAGTCGAACACTATTAGGAATATTCGGCGATGGGCTGACATCCTGTGTTATGTGCAAATGGTACAAAGTCATTAAGCGGGTTTGGGGATTAAACTCAAGGAGTTTCTCAAAGTTTTCTATTACCTGGGGGCTCATAACTTCACACTTGGTGAGGAGCCGGAGAGACACATCTATAAACAAATCCGAGAGTGGCAACATGCCAGCCAGCACTTCAAGACTCATGAGTATGAGTCGAGTGCATGCAACCAAACGCGATATGAAGACACCGAACTGAATACGTTCCAGTTTAATGATGTGCGACCGAGCCGCTGACTGAAAACTAAAACTACCATATTCTATAACCGACAAACTCGTTGTCCGGTAGATCGTTAGAAGATCTAGCGAATGTGCTCCCCACCAGGTCCCGGTAATTGTGCAGAGAAAGTTGATCCTTTGCAGGCATTTTCACTACAGATACTCAAGAATCGAACCAGACCCCAAGATATTTAAAGGACATGGAATGAGTTATCAGTGTACCCCAAATTTGAAGCTCCGGTTGTGCTGGGTTATGCTTCCTAGAAAAAACTACCAACTCAGTTTTCTCCGTAGAGAACTCGATACCTAGCTCTAGAGCTCATGTAGACAAATTGTCTAAAGTATCCTGTAAGGGTTCTTGAAGATCGACCTCACTGGGTTCCGTGACAGACTCTACGCAGTCATCTGCAAGTTGTCTCAACGTAAAGTTCCTCTAGACAACTGTCAATGTCTTTGACATAATAATTATACAAAAGGGGGCTTAAACAAATCTAATCTCTGTGGGAGACCTCTGTAGCTGAATCGGGAAGCAGTAGAGTTTCCATGAGAAAAGCTCATATGTTTTCTTACAGCAAATTGTACAAAAAAATGTTCATTATTGGAGATAAGCCACAAGCGTGGAGTTTATCTGAAAGAACTTCAACAGATACTGAATCAAAAGCCCCCTTTATGTTTAAGAATATAGAAGCCATCTGCTCTTTTTTAGCGAAACCTAACTGAATATCCGTGGAAAGCAACGCGAGACAGTCGTTTGTTTCCTTACCCCTACGGAAACCATATTGAGTATCTGAAAGCAGGTTGTTCGTCTCAACCCATTTGCCAAGACGGGAGAGGATCATTAGGGATTTTTACAAGATAACATCACGATGGGTCGATAGGAGTTGTGGTCGGACGCGGGCTTACCAGGTTTTTGAATGGCAATAACTCTCACCCGTCTCCAAACATCCGGTACAATGTTGAGTTCCAGAAGCTGATTACAAAAGTGCAACATGCGCCCCTTTGCGACGTCTGGAAGTTTTTTTAATCAAGTTGAACTTGATTCTATCGGCCCCTGGAGTCGTATTGCCACAGGAAAAGAGTGCAAAAGAAAGTTCTACCATTGAAAAGGGTTGGCTGATCTCATCTATCGAATTCGTGGTTTCGCGGGGAATCAACCGTGCCAGCACCGAATCTGGACAAACTTTTCGCGTGAACTTGAGGATCCATTGGTCCGAGTACTCCTCGCTTTCGTTGTTCGTAGTTCGGTTACGCATTCTTTGCGCCGTGTACTCCATTGACTATTGACTATTGACTATTGACGCGCGATAGCGCATTCACGAATTGTCACCAGTAGCCGCGTTTCTTGGCCTTGATGAGGCTCTTAAGTTCGCGTTTGAGAGTCGTGTATACTTCGAAGTGTTCAGGTGTTCCACGTCTACGGAAAACTTTAAACGCGTCGGACTTTTTACGGTAATCCTCGGTGCATTGTTGATCCCACCATGGACAAGGAGGTTTCCTGCGAAATGACGTCCCTGGAACTGATCGAGTTTGAGCTTGAAGCGCGCTATCCAGGATCAGGTTGGAAAGGAAGTTATATTCCTACAACTGTGAAAGCCTTTCTACCGTCGTTACGGCTTCATGTATAGCTGTCCTAAATTTGTCTAATCGATCTAAATGGTTAGTTAGCGAATCTTAAAATTATGCCCAAACAATTTCCCCGTAGATCAATCAAAAACTTACAATATTTCACAAAGCTCGTCCATGACCTAGATGTAAAAAAGATGAAGTATTAGTTTCATTTGACGATAAATCTTTATTTCCAGTAAAATCATCATAAAACATCATAAAAATATTACATATTTCATCACAAAATTTCCCATTAAAGTCCGATTGCTACACCAATGTGTTGACAATAATCTATATACCCTTTGAATATAGTAGACCCCATCATTTAATATGCTGACCGCAATGATCGCGATCATCCTCCATATCGTAATCATTTACTGTTCGTTTTGTCGGTTATCTCGTACGCCTTTGCCCCTAAATTTCATAATGTCCAGCTTAGCCTATCGTTTCATCAAGTGGTGAAGATACCTGTCGAAATTAGTGTCAATGAAATTTGAATACCTATCGAACTGGGTCAGCAAGTCAAAAGACCATTCAATATACATGTGTTAAGAGGCGAAGAGGTCGGGTGGTTGCCACTTTAGTATTGCGGGTGCGGTCTTCGGAGAGCGGCAGACACGTTCATCAAACCCTTTCTTCAGGTATCTGGCCAGTTGCCAGGCAGGATCATTGTACTCATCGACATTAACATCGATGTATGCATAATCAAATTTCCGAACCGATAGCTTCTTATCGGATGGGTAAATAGATAGCATGCGACTTTTGAGAACCTATACACATAGATGATCTACTCCATGTACTTATGAGTTAGCGAATCGCGTTACAAAACATCGTTGATCTATCGAGACAGAAAAAGGTATACTCATCGTGTTGGATGAATTTTTCACACGGAATTGTGGCCTACTAACTGAGTGGCCGACTAACTGACTGACTTAATCGAATGCATTGTGCAGCGTGACAAAAGCCGCCCAACAAATGCAGATGAGTCTAATGTCTGCCTTTGCCAACCAATCCATCTACCTACCTAATAAGAGAGGTGGCGGTCAAGCGGGACATAAAGGGCTCACCTGTATTCGTAACACATAATTCGACCTTTTATTTTCACTGAATGAGAAGATCTGCTTTCGTCGTACCATTCATCAACCTCACCACGCGCCGTAGATGGTAGTGGTAGCAAACGATCGACAGAAGCATAAAATGATGTAAGGAGAAATGGTGTGGAACGCGTCGCCTGATTTTTATGCAAAGTTATAACGTACGTCGATAGTTTATTGTCCCTAAAAATATAAAGGAAAACTTATGGGCGTATATATGTTAATATCGGATTTCACAAAATAGTTGTTAGATTTGTAGCAAAGTGCTTCAAAACCAAAATCTAGCAATGTGTTATTTAATTCAAATTGGACTTTAAGTAAAGTTTTTCACCAAAATAGTTCACTTGTATTGTTATATGAAATATCGCATAACACACTATATATGCATAAATAGTTTCGATGTAGAGTTTAATCAAACCCGGTCATATCCAATGCGGGAGCGCACCTTCACCCATTCCCCTATTCACACTTAGCCGATGGGGCGAATGTTATTTGGTACAGTTTGTCTACCCTTACCTCATCCCCACACGCGCTTTTTCATGCTCTGTGTTATGTTAACTTATGTTAATGCAGTCATGCTTTTGTAACGCCTGTGGAAACCTATCTTTTCCGTATTTTTTGTTTGTTTATATTGTCGTTGATCTAAATATTTCTGTTTAGAGTATTTTGATTGCTCTAAGCGTATGTGTGAATATGAAAATTTAGTTTCATTTCAATTTGACCCCAAGAAAAGCAATATAAATGGTATTTGAAAAGTAAATTTTAATTCATTTATCCTTTACTTGGATTTTATGGAATGGACCTCCTTGAATCCATTCGTGAACACAGAGTTTTCGCAACACGTAAGATTGATGAAATAATCCGGGTTTTCATTCACAAAATTACGAATTTTCATGAAAATCAAGAATTCCTATTTTGAAAACATGAATTTTCGCTCCGCCCTTTGAATGTTGGGTTTGGATTTTAGGAAATGAACCTCCCTGAATCCATTCGTTATCACAAATTTTTCGTAACACGTAAGATTAATGAAATAAACCGGGATTTCATTCACAAAATTACGAATTTTCATAAAAATCAAGATTTTCTATTTTGAAAACATGAATTTCAGCTCCACCCTTTGAATGTTGGGCTTGGATTTTATGAAATGGACCTCCCTGAATTAATTCGTGAACACGGATTTTTCGTAACACGTAAGGTTGATGTAAAAACCGGGTTTACATTCACAAAATTACGAGTTTTCATGAAAATCAACCTTTGAACCATGAACCTTTCTTTATCACATTTTTTGTATGGATTTTTGAAAATTTTTGTATGCATCGTCACTTTTTAACCCCCCCCCCCCCCACCTCTCTCTCAAAGCATAACGTAATTTATGAACGATCCCTTTAGCTGTGCCTCTTTAAGTATATTGAGTATATTGATGTTGCTTCTTACAGCAGTTTGGGAACTGAAGACCTTCAAAGTTCATTCATTAATTCAAAATTCAGCTGCACAGAGCCCTTCAGAAACGCCTCATAAAATACTCTATTCAGCAGTGCCGTATTTTTAAGTTAGGATAGGAGTGAGCAAGACAGCATTAAAACACGCAAACACTCAAAAAACAAAAGAATAGACAGAGACAAAAGACTCTGTGTTAGTCACTATTGCTCGAGAGAATAAGGAAAAGATATGTTAAAAAAGAAAGCAAGAATCCTCAAGCACGTAGCTGAATGCGGCATTTTATAGAGCTTTTTGACGTTTAATTTGCGCACACTACTGCAAGATTTGAATCGAAGCAGTGCGAGTGAGAAGTCAACGAAGTTGTGGGAAACCAAACCGTGCATTAATCCCCGCATGTTAGACAAAGAAAGACGATTAAATGTCGAAAAGGTCTATTGGCGTATTTGCGGCACAAAATTTGTGTCATTATTGCTGTCTTGCTTTGGCGTCAATAAATGCTCATGTTGACTCTCTTCAGCCTTGCACAATCATTTTTTATTCATTCAAAGCTAGCTATTTGAGTGTTGCGGACGCGTTTTTTTATTTTTGTAAAAATGTCGCGAATTTATCTGAACGATCCGCAAAAATTTTGTTGCATTTGTGGAGACGTGATATTGAAGGAGCAGAGAAAGGGGTTTACACCTTTGTTGGAGACAGCATATCAGCTGTATTTTGACAAGGAGCTTCCAAATCGTGAGTTTCCATGGGTTCCAACATACTCCTGTTGCTCATGCTACCGAACATTGCTTGGTTGGATGAAAGGTACGCACAAAGGCTTACCTTTTGTCAAACCTATGGTGTGGACTAATCCAATCAATCGAATGAGCGATTGTTACTTTTGTTTGACAAAAATTCATGGATTTCCCAAAGCTTTGAAGCATAAAATCGAATACCCCTCAAGGCCAACATTGCACTCCGAAGCAATGCCAGTTCCAATATCTCCAAATATTGCTGGACGAGCTGATGAGTTGGATTCGGAACCAGGCGAATCTGAGAACAACATCGAAGGTTCAATGGAAGAGCTACAGTTAGAGTATCACGCAACTGACTGGAGGCTCTTCATCGACGCTTCAAGCAAAAGCTTGAAGGCATTGTTACTGCACAATGGAAATAAGTATTCTTCAGTGCCAGTTGCATTTACAGCTCACATGAAGGAAACTTATGAGAACATAAAAACACTTTTGGAAAAGATCAAATATTCGGAACACCAGTAGAATCTCTGTGCAGACCTTAAGGTAGTGGCATTGCTCACTGGGCTTCAAGGAGGCTACACAAAGCATTGTTGTTTCCTCTGCGAATGGGACAGTCGAGCGAGGGATAAACATTAACACCAGCAGCATTGGCCAGCACGTACCGAGATGGTACCTGAGAAGACAAATGTGTCAAATCTGCCCCTTGTCGACAGGGACATAATTTTACTACCTCCGCTACATATTAAGCTTGGGTTGATCAAAAATTTTGTCAAAAGCTGGATATTTAAGGAGAACCATATTGTTTTTGAGGAAAAAGTTTCCGAGATTGAGCGAAGCCAAGGTAAAAGAAGGAGTATTTGTTGGCCCTCAAATTAGGAAACTCATTAAAGACGACAATTTACAGCAAACTCTTAACGCGACAGAGTTACGAGCATGGAATGCGTTCCAAAAGGTTTGTGGTCACTTCTTGGGCAATGAAAAGTCTCCGGATTATGTACACATCGTTCAAGAGCTGGTTGATTCGTATGCTGCACTGGGATGTAATATGCCACTTAAATTGCACTTTTTGCATTCTCACCTGGACTTCTTCCCAGAGAATATGGGAGCCGCCTCAGATGAACATGGAGAACTATTTCATCAAGATATCGCACAGACTGAAAAGAACTTTGCTGGCAAATGGAGCCCAGCGATGCTAGCGGACTACTGCTGGATGCTACAGAGGCAAACACCTTTGGAGAACTATAAAAGGAAAAAGAAAACAAAGTGAACTTAAGTTGAAAAATATAGAGAAAATTTCAACTAAATTACTGACTGACTGACTGACTGACTGACTCACTGACTGATAGGAAATCTTGACTTTCATGAAAATTCGCAATTTTGTGAATAAAAACTCATTTTTTTCAACACGAATGGATTCAGAGAGGTTCATTTCATAAAATCCAAACCCAACATTCAATTCATGTTTTCAAAATAGGAAATCTTGATTTTCATGAAAATTCGTAATTTTGTGAATGAAAACCCGGTTTATTTCATCAATCTTACGTGTTGCGAAAAATCTGTGTTCACGAATGGATTCAGGGAGGTCCATTCCATAAAATCCAAGTCCAACTTGCAAAGGGCAGAGCCAATATTCTGGTTGTTGATGAGGTAGATCATATTACTACGTAAAAACGTGTTTTTGTGAATTTTAATCACATTTTTCTCAAAAACTGGACGTGTTACAGCATTTCTGAGCCCATTCAGCGTGGCGAAATCTATAAAATGCAACATATATACTTGAAGGGAGTGAAACACTGCCGACTAGTGTTATTGTTTGTAACAAAAGAAACGTTCCAAGCGAACCCACATTTTCTACCGACCAGTTGAACGAAGAACATACAGTAACCGGTACAAAAATATGCACAAACTATAAAAACACACATTCAAATAAATATTGCTGCTTTTGAAGAAAGTTCGTAATTTTGATTATTTTTTCCGTCAAATAAAAACCAAAATTTTATTGATTTTCATTACAAATTTTAAACAGACAGCTTTATAGATATAGACAAAACATCTACCTTAGGAACGTTCAATAATGATGTCACGCAAAAAGTGACTTTTTATAACCCCCCTCTGTCACGTTTTTTGTATGGACCTTAAAATTTTTTTGTCTGTATTGTCACGTTTTACCAAACCCCCCCTCCCCCCTTACTGCGTGACATCATTATTGAATCTTTCCTTATATTTGATGTTTAAAAAAAAATAACTCCGTATTAAAACAAATTTTGAATAGTCAGTATGACCTCCCTGCTCGTGCATCATTTTTGCGATATGGTTTTTTTCCAACAACAGTTTCATGCCATTCATACTTCAAATTGATCTTCTGAACTGCACCACGGCTAATCCTGTACTTTGTAGCAATTTTGCGTGGTGATTCATTTATTTGACAATCACGCACTAATTTGGAGTTGCAGGAGAATTTTCTTTCCGTCAATTTTGCTGCATCAAAAACAGCAACCCTTTTGAATTTCATACAAGACATTTGGAGAAACACAAAAATCAACGACCAACAACTATAAGTTAGTTGCACATATCTATAGAATTAACACCGTGGACAGTAATTCTTGCCAATATGAAAATGGTTATGGTGACATCGATCACGTAGTCTGGCAATGTATGGATAATGACCCCACCAAAACACGACTTTAGAGTTCCATTCATAGGATAACTCCCTTATAAGACTACAGAACCCTAGTTCCATGTTCCATTGTCCAATCTATCCCCAAAAAACATTACCCATTCTACCTCGGGTATATTGCAAGTAAATGGTCCTATTTGATCGCGAAGTCTCTCTAGATTGCCGAGTAGTATGCGAGACACATTTCGAGAGGTATCTTGCTTCTGAGTGATTACCGAGTTACATACAGTAGAGTTACAACTGCGCCTTCATTAAGCGATGTCCACAGTAAATCCATGATCTAAAAATAACCCTACCTCAACTAACCTTAGGCCAATTGGCAATCACGGAGACAAAAAGGTTAACACGGTCTCTAACAACGATTGTCAAACTAATCATTATTCTCCTCTCCAAAGACCGTAAGGACGTTGCCGGCGTTGGTACTGATCTATACCGATCTAGTACATTAAAGATAGAAACTACTCTCAAAGTCGATGACGATCGATTGTTGTTCTCTGTGCAAACTACACTAGTACTGATCAGTAATTGAGGAGGAAGTACAACATGCACGGCCTTTTTGTGCATCTCATTGCAGGGACAAATTACCGGTCTGTATGTTGCCTTCCGTACTATCTGAGCATTCATGTCGCCAATAACGACTTAAACGGCCGTCGTTGCGAGTAGAACACTTCTTTTTCGTCATAGTTGTAGTTGAAGAAACCACCCTTGGTCCTCAGTTTGCACATTCTCGTATTGGAAACCTCGTATGGAAACCATACAATCACGCGTTGATGCATTTTGCCGAGCACCATGAAGCCGGTGCCCAGCTTGTTGATGATGCTTGGATGGTTACCCGATCTTCCCTACGGTTACTCACTGGCACCACTGAGAGGTAGGGATGGGAGTTACTGGACAAGAGGCTAGGGATTAGAAGTAATGGTACGTATTATCCAGCCATTTGCCAACCAGTAGAAATTCTCACATAAACTTCAAACCATCAACACCTTTCACTGACCCGTAAATTTTTAATAGTCTTTTTACTTAAGATTTTACCTCAAGTTAGCCTAAATCCAAAATGTCATTCGAAGGTATTCTAGAAGAAGATGCTTCCGCGTAGTAAATATTATCACCGTGTGTGAAAAGAAGCAAGATGATTTGTGTAAGTTAGCCCAAGGTTAGCCAGGTAGCTCGGCATGGGATCAGCGTAGCTGATGGATTGTGATGCGAGGGCGGCCGCTTATGGTCATGCCCCGAGCGAATTAGGAGTGGCTCGGTGCTGTCGAGCATTGTTCAGGAACTCAGTATTGCTGAGACCAAAAATCACATTGTAAGAAACGGATAGTAGACATCTAAAGCATGAATCAATACTGGAATATCGGTGCGCTTGTCTTCTTTTCCTTTCTTTATTTGTGGCTCCTGTTAAGACCGTTCAAGGCCCATCGGGCTATAAATTACGTTGTAATTATATATGAACTGAGATGGAGTGAATAGAGATTGAGTGATTGTATTAGTTATGTGATAGAGGGTGAGTAAATGGCGATATTTTCTTGCTCTCCCTGACACACACGCACACAAAAAGTTTCATTTCTTGCTCAGCTGTGGTGGAATCCGCAATATCCTCTGATCCCACTAAAACTCTTTTCCTTGTTACACAATCGGAAACAACCCTCTCCCCCCAGTCCCACCCCCCACGGGACTGCCCTATAGTATAACTTCGTGGAGGGTATTGGCTATTTGACTACAATAGAGCCATTTAGCTCCTACTCCTTACCACTACCATTTTGCTCTCGCCTTACTTAGTTGAGCCACTTAGCTCCTACACTCAACGTCATCGAATTCAGTAGTCCTCCTTCGCCGACGGAGAATTACTAGCCTGTGAATTCCAAAACCGAACGACGGTGAGCCATTTAGCTCTCACATACTCACGCAATTGACTCGAGTAATCCTGACTGCGAAACTACCGTACAACATCACCTAAGATCGACAATCCGCTACTCTACTCAACCACTCGCTTCTTGATTCTCCCGCCATTTTCGCTGCAGAGCCGACCTGATTTGCGTTATGGCTCCGTTGATCGCATTCCAAACACTTTCGTCACGACAAATTCTATAGATGATGATGATGATGATGAGATACTACCATCATTCCATAGCAGTGGAATAATCTGAAAAACGATTTGATCAGGATTCTACTGTTGTTTGTGATCTTCAAGCTCCTGTATGAAGAGACACTTACGCGAAACCCGCGAATATAGGGAAGAGAATCTCCTTCCAAAAGCAAGTTCACACATACGGCATTAGAGTCGAGCCCTCGATCGACAGAATAAACCCAATAGATGGGGTCGAAGAGCCCGCCCTCGTTCAACGAAATGTTAACAATAGGGAGGAGGCAGTCCCATGCTCCCTATCCAAATCGTTTCACTTGGGTGCCCCGATGGTCCCTCCTTTTTTTCCGTTATATATTATGTCGATATGATGATATTCAGTATATTTTGTAATGGTCATTTGATTGCTTACCTTGTGTTAGAAAATTTGTCTGAAAGTAAAATTGTTTAGTTAGTGGTTGGGTTTATACCGTTCTTTATTGCTCTGTGTTGTCTCGCTGTTACTGCATTTGAAGAGTTGACTTTACGATGACGATATGATATTGCTCGTGGTCATAGGATAGGGAAGAGAATAGAAAGGAAAAGGGATTAGTGATTTTCGTCACGACACATTCTATAGACGACGTTAACTGGGCTGGTATCTGCCCCGCTTCTGGCAAGCATCTCGCTTTGCATTCATCCAAATCTGGGCACTCAAAACCACGTTCTTCTGCGTCTCTTGGACGTTTGCGCACTCCAGACAAAAGGATGACGCTGCGTGTCCAAATTGATGCAAATATTGTCTGAAGCAACCATGGCCAGACAGAAACTGCGTAAGGTACAAATTTACCTCTCCGTGTTTCCATCGTCTTTACAACCGCCAATCCAGGATTGTGTATGGACAGAAATGCTATGCTATGCTATTAGATGTTGAGTGTAGAAGCGAGTAATGGCGCTAAACACATAAGCCATAGAAGTAGGACTACAGTCAATGATTAAGTGCCAACCGTTCGAAGAGAAATGGAGCGTCACTTAACCTGCTTAGTCTAGATGCTCCCAACGACCATTTGTAAATAAGTTTTTGTTTGTACAACAAACAGGGCGTTCTGTTCGGCTATTCATTTCCTGTTTCCTTTGATATCTACTGAAGAATGTTCGTGGTGATCATTGCGTGAAGAAAAGTATCCGTAACTGGAACTGTTGCATGGTGTACACGACGATGCTGAAGAAGTTTAATTGCGTGGTACAGGACGATGAAACTTACGTCAAGGCAGACTTTAAACAGCTTCCTGGACAGGAATTTTATACGGCAACCGGACGGGAAAAGGTCAAGCACATTAAACTTTCAAAGTTCGCGAAGAAATATCTGGTTGTGGCAGGCCATCTGTACCTGTAGCTTGAAGAGCAACGTTTATATTGTGACCGGAACCGTCAACCAGGAAATAAATAATGTAACATAGTAATGCAACGAACATTAACAATTATTTATGAACAAAAAAAATAATACCCAAAAAAAAACAAATCAGAAAAATTTAACAGAATGCAATCATAAAACTGAAATTGCCCATAGAAAAGGCATACATTTTCCATTAAAAATCTCATAAAAATTCATAAATTTCAAAATACTAATAAAAAAAAATCAATACTTCTTCTGAATAAGTGCTTGTCGCTCACACACCCCCTATGAATGAAGAGGATAGTCTCAGTTCTAAAGAGGCTATTCGCTCTTTGAGGCCGGTAAAGCACTCCTCGTATTTTCTCATGAAAATACAGGAGCTTCTAAGTGCTTCATCTTCGCGTTATTTTATAATCACTTTTGTATGGGTCCCATCTCATTGTTCCATTGTGGGCAATGACAGAGCGGACTCGCTTGCAAAGGTGGGCGCTATAGAAGGCGATATTTATGACCGACAAATGCCTTCAATGATTTTTTTCCTATTTTTCGTCAACTGGCAGTATAAATGGAGTGAAGCAGATGGCTTCATTCTATAACTCCCAAGGTGTCCAAGAAATTATGGTTCAAGGGTTTGGATGTGGGTCGAGACTTCATTCGTGTTATGTCACGCCTCATGTCCAATCATTATTCTTTGAACGCTCATTTATTCCGGGTTGGGCTGGGAGACAGCAATATCTGTGAATGTGGACAAGGTTACCAGGACGCAGATCATGTTATTTGGTTTTGTGCTGAGAATCGTGGAGTCAGATCTGAGCTTTATGATTCCCTTCGGTCTCGAGGTAGACAACCTAATGTACCGATTCGAGATATTTTGGCTGCCCGCAATTTGGAGTTTATGAAACATATTTATGTGTTTTTGACTAACAGTAATCTTAGATTGTAGTTTGATTAACTTTCATGTTTAGGTTAAATTTTGGAGGACTACGTACGTGTGTATGTATGTATGTGCACGTGTGTATGTATGTGTGTGCGCGTGTGTATATGTGTGTTTTATTTTTTCTTTTATTTGAAAACGTTTAATTCTTTAATTTGTATTGTAATTTGAAGTTCTATGTATCAGAAAACTATAATTTTGTTGACTTTGTCTGAAATTCTCTCTTTATATTTTCCCATCCATACAATTGTAAATCCTATTAACTTCGAGACAACCGCGAGTAATCGGTTTTATCCGTTTAACTTGGTTTGAAGTTACCTTTTTTTATTCAATGTAAATATAAAACGGAAACTTGGCTCTTTAAAGTTAATTAGATTGAGCCTGTACAAATAAATATACTTGTTAAAAAAACTGCTCCGAAGGCATCATATCATAAGGTGCAAACATCCCTTTGTCCGTTATTAACACAGTTAAATTGAATTCAATGTGTTTAAATCGTCTATCACACATTCCATAAATATCCTAATTTTAAGATCAAGCTAACAAGTTCATAAAATTTATGATAATGATATTCATACGGAAGCACTCTATTAAATTTAACAGTCCACTTTCTGGGTGGGCAACATTTTTTTACCTTCAGACCTTTCCATTTTCCGCGAAATGAGACACAGACAACCTATAAACCTAAAAACCCACAAGTATCGAAATCCCCAACTACCTGTGTTTGATGCATCATCCCGGAGTGCTTCTTCCTTCATTGTGCAAATCGCTTCCTGAAGATGCCAACATCCTTCGTCAAGCGAAAATCACGCATCCATCAGGGTTAACGCGTAGGAAACCATAATTATAGGGCAGCCGTGTCAGCTTGCTTCCAGATTCGGCAAGCCCACGCCACCTTGCTGTTCGTTCCCAGTTCGTTTCAGTGTTCTCATCTATGCATTGCATACCCATCATCAACATCAACCCATCACTTACTGTGCTGATATATTTCCCTTTCTTGAATTGCTTCCGGCCTTAACAAAAATCATTCGCATCTTCACCATCCACGGGTCAAGTCGTGTTTTTCTTATTGTTGGCCGAAGAGAGGGTATCAAACGAAATAACAATAACAAAGAATGAAATGAGGGAGCGAATATCGCTGTCAAAAATTATGCCTTCCTTCTACGAAAATATATCGATTAACGTATAATTTAAATTATGGCATCTTGGTATGTTGACGTGATGGTATCTTTTCAACTTTGCTGATGGCATTGAGTTGATTCCTTCTTTCTTTGTGTGTAACACCTTGAAAAATTTCAGACGATGTATGTTCACAAATATTCTCCGGTTGCGTTCATTCAACCCATTGTTCGGTGTCCTTTCTTTAGTTTTTTTTTCTTGTCCGGGCAGGGGTCGACAGGTTCTTATTTACGGTCGAGAGAAGGTGAATCCTCTTACCATTCAAGCCAACCGAGCGCATCGTTCAACATTCTAATACGCAAAGATATGGGGAATTAAATTATCGTCACATTCACTTGGAGAAAAAAAATAATGTGTGGGAAAATAGGAAAAGGTTGAACATATGCCTATGTAGCGTAGGTGCAACACAATTAATTGCATACAAATATTTTAAAGAAGTCATGCTTCATTGCAATGCTTTCATTAAGGTTACTAAGAAAAAGATGCTTGTTATTGAGGAATCCACGTATTGCTGAACTGTGGTTAAATATAGAAGATAGTTCTAGATAAATTTGGTATTTGGAGCTGCAAATGCTTGGTTCAGCAGAATACAAGAATACAAGAATACTTTAAAACATCAAGTTTGAAGACCGATTTAAACCAACAGTAAGGAGGCCGTTGGGCCACTCTCAAATATAGATAAAATAGTCAAAAAGTCGAAAGTAACATTTGTAAACAATGACTTCTTGCGTATTTTTCTGGGATCTGCTTGCTCCCACAAATAAAATAGCATCATAAACAGATACAAGGATTTATTACCTTCCCGTCGGAAGTGAATATAGATGTTAGTAACCTGGCATTTCCAGGAAATATACGTTTTAAGTTATTGTTTACAATTGTTACTTTTTACCATTTGACGATTTTGTCTAGAAATGTGAATGGTGTCGATTTGAAAGCGAAAGCAGTGGAATCTCCAATGGACCTAGAGGAAATTTCTTTGCCGATCACTTAGTCTCTGCGTTGTTCAATGACGTAGCACTTTATTAATAGTTAATCCGATTCGCTTATTCATCTTCTAACTAAACAATTTTATATTATTATTTTAACTTCTTCAACTTCTTTAATGTCAACTGAACCCTTACTTAAATTCTCAAGTACTCAATAATTTTACTTTACAAATTTGTGACTGCAATTTGTGGTTCACTCTTCTTCAGCACAATTGATACTTCCGTGAACGTAGCGAAGATGCAATAAGATATTGGTTCACATGCGGGTTACCCTTTTATATTAATTTGGTTTCATGGGTGGGCGGAAATAGAAATTCACTACCACATCATAATCATTTGAGTACCTTGGGCTCCGTTGTTGTCACCTTGGGCTCAGAAGTTGTCTCCATTGTATTCGGTCCATGACAGTACCTCGTCAGCCTCGCTGTCTGCGGAGATTCCGCAGGTCGCTTTCTATTTGATCGATCCACCTTGTTCGTTACGCACTTCGTTTTCGAAAATCATCTTAACTGGGCTGTCGTCCGACATTCTTACGGCATGCCCAGCCCATCGTAGTCGACCGATTTTAGCGATGTGTAGGATGGGAGGTTTTCTCAGCAATTTATGCAATTCGTGGTACATTCACCTGCTCCACGTTCCGTATTCCTTCTGCGCTCCACCGTAGATCGTACGCAGCACCTTCCGTTCAAAGAAACCAAGGGCTCGTTGGTCGTCCACTAGCAATGTCCATGTTTCGTGACCGTAGAGAATTGGCCGTCTAATTATTATCTTGTAGTTGGTCAACTTTGTAGTTCGGCGATCCTTTTTCGATCTTAGCGTCCTTCGGAGTCCAAAGTAGGCACAATTGCCAGCCATAATGCGCCTTTGTATTTCTCTGCTAATGTCGTTATCGACGGTCACCAATGAGGCCAGATACACGAATTCGTCTACTAGCTCGATTTGGCTAACATTGTCTTCTCGTGACCCTTCTTTGCGACAGTCGTATGAATGCTCGATCCTAATACTACTAAATGTGTTTTTATTCCAATTGTTTTAATGTTACATGCGTCATTACAATTGATTAACCAAAGGGGCTGTACATCTTCAGTACTTAATTCATAAGTTTTAAGTATAAGTATTGTTTTTGTTGTGTTGTATTTACATGTACTATTGTTTTCGCTCTTTAGAATTTTTTAATGTCAGAATTTGATAACCTACCTTACTACAATAATTTAAATCTAGTTTAACAGCTGTCTGATGAAAGAATATGATGACCTCTGGCATGATTTTCTGAGCCTTTTGAGGACTATGATTTTTATCTCGCCGAGACTCTGTAGATCAGCCAGGCGATGGATTTAAAAAGTTCTGGTTCTTGGAGGACAGTTCAAAATCATCCGAATGATGGCGTTCTAAGGCAATTGGCACAACTTTCCTAAATTGGCAAACCGTACTCGACCACGGTCGGAATGATTTGTTTATGGACCGCTAGTTTGTTCATGATCGATAGAGTGGACTTTCTGTTGATCAGCGGATACATAGATCTTACCAACTTACTACATTTATTTGATGTTTTGTGAACATGTGATCGGAACAACAACTTGCTATCAAGGGTGAGACCAAGGTAGACTATTTCCCCGGACCAATCGATCGTTGTGTTACAGAGGTGGACTTTGACATCTCCTGGTGGAATGAGTCGAGGTGACTTGAAGTGTGGAAATAGAATCGTCTTAGTTTTAGCTGCATTGATACGAATCTTCCAGCAATTGAAATACTCGGACAGAACATTGAGGCCTTCCTGATGTTTTCCAGGCAGATCTCTTATCACTCGACCCTTGTATATGATGGAAGTGTCGTCCGCAAACCTCGACAAAATACCGGCAGGGGAGGAGCATCTGATCTGAAGAATAAGAATTGTTCAGGAAGACCTGGAATGATCTGTCCAACTGATAGTTTTGATGATCTTAACTAGATAGATCGGAAAGTTGTATCGATGCAGCTTAAACACCAGACCATCGTGCCAGACATTGTCGAACGCCTTTTCGACGTCTAACAATGCCACGACAGATGTTTTTCCAACGGACCAGTTCCGTTTGATGATGTTAAAGGGCGAACACGAAATTATTGCGACACCGAAAATGTGATGCCAATTTTCTTATAATGTTTAGAATCAAACCAAAATTTTAGGGTAGTTTTATACATATATTTACTTCAAAAATCAAAAGAAAAGTTAATCGATGGAGCCTTGAGTGTAAAATTGAACGCATTTTCGCTTGATGCCCTCCATCAAAGTCTTTACAGTGTTATTCGGTACCAGTTTCTCAGTTTTTTTTCCATTTTCTTAACATGTCCTTCTCGTTTTTGACTGTATTCTTGCTTTTCCGAAGTTCCCGCTTCATCATTGCCCAGTACTGCTCCACCGGGCGCAGCTCCGGACTGTTTGGTGGATTCATGTCCTTTGGAACAAAATGGACAGTGTTCCCGAAGGGAAACCAAAATTTTCACAGCAGCCGATTGATTTTCAGCACCGCTTAAAACTATAATTTATTTACTTAATTTACAATTTCTTCCAATATAACTTAATCTATTACTCACAAGAAGTGGTTTCCGCTTCCACTATTTCCTCTTCTAATTTTCCAGTCGATCTAAAGCCGATAAAGGGTGATACGGTCAAAATTTGGTCAAGGGAAAACGCGTGTAAATCGTTGAAATCGTTTATTTAAAAAATCAAATTAAATTTCTTTTTCAAGTTCAATTAGTATAAAATTCAGGAAAAATATTCAGTTAGGCTTCCGCTTTTCCAAATCCGAATTGCCGGGCCTTACGCTTGACCCCTGCCATCAGATTTTGTACAGCCACCTTGTCCACCTTCTTCGCCGCAGAAAGCCAGTTTGCCTTGAACTGCTGCTCGTCCTTAGCAGTTTGTTTGGTCTTCTTTAGGTTCCGCTTGACAATAGCCCAGTATTTCTCAATTGGGCGGAGCTCTGGCGTGTTGGGAGGGTTCTTGTCCTTGGGAACCACCTGCACGTTGTTGGCGGCGTACCAGTCCATGGCCTTTTTACCGTAATGGCAAGATGCCAAATCCGGCCAAAACAGTACGGAACAACCGTGTTTCTTCAGGAAAGGCAGCAGACGTTTATTCAAACACTCTTTCACGTAAATTTCTTGGTTGACAGTCCCGGAAGCTATGAAAATGCTGCTTTTCAAGCCACAGGTACAGATGGCTTGCCAAACCAGATATTTCTTTACGAACTTTGACAGTTTCGTGTGCTTGAAAATATCTGCTACCTTTCCCCTTCCTTTTGCCGTATAAAACTCCTGTCCCGGAAGCTGCTTGTAGTCGGCTTTGACGTAGGTTTCGTCGTCCATTACCACGCAGTCAAACTTCGTCAGCATCGTCGTGTACAGCCTCCGGGATCGCGCTTTAGCTGTCGTATTTTGTTTATCATCGCGATTTGGAGTCACTACCTTCTTGTAACTCGATAGTCCGGCTCGTTTTTTGGCTCGATGCACGGTTGTAGACGATACACCCAGCTTATTTGCGGCATCTCGGAGAGATAGGTTAGGGTTTCGCTTGAAACTACCGGCAACTCTCTTTGTCGCCTCAGCGGCTTCCGGTTTTCGATTTCCCCCCGATCCAGACTTCCTGGCTGTCGACAAACGTTCCCCAAACACTTTAATTACATTTGTAACGGTTGATTTGGCAACTTTTAGCGATTTTGCCAACTTTGCGTGCGAGTAGCTCGGATTTTCGCGATGCGCGAGCAAAATTTTGATACGCTGCTCTTCTTGCTTGGACGGCATTTTGACAACTGAAGAGTGAATTCCAAAATCAAAATTGGAGCAACATTCTACACACACACACCTTCAAAATGAGGGGTGTTCAGGTTTTTTAAATGCAAAATTGAAAGAAATACGTCAAGTTGATATTGACCAAATTTTGACCGTATCGCCCTTTATTGGGTGCCGCTACCCTACTGGTGGATCGTATGCCGATGCTATTTAATTCACACTATAAGTTTTCAATTAGCCTGTCGTTCTGCTTATTCTCTATACATTTCTACTTACAGGATAACTGGGATAACGGACCTGAATTCCCTTCCGTTTACGGGTTTTGTTTTTCTCCGGTCTTATCGAGAAATTATCCGAAAATTATTGCGACTGTGGGGGATATTGTTATGATCAATATGTTTGTATAACTGTACACTAATTAATTTGTTTTTCATTTCAGGTGCTCACCTACGGAATCTTGCTAGAATATTAAAAGTTGCTGTATTGATTTAGATCCTGCTCACTGATTAATTTTGAAATAAAACTGCACTTCACTTGATTAACCTTTTTTTCCACTGTCTAATTTGATACAATAGCAAATATCTGAATGTTTTGTTTATCCAAACAGCTGCTTCAATATTCTCTTAATACTACCACCACCAAAGGCGCGCCAGCTGTCATGCTGCGCCTTACATCTGTTCAATGCGATGTCACGCCTTAGCTCTGTTCAAGCGGCGTCGCAACACCCCAGGCCGTAACATCCGACATTCTCGGATTTACCTTACCTCCAACGCCGCTAAATTCACCACTCCTCGTCTCTGAATCTTACCATCAGCCGTCCTCACGTCCGCTTGTCGAATTCGTCCATCTATGCCCTTGATCACCGCTTCGATGACACCTCGCCTCCAGGACTTCCGATTCTTTCCGTCAATTACGAATACCAAGTCGCCCTCCTTGAGCGGCTTCTGCTCGTCGAACCATTTCGTTCGTTGGTTGATGGTCGGGAGGTACTCCTTACTCCATCGTTCCCACATTCGGTCTGCGAGCAACTGTGAGCGCTTGTGCATATTCCGCAGAGCTTCCGCGGTATCCGTCGTTCTTCTAGCCATCGTTGATTCCGCCCCAGACACTGTTACCCGGAGGAAATGGTTCGGGGTCAGTGCTTCCGTTTCGTGCGAGTCCTGCGGTGAGTAAGTCAGCGGTCGCGCATTGATCATGTCGGCCGCTTCTGATAGTGTCGTAACCAGGATCTCGTCCGTCAACTTTCTTCCATCGTCGAGTGCCCGCATCGCCTCTTTAACCGACCGCACCATCCGTTCCCAGACGCCTCCCATATGTGGGGTTCCAGGTGGAATAAAGTGCCAGGCGGTAGTCGAACTGCTCACGGTCTCTGCGCAGTCCTGGTTGATGTTCTCCATCTTGACCATTTCGTTGTTCGCCCCGTGAAAACAAGTTGCATTATCGGAGAATATTTGACTTGGCCTGCCGAATTTGCTTTGGAAACGAGTAATGGCCATCCGACACGACTCGGTCGTTAAACTGTGCACGACTTCCAGGTGCACCGCACGCACAACCAAACAAGTGAAAACGGCCACCCACCGCTTTTCCTTACGCCGCCCAACTGTAACTTCCACCGGACCCAGGTAGTCGATGCCGACGGAGCTGAAAGGCCGAAGATGGGGAGTGACTCGTTCAACCGGAAGAGGAGCCATCCTCGGTGTTCGCGGGCAACATTTGTTGACCTTGCACCAGACGCATTTTTTCACTACCTGCTGTATCGCCGGACGCATTTTCGGAATCTGGAACCGCTGTCTCATCTCGTTGAACACGGTCTCCGAGTTCGCGTGTCCGAAACTTTCGTGATAGTGCTGAATCAATTTGTGCGTAACGTCGTGGAACCGTGAGAGGATGATTGGGAACTTCTTGTCGAAAGAACACTCTTCGGAGTTCGCAAGCCGACCATCCATTCGCAATACACCTTTGTCGTCCAATACCGGTGAACTTTTGTACACCGGGCTGCCTTTTTTCAATTTTTCCACCTGCTCTCCCGGCTGGCGCTTCAGATTGTTTGTGAGCGCACTCATTTCGTCACGAAAACTGTCCCATTGTGCCTGCCGCCAGAGAATCGTTTCTGCTTGCTGGAGCTCTTCTTGTCCGAGTGGAGCCTTCACCGACGAGTAGTTTACCGCAGACGCTTCAATCATCCGCCGTTGTTTCGCCGTAGCTCGTGTAGTCACTATCGGTTCTTCCCTCCGCTTTCGTCGGCAGTTGGCGATAAAACGCACTACACTGGCTGTCACTCGCAACAGTTTCTTCCAATGAGAGATCGGTTTGACATCAATCACTCCGTGAAACAGTACAACCCCTCTCGTTTCTAACTCCGTCTCTTCGATCTGGGATTCCTGTGTTGGCCATTCTTCTTCCGATCGATACAGGAAAGACGGCCCGTGGAACCACTCACCTTCACCTTGCAAGGGCGGACCACATTTTCCCCACTTAGTCAGCACGTCTGCAATGTTGAGTTGGGTTGGAATCCATCGCCAATCTGCCACCTTCGTTAGCTCTTGTATTTCTCCGACCCGAAAAGCAACGAATTGCTTGTAGCGGTGTTGGTCGGAATTGAGCCAGCTGCACACCGTGCGGGAATCTTTCCAGAAGACGGTACGGTTAATGTTGTAGGAGTGGGTGCCCAGAACGGTTTGGCTCATTCGGGCTCCTAGTACCGCTCCCATCAACTCCAGACGAGGAATCGATTGGCGTTTTATCGGTGCCACTTTTGCTCGAGACATAACCAGACTGCAGTGGACTGCCCCTCTGATGACCACTCGTAAATATGCGACGCAGCCGTATCCGAGTTCGCTGGCATCGGTGAAGATGTGTACTTGTAGGGAATCAATTTCGGCGGACATCGCACCACCGAGATAACACCGGGGAATGCGGATCTCCTCAACTTGTGGCAATAATTTTGTCCACCGCTTCCATAGATCCCAGGAATCGAGGTCGATTTTTTCATCCCAGTCGCACTTGGAGCGCCAAAGATGTTGGATGATAATTTTTCCATGGATGGTGAACGGCGACAACAGTCCAAGTGGATCAAAAAATCCCATCACGCAGCTTGCGACGAGTCTTTTGGTAGGCCACTTCTCCCCGTATAGGTACGGCATTACCTCTTCACGTTGCTTTGTAGAAAACGAGAATTCATCCATACTCGGGTCCCAAATCACCCCCAGAACTCTCTCCTTCGAAGTATGTTTATCGCAGCCGAAGTGCACCGGAGCCGCCGGTTTTGTCTCTCCCAGATTTTTCAGAACTTCCGAAGAATTGGACACCCAGTTTCGGATTTCGAAACCAGCCTTTTGGTGAACTAGTCGAACATCCTGGGCTAGCGAGACTGCTTCTGCTACGGTGTCGACACTGTCGAAATAATCATCCACGTAATGTTTGTGAATGATGGCCGCCGCTGCTTCGGGGTATTGTGATGCGTACACTTCAGCATTCAGATTTTTCACAAATTGGGCTGAACAAGGGGAACAAGTCGACCCAAATGTCGCTACATCCATGACGTAAACACTTGGCGGAACTTCCGGCGTTTTCCGGAAGATGAATCGCTGTTTCTGTTTATCCTCGTTGCGAATCTTCAGCTGGTGGAACATCTCCCTCAAGTCTCCCCCAAACGCAATCCGCCGTTCGCGGAAACTGAGGAGAACCTTGATGAGCGGTACGACCATATCCGGTCCTGTAAGCAGCTGTGAGTTAAGGGAGACTCCTTGCACCGTAGCTGCGGCATCCCAGACGAGACGGATCTTTTCGGGCTTCTTCGGGTTTTGGACGACGTTGATCGGCAGATACCACACTTGGTCGGGAGCGGTGGCCGCCAGTTCTTCAGCGGTGGCGAGATGTGCATAACCTTTCTGCTGGTATTCGTCGATCTGTCTGCAAACGTTTTCTCGCAGCTTCGGATTCTTCTCCAATCGCTTCTCTAGCTGCTTCATTCTTCGCAAGGCCATTGGATAACTGTCCAAACTTCCAAAGTAATCCAGTCTCGTAGTGATCGCCGATATGTTTCGTGGTGCGTTCCAGTAATTCCCGGGCGCATTTCTCCTCTGCTGTTTTTTGCGGAATCATTACCACTGATTCTTCTAGGGCGTAGTGACTTTTGAGAAGCTCGTGTAGGTCATCGTTGGTGATATGTTGATGGTAGCCAAGATAGTTACCAACCGCCACCGCGGTAGACTATCTTGGTCCGTAAACCGTCCACCCGAGGTTGGTGCGGACAGCAATTGGCTCCATTGGCGTACCTATCTTTGCCTCCAGTGGAGCGAACGAATGAATGTTGTTCGCCCCGATTAGTAGCTGGGGTTGTCCGTCGTAGGACTCGATTGGCAGTCCTTTCATGTGGTCATATTGTGCTGCAAGTTCCTCGCAATCTAGTTTCTGATGCGGCAACATCAGCTTTCCAACCGTATGAACCGTGTGCAGCAGCAACTTGTCGCTGGCCGCTGGACTTGTACCCGACGCCCACAGACTCATTCTCTGGGACTCTTCCACTCGTGAGACATTTCCGGTCCATTTGATGGTCAGTCGCTCTCGTATTCCGAACGCGCCTAGGCGATCGGCAAGCTTCTTTTCGACCAACGTAACCGAAGCACCTTCATCCAAGAACGCCAATACAGTCGCTGATTTTTCGCCGCAGTGTAGTTGGACTGGAACAATCCGGAACATTACTGTGCAGTTTGTCCGTATGTGCGCATTCAACCCGACCACATTTACCACCGGATGCATCAGTGGATTGTGGAACTCTCTGCATTCGCCAATGTTGCAGCGGATTTTGAATTTGCATTGTCCTCCGTGTTCGTTGAGGCAGACGTGGCAAAGCTTCGCCCGGTTCACTAACTTCAACCGCTCCGAATACCGCAATTTCTTAAACTCCGCGCAGTGTCGCAGGCGATGATCAGTAGCTCGGCATTGTTTGCACGGTTTGAGCTTCCTTTCCTCACTTGAGTTAGCCGCCAAACCGCTGCCTTCATCGTGATAGTACAGCGCGCCTTTCTCATTCGTCTTGCTCTTCCCGGCCTGGAAGACTCTCTTTGACTGGTGCGATGGTGGAACCTCGACGTCTACGTTGGCTTCACAGGCATCGGCCACTATCTCCATGAGAAAATCCGTTAGCGTTCGCAGCGTGGTTTCGCCGCGGCCTCGCCGATAATGGACCCATTCGCGCTTCTCACGATCCGGAAGCTTAGCCACCAGCGATTTAATGAGCAGCGGATTGACAAGGTGTTGTCGCAGGTCAGCAGCCTCCATGTGTCCGCAAAGTTGTTCCACCGTGTTTCCGAATGGTACGAAACTCCGTAGACTGTCCGGTTTCGGTGGCTCCAACCGATTCACCTTGTCCAGCAGACTTACTAGCAGCTGCTCTGGGCGGCCGTAATGCTGTTGAAGCTTCTCGATGACCCTCGGGATGGATGTCGGAAGAAGTAATTGGCCCGACACTAGCTCGAGAGCATCACCTTCGAGCGCTTCCTGCAGTCTTATCAAGTTTTCATGATTCATGTAACCGCAGGCGTCGTTTGAGGCTTTGTAGGCCGCGTAGAACAATGGCCACTGTGCCGGCTTGCCCGAGAACTTGGGAAGTTTAAAGGTTAATCCCTTTCTCGCAGCCAACTGGGCTCTTGTCGGTCCGACCTGCGGTCGCCACAATCCGTCTTGGCTCACCTTCTCGTTCATCTTCCTGTTCGTCTGCAAGGCACTTGTTTTGGCCCTTTCCTTCTCCGCGACTGTAACGCGCTGGTCTACTTGATCCACAGCATCTGATTCACTGTCTTGATCTTCGTCGCTGCTACCATCCTCATCGGTATCTTCGTCTCCCTCTCCTGCGTCGTTGTCGTCGTCCTCAGCTAGTCGCTTGACGTTTTCCTTCGTCAGCTCCAACTTTTTCCGGTCAGTTTTGCCGAAAGGACCCGCCCATGAACCGCTTGCTACGACATTTGACTCCAACATCTTCGACGCCGGACTACTCGAAAGCTCCGCTAATTTTTCATCCATGGCCGCCATCTTCATCGCAAACGACTTCTGGCTCTTTTCCATCCTTTCTATCTGCTCCTTCTTCTTACGCAGCATCTCCTCTTGCCACGCGTTCTGTTCTTCTTCTTCTTCCGCGCGCATCTTCTCCTCCATTTCCATCTTCTTCCTCTCGAATGCGCGCTGCAACTCCTTTTCCTTTTTCCGCAGTTCCATTTCCGCCTCCAGCTCCTCCATTTGCCGCTTTTGGCGTTGTTCTAGCGCTCGCACTTTGGCTTCTACGCTAGACGTCCCAATGCGGGAAGTCGTACTGGATTTGTCGGACTCATCCACTGGCTTCTTGGAACGAGTCGACTTCTTGGCGTCCTTCTGCTTTAGGTACTCCTGAGCCTTCTCCTTACAGGCCTCGTTTTGGCAGTACCACTTTTTGGGCAATTTGCCCTCCGCTAATCCCACGCAGCGGGTGTGAAACCATCCGGAACATCCATCACATCCGACCATCTCTTCATCGCGTGTCGATGGACCACAGATCCCACATGGAGTTCCCGTGAGATCCAGCAGGGTTCTGTCAACGGCTTCGGAATCGGAAGTCATATTGTGGACGAGCTTCTCGAAAGCGACACTTTTGTCACTTCTTTTTTAAGAATGTTCCCGAAGGGAAACCAAAATTTTCACAGCAGCCGATTGATTTTCAGCACCGCTTAAAACTATAATTTATTTACTTAATTTACAATTTCTTCCAATATAACTTAATCTATTACTCACAAGAAGTGGTTTCCGCTTCCACTATTTCCTCTTCTAATTTCCCAGTCGATCTAAAGCCGATATTGGGTGCCGCTACCCTACTGGTGGATCGTATGCCGATGCTATTTAATTCACACTATAAGTTTTCAATTAGCCTGTCGTTCTGCTTATTCTCTATACATTTCTACTTACAGGATAACTGGGATAACGGACCTGAATTCCCTTCCGTTTACGGGTTTTGTTTTTCTCCGGTCTTGTCGAGAAATTATCCGAAAATTATTGCGACTGTGGGGGATATTGTTATGATCAATATCTTTGTATAACTGTACACTAATTAATTTGTTTTTCATTTCAGGTGCTCACCTACGGAATCTTGCTAGAATATTAAAAGTTGCTGTATTGATTTAGATCCTGCTCACTGATTAATTTTGAAATAAAACTGCACTTCACTTGATTAACCTTTTTTTCCACTGTCTAATTTGATACAATAGCAAATATCTGAATGTTTTGTTTATCCAAACAGCTGCTTCAATATTCTCTTAATACTACCACCACCAAAGGCGCGCCAGCTGTCATGCTGCGCCTTACATCTGTTCAATGCGATGTCACGCCTTAGCTCTGTTCAAGCGGCGTCGCAACAGACAGAATTGGCCTCATATCACTCCAGGACACTTTTAGAATAGTGGCATGATGCCAAATCTGGCCAAAATAGCGGAGCTTCGTCGTGCTGCTGCAAGAACGGCAAAAGCGCTTCTCGAGGCACTCAGATTTGTAGATCCGCCATTTACTGCCCTGTCACAAAGGCTCACTCCTCAGTCCGCAAGAGCAGATGGCCTGCCAAATGAGATATTTGGAGGCGAACTTCCACATTTTCTTCTTCTTAAATTTGTCGTCCACATAGAACTTGCTCTTGCCGGTGAAAAACTCCAACCCCAGAATTTGCTTAAAATCGGCTTTCATATACGTTTCGTCGTCCATCACACAGCAGCCATATTTTGTCAACATCTTCTCGCGTAGAGCTTCCGTGCCCGAGTTTTAGCCGTCGATTGTTGCCACTCATCGCGGTTTGGGAAGTTCTGTACCTTGTATGTATGTAGTCCAGCTCTCTTCTTTGCATTCTGGACGTAGCTCTGCGACATGTCGATCTTTTTAGCCAAATCACGGCTTTAGACGTTGGGATTTGCTTTAATCATCCGCTTCACCTTTCCCTCCGTCTTTTTGTTCTCCGGTCCCGGTTTTCTTCCAGCTCCTTTGCCGTGGTCCAACGTCAACCGCTCCTGGAACCG
Source organism: Aedes japonicus (assembly GCA_034211315.2). Lineage (NCBI taxonomy): Eukaryota > Metazoa > Arthropoda > Insecta > Diptera > Culicidae > Aedes > Aedes japonicus. The sequence continues at coordinate 195,293 of JASCZW010000587.1, forward strand.
CTTCAACACTGTGGAGACGGTTGAATGGTGAATGTTCAACATTTTTCCCAACTGCCGGTGCGACAGGTCAGGAAATTCCAGGTGTTTGGAAAGAATTTGTTCTCTCGACTCGCGTTGGTTCACCTCCATTTTCGTTGAATCGAAAAACACGACTTCGAGTTTGACAGCATGTAAACAATACACATCAATGAGAAAGTGTGCAAAATTTGGTTGATTTTTACCCAATGGTAAAAAAGTTATGCCCTGTTGAATGTGTCACAATAATTTCGTGTTCGCCCTTTAGTTACTCGCGTCAGTTGGTGGGTAGTAGAGTGACCTTTTTTGAACCCAAATTGTTCCTGAAGGAAGATGTTGTTCTGGTTTGCAAACTCCAGTAAACGGCCAAGGATCAGCTTTTTAATAAGCTTTGAGATGGAGAACCAAAGGCTGATGGGGTGATAGCTTTTAGTACTGGTAGGATATTTGCCAGGCTTGCGAATAGGGATTAATTTGGCTTTTTTCCAGCAAGATTGAAAGTAGCCAAGCTACCATCATCTATTAAAAACCTCTGCAAGATATCGGAAGAAATCATCACTCTACACACTACCAAAATGTCATGTAAATTTCTGTCCCCTGTGACCGACACCTGCAAGCGTCCTTTACCACATTAGAATGAGTTGAAAGAGATGAGAAAATAAATTCAATCAAACACATTTTTCGTTGAATTGCGTATGTGTCAGTTTCAAGAGACATAATTTTACACGAAATCTTTCTTTACGTACCCCGACTGTTTACAAACATGAATTACGTCTCGTTTAAAATTCATAATTTCTAAGTGTGTAGTTTTTTAACTCGACTTTCACGACTCCGTCGACAGCAGCGGCTTTCATGTTCTTGGTTCGCTTGATGGCAGCTATCACCTCATCTATCTATGGGAAGGATAACTATGGGAGTTTCGGCGACTCTAGACAATGCCTCCGCAACAGAAGGCTCATGAGGGCACATTGGCCAAGGTTGTGTAAGTTCACAAAGTGTTGACCTAGTGCATTGGCCTTTTCGACAGGGGTGATAAGTTGGTATGGGACAGAATTCTGGTTGAGCGGACTAAGCGGTGGAATTGGTCTTGGCTTTTTTCATAGAATTTTGGCCAGCTTCCAAAGGGTTTTGCACAATCTGGGAAAGAGCGAATTTCAGCTGCAAAATGACTATTTCTGAGATCCATCAATCTGGTTTGAATTATTTCAGTAAGGCGGTTTGAATTGATCTTAAAGTGAGGTAGGCCGGTGTGTTGAAATTTTCTTTGGATCGAGTTACGGATTCCGATAATGTACTTGGTAGTCCTGTCAAGGTTCAAAGAATCACTCACCTGGTTTACTGAAGTAACGTGCTGCTCTCGGGCTCTGCTTCGTCGATGGTTCACATTTGTCGGTCGATGTCTTCGGGTGTCTCGGGCAGTGCATCGTAATCGACAGAGCCGTCGACGCATCGCTGGAAGAGTTCCCAGTTGACTCCGTGATAGTTGCGCCTGACCGAGGATCCATCTTCGGCCACCACCGGATAACGGTCCGAGCTGAACTTCTGGTACACTACCGGCTTAGCGATGTTGTTGACCATGTTGGCGAGGAAAATGTCAAGGGTTGAGTGCGCCCCAGCTTGACTTAACCGGGTTGGAGAATCCGGACTCGTGTAGTGATCATTTTTGAGAATGCTCGATCCGCAATACCACTGGCGCTTTTATATTGAGTTTCTTTCCACGCGTTTTTGATGGACTCGTGGGTTTTGCGCGACAAATGATTCCCCGCGGTTTTCTGCTCTGGCTCTTCTGATTGGTTCCTATGTTACTAGAGGTTGCGTGTTTTCTTTTTCTTTCTCGTGAAAACGTGTTTCAAATCTTAATGTATAATATTATTTTATGTGAAGAAAACATATGAACTATCAATTAATTTATTCAAAACCCAAGTACTAACGGTTAATTTTTATTTTCTCAGAGCATGTATGAAGAGGATACAATTTTTGTTGCAGAAGGAAATGATCGCTCATTTATTGAAAATTGAAAAATATTTAGATTGCTTTTTAAAATTGAATGCTGATCCAATTACCGGAATCCTTAAACAAAAACGATCCTGCATCCTGGCTCATTGAAAAGAAGTTATTGTTGTCCTTTCAACGTTCAATTTTTTTTTCACCATGTTTGCTGCGTCGTAGACAACATGTAGATGAAGTTATATACCACTTGGTACTCCGGGCCTCAGATTAAAAGTCGAATTTCCAAGCGATCTGCATACCTTACTTTTGTAAAGAGGGGAAAAAATAAATAAACACACAAATTCGACACCAAAGTATAAAAACTGGACATTTTTATAATTGATTTAAATAATTACTTTTTGTTTTTATATTCATACTAATTCTTAAGACTATATCCCATTTTTTTTCATATACTTTCATCATAAAAAATTGAAAATCGATCCAATGGTTCAAAAGTTATAATTGTTTGAGAAATATATATTTCTTAACGTTATGTTTTTTGGACCACCCTATTTAAAAATGGAAAATCCTAATGATAAAATGAAAAATTCGAGTCATATATTTTTCAAAAAGGAACAAACCTACTTATAGATGACTTCACCAAACTGCCCAGAGACTCGCCTTATCGGAACTTTTTGGGCTTTGACGAAGGCGAAGCTGAGAAAACACATGAGTCCAGTGGGTAGTGTTGAAAACTTAAAGAAAGATTGGTCAAAAGCGGCAAAAATGGTAGGTAAAAGCATTGCGCAGAAGCTTATGAGTAGTGTTATGCGGGAAAAGTTAGAGAATTTGCCTACCCTACGAAAAATCAAGCAAATTGAAATGAAAATGAAAAAAAAAAACATTGTTATTTTCTATGTTTGAGAATAAAATAATCAAACATCACAGTATGGTGTTTTTATTGGTGAATATTGAAACATTGAAACATGTATAATGAGAATATCATGATAGAGGAAAAACACTCTACTTATACTAATAACAACTGAATCCTGAGGGCGACCCCGGCGTAGTGGTCCATACCTCTCACGCCAAAGTCACGAGTTCGAATCTCACCCCCGGACAAGTTACAAAAATACCCAAAAGGTATTTGAGTGACTACGACGGGAGATGAACCAGCCCAGGGCTGAAAATCTCGTTAATCAAGGAACTAAAAAACAAAAACAACTGAATCCCATGTTATATAACACTGAAAAGTATTTATCTTAAGTATTTAAATAAATCGAACCAAATCGTATCTTTAGCAATGTTGTTTGAAATTCAGCACCAGTAATCTCGTTAAAGTCCTCATTTTTTTTGAAAACCATTATTACTCTCACCGTACCATCACGTTAATTGACAATAATTGCATCTGCCAGTGCAAATTATGAAACTATGTATACTCTGAATGCACTCCATTTGCGTGGGCACATCAAGTAACTTAATGGGCCATAAATCGAAGGCGCGGTCCTGCCATCGTGTATTTAGTCTAGTCGGAGCCCACAAGCAATTGCATGTATGTATGTATAGTCTTTTGAGCTGGTGGCACGCACGGTAATGGTAATGGTACTTTGTACTTCTGAGAAATGTTCGATTCGGATTGGTTCCAATTGTTCCAACGAACGCGAACCGTGACCACGTCGGCTGCCGCGATCAATTGCCGAGTATGTGAGAGGAATTTCTTTATCATTAAATATGGCTAAGTGGTGTACACTGACCCACGCATTCAAGTCTTGGACGGCTCAATATGAGTAAAGTACCCACAAGCAAGTAATTTGAAGACCGAGGGTTTGGTTTTTGCCGATTAGCGCATTGGAGTTGAGGTTTAAGTAAGCCCTCTTGCGTACTGAGATAACCAATTAGTGTTTTAAGAAGGTCTTAGTTTTTGCTCATCATGGTGATAGGTGGTAAAATGAGAGATCTTCGGAGAAATTAGGTTCTCGTAATTGGTATTTTTATCGTTTTTATTTTTCTTCTATCTTTTTAATGACTGATATAGTGCGAAAATCTCAGTTATCTTAATGATGCTGATGATCTGTTAAGTGCAGGTGGATTATTTGGAATACTTTTGATTTTGATCCTACAGTTAGGCCCTCTTCAAGTAAAGCGGTAATACAAACATACTTCATATAATTAACAATCCTTTTCGATAAAGATTTCATTTTGTGTTTAGTTCCTATTTTATATCTGATAATATTATCTTCACAGAATTATTTTATAACGATATATCAGAAACGACTTTTTTTCAGAATGTGTAAAGTTTATCGTAAAATTTTGAATATTTTTGCATGTTAAGAAATAAAAAAAAGATTCCGTACCTTATCCAATTCATTTCGAAAGTAAGCGTACGTGTTTGATATTTAATGGATACTATGCTTTACATAAGGAGTTCATGAAATTTGTCCATGCCTCAGGATTTTTTATTAGAATGTTTACAATGATAATAATGTTACTTATTTCTCCGAAGTCCAATTAGGAGTTGTAAGTATTAATTTTTATTTTGTTGGCTGGTTATCCTTCCACAATAATCAGATACTTATTGATCAAACAATATTAATCGTATAATAGAATTTGTTATTAAATTGATATTGAATTTTGTTTTTCGAAATTTTTGAGCGGCAAATGTGAACCAGAAGGGATTATTAGAGACAAAAGTACACTAGATTTTTTTTACACGGGAGATACGTACCGTGTAGTAAAAAACCGTTTAAAAAAACCGCGTGAATTCCGGAATCCGTGTAAAAAAAACGTTCTAATTCCTAAATTCATGTAAAAAAAAAACTGCGATGACATGCTAAGTTTTTTGCAATGAAAAACACTCAGAAGATTTTCTATGGAGTGTGTAGCACAACAAGTTACAAGAGGCAAGCGAGAGCCTCAGGGCCAGAACACAAAATAGGACCGGAGTAAATGTGTGCGTGGATAAGTGGGGATAATACAGCTACATTTATGATGGTATATATCGAGACCCTTAATATCTGCAAAGGTGCGGTCTACAGCAAAGTTGCGCAGAATGTCAAGGGCATACGAAAAGCGAACGAATTCCTCCGCTACGTGGCGCTAGTGAGCATGCAAGATTGAGCATTTTGAAATTGTTCTTCTTGTTCTGTGTGACTACCTACGATTTTACACATACAACTAAGACACACTTTACACCCGAGCCATCCAGTGCCAATCCCGTCCGGAAGCAGACATCTTCTTCTCATTTTTCGCACCTACAGGTAGGGTGCCGAACTCACTCCAGCGATTCCGGTGGAGCCTGGCGTCTGGTTCACTGTCGCTCCGACGACCCATACCTAGCCCCTTGGCTACTCTACTCGACTAGTCCCCGGCGATGGATTTAGCCTACTCTGACACAGAGTTCCCTGGCGAAGGAATTTCTCCCGAAATCTTGCTTCCTTCTCGCCACCTACATCGCATGTCGTGGTTCCTCCCGACAACTCCGCTGAAGTGCTGACATGATCAGTACTACAGTCGTGTTCACCGCGTTCTAGTTGTCTTCGTCGCTACACATACGTTCGACGATATTTTCTATGTTGACGGCAGCGCCGGCAATGGCTGCCATTTCTCCTCGTGGGTGTGCAAACCTTGAGCAACTGAAGATGACGTGTTTCGGTGTTTCTTCTGTGTCCCGACACTCAGAACATATCGGCGACCTTGCATGGCCGAATCTGTGCAAATATTGCTTACAGCACCCATGACCAGACAAAAATTGTGTCATGTAGGAGCTAACCTGCCCGTGTGCTCTTTTAATCCACATCGACAGGTTAGGAATTAGACGATTGGTCCACATGCCATTTGTAGTGTTGTCTCACTGCTGCTACCACTTGGATAGTGTGTTGCTTCGCACTCTTTTCCAAACTCCTGTTGTGTCTCGGTCCCTGCAGCACTCGCTATCTTCTTCCAGTAGAAGGCAATTGGGGAGCCCCCCGGCTATCACACACACACGGCGTCTGACGCAATCGACACGTGCATTGCCATCAGTCGGGCGTACGGTTCAGTTGTAGACGTAGTCAACATGACTATTGAAGTTCAGTCGATCGTCCAACATGACTCTCAAGTGTCTCGTCGTACCTCGTCGTACATGGAATTTCAGAGGCTCGGGCCCAAAATAGATCCCTGTGGAACGCCCACCGTAATAGCCACACTCCTCTTTCCAGCGTCTGCAATTCTAGAAATAACTTTTTAGAATCTGGTACAGATACTCAGGCACCTTCAGCCTGTGTAACGAATCGGCGATTACTGCCCAGTTGGCTGGCACTGTTGAAGGCATTTTTTACATCCGCGCAGTAACGGTTTCCTCTTCTCTGTTGCTTCTGTGCCGTCTCCACAACCGTTCTGATGACATCTACAGTTGACTTTCCGGAATCCGAACTGCATCTCTGATAGACCGCTGTCACTCTCCGTGTACGTCGTGAGCCTGTTTAGGACCACTCTCTCCAACAATTTACCAACGGTATATCGGCATATCGGCCTATACGCTGAAGGTTCGCCGGGAGCTTTACATGGCTTCAGTAGCAGCATTAGCTTCTGCCGCTTCAAGATGTCGGGAAAACAGCCCTCCTGAATACAGGGTTGTATTGTGGTCGTGAACATATATGGATTTTCGCGGATTGCTGTTTTTAGAGCTACATTTGGAATTCCATCCGGCCCTAGAGATTTTCCGGTTGGCAAGCCTTTCACTACCGCCATCAGCTCTTTGTTCGTTACACTTATTTTTTCGTCATGGACATCCTGGTCGGCGTACGGTGTGGGTGGCCAGGCTGCCGGCTCATGCATCGGGAACAGTGTCTCGATGATAATTTTCATCTTCTTCGAGCCTCTGTCGGGTGGTACGGCAGGGCCTTTTATCTTAGACATGGCTACTTTGTATGCGCTACCCAATGGGTTCGCGTTAGCCTTGCGACAGAGATCGTCAAGACAGGCTTTCTTGCTGAACCTGAACAGCTCAAACCCTCTAGGATTCATTTCTGATTGCTTTGTTCAGTGTTGCTCTTGCTGCCCTATAGGGTAACCATCGTTCCTCCATTTCGTCGTTATGGCAGGCCCTCTGCATTCTCCTTCTGGCTCGGAAGCACTGTGCACGCAAATCAGTAATCGTCGGATTCCAGCAGTAGACAAGGCGTTGACAGTTTCTTGGATTTCCCATTCATGGCATGGTTGCGTCACACGCTCGGGATAGAGTCGCTATCAACTGGTCTGCGGTGGGATTCAGTGAGTTATCCTCCAGCCTCAAAGCTTCCTTGAACACTTTCTTATTAAATTTCTTCCACCTCCACTCGTTGAGTTGAGTTCTACTTGACTCCGCCTGCGTCCTGCCTCCGATGTGGTACCGAATCGCTTGATGGTAACTGTGGGTATATTCCTCACTTACTCTCCAGTTTATTCAACATCTGGTTGAACTGCTCTATCGTCCATCTTGGGGGTGCGTAGCAGCTACAAATAAAAGTTTCGTTGATTTTAACAATCACGAAACCTTCATGTGCGCGGTACACCATTTTTTGGACGGAGTACTTTCCCACTGTCCAGATTGCCACGGTCTTGGCTCTGTCTGCTTCCAGTTGGGAGATTCGGTAAGGCTCCAAAATTATTCGCACTTTTGTTCTGCAACGGTTTGTTGCAGCAAAAGTTGTGCTGTATCACAGTGGATGAGGTTGATTTGAATTACTTCCACCTGGGACTTAAGAACACTCGCTTGTTTGAAGGCTGGACTTCTTCGGCTACCATTTGGGCGATTTATGTTCTCCGTGTTAGCGCAGATCAGGCAATTTGGGAACTTCCTGCTGTTTTGAGCATTGTGGCCTTTCTCATCACACCTTCTGCATAGTTTGCTTCTGTCAGGCCCTTTGTTGATCAGCCTACGTTGATCTTGCCAACTCTTAGTCCCTTGTTGGCTGCATAGATCGGTAGTTTAATCGATGCCACCCTCGTGCCAGAAGGCCTGTTTCTTATGCGGATGGTCATCTGGGCTTCTACTAGCTCGCACTGCTCCTTCATGGTAACCTAACTTCTTCTTCCGATGTTACATCGTCCAAGTCCTGCGGATTTGCTGATCTTGCTTTATTGTTTATTGTATGTTCTTCCATTCTTCAGGGTCCCCCCTACGCACCGTGTGAATGCGTGTATGTGAGAATATATGTATGATATATTTGCGCATATGTACATACATATACAAAACCGCAGTGCGACTCGATCCTTTAACGCTTTGAACCAAGATGCCGTACGTTCAGTTGAAGCTATGTAACTTCTCCAAGGCATCTTTTTCCAAAATAGACCAGTTTCATCGGTGTTGAAGACTTTTTCTGCCTGGTATGCACCGTCATCAATCATTTTAATCAGTTTTGATGGTTACTCTGCTGATGCGCATTCTTCTTTGATTCTTACATTTAACACATTGTGTTTATGTAAGAACCGATAATCGCTTGTTTGAATACTTAAGGACTAACCGTGGAACTGTTAAGAAACTTTTGGTAAAAATATGAAATGGCATGCCTTAAAGGGAGAAAGATTTGAACTGAATTAAATCAAGGCAAATGCCAAAGATAAAGGGTGTACGGAATCAAATTGCAACACACACAAATATTCGGCAAAATTCGCCCGTTCAACCAATCGTCTTCAATATTTTGAGGGAGTAAAATAAAACATGTTATGAATATTTTCCCATGTTTGTTATATTCAACTTCAATTCCATATGCACGAACCTTCTTCTCTACACTTCTCATAAGGCCCTGTACAACATTTGGACCAACTTGTTTTTGCGTGGCAATTAATTTTTTATTCATATCTTCCTACGATTTCACTTCCTTAGGATGTTTCCAAAGTGCCTGCTTCATGATTAACCAGTACTTTTCAATTGGCCGCAGTTCCGGTGCGTTCAGAGGGTTGAGATGCTTCGGCATCTCAACCCTCTGAACGCACCGCATTGACCTCCTTTGCCTTGTACCCAAAACCTCTTTCGAATAATGGCACGAGGCTAAACCTCTTTCGAATAATGGCACGAGGCTAAATCCAGCCTCGCTAAATCGTGACCTCAGAATAGGAAGTAGACCCCATTGGAGGCATTCCTTTAGGTGCACCTGCCCATTGACCGTTCCAGTTGTCACGAGCTAATTGCTTGCCAAATCATATATTTGTTTGGCAAATTTTGACATCTTCTGCTTTCTAACGTCCTCAGGGACATCGAATTTATGATGAGCAGTGAAAAACTGGAGTCCCGGAAGCTGCCAGAAGTCTGCTTTTACATACGTATCATCATCCATAACGAGGCAATGTGGTTTCGACAACATCTGGGTGTAGAGCTTCCATGCACGTGTTTTACCTACCGTATTCTGCCCTTCATCACGATTAGGCGCCTTTTGGACTTTGTACGTGTGTAGTTCTTCGCGTTTTTTCGCATCTTGCACGAAAGTTTTGGTTAGATTCAGTTCCTTCGCCACATCTCGAACTAAACTGTTCCTCTTGATATCTTGAACTACCCGCTTGTGATCCTTAACACTATACGGAGATCCATATCTGCCACTTTTTTCTTTCTGATCCATGGTCTGAACGTTTGGTACCGATTTTAAACACGAGACACCGTAGAATGTACCATCCCCAGCTTCCTGCTGATGGCACGAAGAGATACATCCGGATGTTCAAGGTACGTGCGCAAAATTTCTTTGCGCCGCTGCTGTTCTTCCGACTCCATCTTCGCAACGATTGCAAATCTGCTAGTGAAACATACACAGCGTAAACAAACATACATTGAACTAATTCCACCCAAAATTTCAATAGAAAATACCCAACGGATAAAAAGTTACAGCCATTTAAATGTGGTGCAATTTGATTCCGTACAACCTTTATTCCCGGAAATGGGTACATTGAAAATTAAAATTCATAAAAGTATTTAATTTTTATGACCATATCCTTCACTGAGAGAAATTCCCCCGCACCCTGTTAAAATAACATTGATGTTTTGTTATAATTACTGAACAGTTCGGTAAAAACCGCAATCGTCGCCATTTTTTCTTGCGTTACGTTGAAAATTGAAAGTAAAACACTGAAATATGCCGTGTAGAAGAAACTAAGTACCCAAAATTAAGTTCATTTCACCCAACTCTGGAGTTCCGTACGGAAAGGTCAATTTAAGTATATGCCATAGTACTCAAATTTGAGTAACTGTATCTAATGTTTATTGTGGGTAAATTTAACCTTATGCAATAAAACTTGTAAAGACCAAAAAATAAGCACTTTAAGTTTAGTGAGCACGGTTAGCTAGCAATTGTTATACATCTTTTAAAATAAAGTGCCTTACTCGTGATGATAGAATAAAAACATAAATTTTTCTGATAATTTCATTGATTTTGTTTATTTCTTAATTTCCGCGATTTTTACAAATACGGCTAGTTTAGTACCGTAACATAGTTAATGTTATACAATACATAAATTTGATATACGTCAGATAATAAAAGTATGCAAATGACTTCGATTTTTACTCAAAAATGAGTTGTCAATGAAGTACTTACCCATTGAGTAATCTTTACCTAATGTGCAGAATAAAATTTACCCATCTCTCCAGTTCAACAACAGTACTCAATTTTAGGTTTAAAAATACTCAATTTAAGGTACTTTGTTTCATCCGTGTACACCGTACAGTGACAACGTACACTGAAGCAGGCAAGTACCCATTAATAGGTTGCAATTAAAGAGATTAACTTATTATATGCGTAAAGAGACTTTACTCATCAATGGGAATAGTAAAATATCGTGAAAGCATGGGGTTCTTTCGAACTATTTTTAAATAAATAAATTTGCATGTTTTATCAGATTGGTCTAATATCCAATATGCTCTGTTATGTAGTCTAGAATAAGATAAGATATAATCGCCGAGTATCGTCTAGCAGTAGTAATTTTGATGAACAATTCTCACAATTCGATTCGATGCAGCAAAGTGTAAAACAACATCTAGGTCTCACTCTAGCATGCATCACCATCATCAACATGATCACGCAGCCGTGCTGGGACCAATTTCCATCACAAATTTCAAGTGAATCGAGCCGTGATCGTGTTTGAAGAGCCTTCTTCTACATATGTATTCCAGCCAGCACACGACATGATGTCTTATAATTGTGACGCAATGCATTTCCTCTCATCGGCTTCTTAATGTGCCTATTGAATGGTGGGCTGTCTTTTCTTCGTTTGCATCTTCATTCAAAGTAATGTAACGCGCGGTCCCGCTTCTTTCGGTTGTGCGGACCACGTTTCTGTACAATAGACTAAAGCCAAGAAGCTTACAAGTGACGACGTAAGCAAATCTGTTTTCGTTGAGTTCACATATGTAGGGGCACTTGTACACAAATGAAGATCTCTCATATGCCATAATGAGACACATAGTGATGCACGTATCGAGAAAACAATGAAAGAACTCGTGAACACCACGAAGGAAGCTGCACCGAAATTGAAATCAATAACGTGGGCGAGGGTGTTGTACACGATCATTCGGCTCAGCTGTATTACATCATAGAAGATGCATTTCTAATAAATCTTTTTGTGGCATTGGGGAAACGCACATAATTTGGCCAAGATCTCATGGATTTGTAAATATTGATATTGTTGATTCGAATTCTAAAAATAGGGGTGCTATAAAAAATGGTTTTTAATAGTTTCGCTGGTGCATGACTTAAATATAAAGCTTTAGCCAAAATTGAAACTCTTACCCTATGCCAGTATGTTAGAGGCAGCATTGAAACGATGAACGCATGCCTCAATCTCAGACGTAGGTCTATCCACTGTTGAGAACCCTCATTGAAAAATCGAAAAATGTTTGATTAACCTTCAATAAATGCAGTTATTCTTCCATAGCAGCAGGTGCATTGTCTGTAATATCAAACAAGTGCCTACGGCCTCTACGCTAGCACATCCTTTTTCGCTAAAAATTTCCACATCACAACAAACAAAAACAGATTGATCGTTTCCGCACTCCACGGGGTCTGTCTTTTAGATACGGTATAGGGCCATACATAGGTCGGGGATGCAGAGGAAATTAAATAGGAATTTCTACCCTTGAAGAGTCTTAGCATCTACCAGTGCATCGAGCTTCAGCACCACTCGGCATGCGGGTCCATAGGCTGAGTTGAAAAGGAAACTTATAGGGCGTGAAATGAAGTAAAAGAAATTGAAAGCATCAAATCAGCGAAACCGTTGCTGTGTAGAACATAAATTAGGTGGTTTGACACGCCTCGTTGCAGAGAGTATGCGGATCTAGGTCAGAAAATAAGGTATACAGACGGTGCGCTAGATGAAGGTGGGTATCTGAATCTTAGATTGCAGGTTTGTATTCTGGAGGAACTGTAAGTACATGGGATTCAGTTAGATGATTTTGGTAAAGAGGAATAATTTTCAAAAAATCTTTTTTCATGTAAATAAGACAAGTTCAAATTAATACGATGTAGAGTCGAGCCTCTTATTACTAAGTGGGTGGTGTCAATATAAAAAAGAGCTGGAAGTATTAGGAACATCAAAGGGCTTTCACAACCAACAAAGCTCAATTTATAGGAGACCGATTCCAATGGGATTTGGAATCGATTGGAAGGGGTAAGATTGAAACGATATGTTGATCCTATTATATACTAATGGTAAAACAACTCCTACATTCCGCCTATTTATCACATATATCATTAATTGATCAACAATCAACAAAAACATGTTCGCATCATGTTGATCGATTTATTGTGAAGCAGATTGTGTGGTTCACGGACAATCGTTCTTAAGCTTGTATTACACTATTTGTCCAATAGCCGAATATTTGGCATAGGCAGCTAGTCATTAGAGCCAATGTCGCATTTGTAAACAATGGTTTCTTCCGCAGATTTCTCGAGATTGCAACCTCGCTCAAGTGAACTGCCACTTCTATCGAAAAAGAACTTCCCTTCTTCACAATCATCGTGATAGTTCACTATCATTGAGTCAGCAATCTCGAGATATCTGTGGAAGAAGCCGTTGTTAACAAATGCGACATTAGCCCTAATGGAAAATCATTGTCGATATATTTCTACACACACGGTACCAGAAATATACCCGAAACTGAGTTCTACTGAGTGGTAGTTAACCTTTTATCACTTGCAGGAAACATTATCTGGCAATAGTCCATTTTACCCAAAGTGTCCACTTCACTGACAAAAACAAATTCACCAAATTTATGGACCATTTTTTCAAACTTGTCATGCGAAAGGAAGCGAAAAACTATTGATTGAGTAAAAGTGTAAGCGCCGTATTATGAACATAAATTTTGAGTAGGTTTTTGGTTTCGTGCAGAGTTCGTTGCTTTCAATTAGTTTTGTTTACTTATTTCGTGGCAAAATATTAAAGAGAAGCAAAGTGGAACAAGTGCGTTTAATTAATTAGTCAATATATTGAATGTACGAATCAACGAGTACTACCGCTACACCTGCACAACCGGAAATGAGTGGACAAGTCGCAACCTCGGATGGCGAAGGGATGTTGTCAGTGGATCCATGGCCACATCTAAATTCATATTATGATTTTGTGAAACGAGATGATCAGAACAAGAACACACTGCATTATAAATGTGTTCTATGTAAGCCTAAATCAGTGACTATCAAAGCGAATGTATCGAGTTATTTCAACCTCAAATCCCACATGAACAGAACTCATCCGTCAGTTGCTCTACAGTTTACTCAGCAGGTAAAAATGTGATTTCCGTGGGAAGAAAAGGAGTACCGCTGTAATCAACGATAGTAGTTCCAGTACCAGTAGAGATATGTTGTCAAGCACTCTGCAGAAACGTCAAGCAACGATTACTGAAGTTTGTCAATTAACTGGAAATTCCGTGCCTCAGTCAGTGCTTGACGAAAAAATTACTGATTTCTTCGTCGACAATATGTTACCTATGCATGTTGTTGAATCATCTACGTTTTCCAGTTTAGTTGAAACTTTGAATCCGAAGAAAAAAGTAACCATGTCTCGACGTACTCTTGGAAGACGAATAATTAACAGACACGAAGAACTGGAAACGGTTCTTATAAGGTAATTCTATTCCTGTATAGATTAATTCAAGTAATAATTTTGTGCAATTTTTTAGATTGTTGGGAGATATCAAATGGGTGTCAACTACAGCAGATTGTTGGTCTGCTCACAACAGGGCCTATATAGGAATGACGGTACACTGGATCATTCCCTCCACACGTAAGCGGCAGCACGCTGTTCTTGCTTGTTCGAGGATCAATGGTCGGCACACGTTCGATGTATTGGCGGAAGCAATGGAAAGTATTCATTATAAATTCCAGATTCAGGATAAGCTAACCCGTACAACAACTGACAATGGAAGTAATTTTGTGAAGTCATTTGCTCAGTACGGCTCCGAAGCTGATAAGATATCGCATACAGATCCTGATGTGGAAGATGATGGTAAGGATGCTTTGGACACTGATGAAGACTTCGATAATAATACAGAATCAGTGAGTATCCAAAGTCTTTATTTGGAATCAAGTATTCTTTGTCATCGATTACCGGTTCATATGAGGTGCACTGCACATACATTGAACCTGGTAGCTACTACCGATGCAAACAAAGCATTCGAAAACGTAGTATTCAAGCAAGCATACAGAAAGTCAATGTCCAAGGCCCAAGCACTGTGGAATATTCAAGGTCGCAGCACAGTTGCTGCTGATTTGATTGTTGAAGAATTGAAGCGAAGATTAGTTGTACCGATCAACACCAGATGGAATTCAACGTATGATGCTGTAACAGTTCTCATCGCATTAATTGAGAAAGATAGGAGAGCTTTGCAGCGTGTAATGTTACAGTTGAAGATCCTTGCGTTCACAGACGCGGAAATTGATTTTTTTAAAGAATATGGAAATGTAATGTCTAGTATTGCAAAAGCATTAGACTTTATTCAGGGCGAAGAGCAGGCTGGACTTTGGATGTCTTTTACCGGTATTAGTTACAACTACGATCAAGCTGAAGACGTTCAAAGAAAAAGGACTTACGTATTGTGACCCACTAGTTGATGCACTTCTTGCTGGTTTACAGAAGCGTTTCAACTATCTGTTCGATGACCAAGGATGCCAATTAGCCTCAGCATTTCATCCCAAATTCAAATTGATGTGGTTAGAGAAGTATAATCCAGACCAATATATTGGAGTCAGAACAGTGATGGAGCAAATTGTAGAGGATCATATGAGCAAAAATCTGAACCCAATGAACGATTATATTATGGGGTCCGATGATTCTGATAAGGAAGATTTCTTCAGCGACCTTCTTAAATCAAATAAGAATGACCAAACACTCAAATCAAAAGCGAAGCATTTGGTCAGATTATGGCTGGAACAGCTGACAGATATCATAGATGTTTGTTAGATGCCTATCTGCCTATGACAAATATTTGGCTATTGGACAAACAGTGTACTACAAGCTTTACCAGTATCTTGTCGATTACGTTGAGAAACTGTAATGGTGATAGCATACATCCTTGATCGGACAAGACCCCGTTGTGCAACTGGTACTGAACTTCGATGAGGCCGACGATTCCCTTCCGCCTTAGAGCGCTCCATACATTCTCGTGCTTGAATCGGTCGAACGCTTTGTCGTTATCAATGAACATCTTGGAGTTCGTTGACCTGCTCTAGAATTATACGGAGCGTAACAATATTGTCTATACTGGATCATCCGGCACGGAATCCAGCCTGCTGCCACCAGAGAGTTGCATCAATCTTTTCTCAATCCGCGTTAGGATCACTTTGCAAAAAACTTTGAGAACAGTTCACAGCAGTGTACTGTGATGACAAACAGAATTTTACTGCAAAAAGTAGTGCTAAGGTGCTTTGCACCAAGTTTCTGCTAAAGTGATTTTATCAAACAGAGTTTGTCCTGAGTGGGCAGCCTACTTCGCCAAGTATGTATCGACACATTTTCCAGCTCTAAAGGCGTGTTGTCGCTTCCCCAGTCGTCTTGTTGACTTGTTCAGATCAGTCGTTAATCTGCGGTTTTCAGGGTATTCAATTAGCTCGAATGCACTTTAAAAATGTGATAAAAAAAAAAATTAAAATTCGAGATATTCTTTTCTGAGTCAATTGTTATTGAAGCAATGTTTATTAAGCACCTTTACGACATATTAGCAGGAAGCACCCTTCATTTGTGCTGTATGACGAGCTTGAGACGTTTCTCAAAGTAATGGTCCAAACACAATGATAACGGCAACGGCAAACGGCAAAGCCCGATCTGAGTATGCCTGCTTGTCGGAAAGAAAACAGGCTAGATCCAAGCCGATTATAAATGGACATATCGAAGTCATTTGCAGTAACTGTCAAAATTGCCGTTTTCCGTTCCGTTTCCGTTGTCATTGTGTTTGGGCGGTAATCGCACGTGGCACGCACCTGGTTCCACGGCATCTCGCCCCAGAATCTTAAATTGATCCATAGTGCTCACTTGATGTTATGCCATCATATACGATCATACATAAAAGTCCTGGGGATTAAGGTCCAGGGAGCTGGCAGGCCACAAGTCTTATCGAGAAAATCAGTCAAATTCTCCCGACACCACACTCAGACGATATTCGCCGTGTGGGCCGGTGCACCGTCCTGTTGAATGCCGTAATGATCCTTCCCATAGAGGCCCCGAAGTACCAGGACCACAACATTCTCCAGAAACTCGGTCTTATAGTACGCGGCGTTATTTGCACGTTTTTCTCGATAAATACCAGTGAAAGCTTCCCACGCCCTACGGTCTCCCAAAGCAGGTCCTTCGTCATGATGGTGTGGCAGTCCCGATCGGCACATCCAGGTCAACAATTGGCAGCAAGTCGACACCGTGCACGTCGGTTAGCCTATATATGAGGCTAAATCTGACACCAATACCAATACATAGAGTGCACATGCTGCGCACCTACACAACGATGAAAAGTTGTATTCGAAATTATTGAACACCTTGTACATTACGCTAGAAGGTCTTCGCGGCCATTGTGATGGGTCGGAAAGCTGCCGGTCCTGAGTCGGAAGCATTTGATCTCGGAATCGGCACTATTATTCCGGTTCACCAGCTGAGCGGAAACACACTACTACGCCAAACTCTGTTTAGCAGCTCTAGTATCGCGTTCTGGTCTTCCCTTAGCTCATCCAGCACGCAGCTACAAACCAAGTTACAATTTCAGTTTTATTTCAGAGAACCTTCATAAGACCTATTGGCTGCCATTAAAACCAGCATACGCTCAAATGGCCACAGATGTCAAGCTTCACTGTGATATAATGTTTGGTTTTAGTTGTTCTGCTATGTTCGAATCTCTGCTCTTCTGGTTCATTGTTAGTAGAAAATAATATCTACGAAAAAAGTTCTAGTGCTGCAGGAAATTTTGTTTGATATCAATGTATCCAAAACAAAATGAGTTTTTTACAGCGTATCATGCGCAAAATCATACGCGCATTTCAGTTTATGGTGAATATTGGCAAAATAAGAGCCGAAATTATGCGAGTTTAAATCAACAACAACAAAATTAAAATAAATATATTCGATCTGTTAATTATGAGTTTCCAGACAATTAATGGAATTCAATAAGTTTATCCAAAAGAATGCCAAAATCAGTATCTGATCTACGGTTCATTTGCGTTACATTAAAAATTTGGTGCATTTATTTTAGCACATTTTAATTATTTCGTATCTTTCAATATGGCGATCGAAAATAATCACAGTTTTGCTAAAACGCCAATTTATCTTCGCAATGAATACTATAAAACTATTTGGTCATGTTTCATGCCGTTTAAGAACCACATTGACTTCCTTCAATGCCAATTTTCCGTTTAATGCATTTACTGGAGGCAAAATGGTTTTAAAATGCTTTCTCAACTGATCGTAATAAAATAATGTGAATGAGTCCCAAAACAGCATTTCAGAACAACTTTTGTTGTTCATAAAGTAAAAATAAAATCTTTCGATAGGAGCAAAAAGAATTTTAGAAAACAAGGTTTTAAGATCGTTTTATGCAAGCGGTATAGGGTCTTATAAACCTAACTAAAATATGGAACCTATTGGCATATCTTGGTTTCATAATAAAACAAAATTGATTTTTAGTGGCTTTCATAAAATTTAGATAAAACTTGATAAAGCTGGATGGTTGATTCGGCGCAGATAAATTATCGGTTCGAGATATGTTGGCTCTATGTGATCTGGAGTTTATGAAAGTCATTTATGCGTTGTTGTCTAACATTATCCTTAGATTGCCGTTGGTCCTAAATGTTAAGTACTATAATTGTTATGTTTGAATTCTCTGTACTGTCATATGTAAAAGAGATACTATTTTTCAAAAACAGAAAAACGTACATCTCTGATTTTTTGTCAATTTCCTTTTCATTCATATATCCATAAACTTTATGAGTGGACAAAGTTTTAGGGAAATCGGACACCCTTCGGCCCATATCTGCACGATATAAAAAAACCCCTACTGTCTCCCATATCTTCGACTTGGTTGAAAGAAAATTTAAAAAATTTCATCTCGACGACATGCCTCATCCAGTCCAACAATCAACGTCTGCGTTGATCTGAGATGCAAATATACACGTCAACATAGGGCAGTTCAATTGAGAGTAACCTACCTGTACTATAGTATTTGGAGCTTTTCAATGCTGGACTGGAAAACATTCTTGAATCATAAAGTTTTTAAAGTTTTACTATTACACAAGGACGTCCATATGCAGTGTTGAAGCTATGAAAATATAGAGCGAACAAATCTCAATTTATTTTATCGTTGCAAAGAATGTTATATGGAACTTGCTGGAAAGCACTCATCATAATTATCCAATTTGTCAAACCTCACTAAGTAAATGCACGACTCGTGATGAAAAAAATCTTTTAGCAAGTTGATGCATAAGCATTAACATGTGTAGTAAATCAACCCCAAATCTGCATTTCAGATGCTATAAGCATTATATTAGCATTATATCAGCATCTTGAATTTTAGCTGTTGTAAAGTTGTATTTCCAATGTAATTGAAATGCTTGTAACCGCTAATAAGAATTTCGGAAGCAAAATAGCATTGATGAAGCATTATCATAGCATTTTAATTTTAGTAAAGCAGCTGTAGATTGGGCCAAAAACGGCATTTATGTTGCATTATGGGTGACTTTATTGCGTTATAGGCTGTCGAAAACACGCTTTGGAACTGCTAATTGATAACATGGATGTGGCGCATCAACCAGCTTAGCTTAAGGGGGAATAAACAGTTAAAATGACCAAAAAATTAATTTTTTTGGATAAAAAGTTAGTAAGGTTCCCGTAGAATACGCTCCTGAAACCCCTTTTTCGAAATTCGATCTCCAAGTCTTTGTTTTCATTGTTTTTCAAAGACGCTTTTTTCGCGCGTTTCGCAGGTTTAAAGAGTCGCTTGACGGAGAAGACCTATTTTCAACGCGTTTTTCTCAAAACAGCATTTTCGGAGTTTATACCAGTGATAACTCAAAAACTGATTATTTGATTAAGCTGAAACTCTTAGGATTTCTTTATTGTAGTATTACCTTCTATATAAATTAAAAATTATTTTAATATTTTATTATTAAATATGGAAAAATTTGATAAAATGTTACGCCAGGAGTGCAATTTTTTTTACTTTTCTTTTAATTCATCTACTAACTGTAAATGTAATTAATGCAATTTTCTTGGGTTAGCAGGTTTCAGATCAAAACTGCGACCAGGAGAGCCGGCACAAACAAAACACAACGACTTTTTCAACGCACTCTGACGGTCGCCATTTAGCTGTAAAAAAAAATTGCCAAAAATTATTTTTGTATACTACATGGATACACTTATTATTGTAAAGAAAGTTTCGATTGATTAGAGTAGAAACTTTCCCCTTGAATTTTTTTTCAAAAATGAGTTTTTTGTCTCGTTTTAACTGTATATCCCCCCTTAAGAAGGAACCAAATGTCGATCAGTTTGTAGTTAAAAAGGCCTTCAATATAATTCTGCTGGAGCAATGTATTGTTTGTTGACTATAACTATTTTTTTTATAGATATACTAGCTGACCCGGCAGACGTTGTCCTGCATACAATTAAAATACGTATTGGAAAATATAAGAAGGTATTAGCTTGAATCGCAAGCTTATGGTTGTTAGATGGCATTCGATCCAGAGTAGCCTTGAACATTTGAATCAATCCATTGGGCTCATGAAGCTTCGCTTGCAATTGTTGTACAATGTCCTGCTTCATGGTGGAATAATGTTGCTGAGTGGATCTCCTTTGAAGTAAATCTGTAGAAATTTATGGTCTGCGTCCGTCGGTGGCAACATTGAACTCGCTTTTTGGTAAATTTGACCTGTAACGTAGACGGTTTCACAATTTCATAATATACTTATTTAAAAACTCTGTAAGGTTCAATGTCCACGAAAACTTTTAAATATTATTATGTGCGTTGCGCCAAACGAAGTCATTTGAAAACAATCATTATAACTGCATGTTCTGCAGAAAATGTTCAGAACCACTTCCTGATCCAGACACCAATGAGCGCAAAGGCTCTGGTGTTTCATTTGGGAACTTCAATGCATTGAAATGATAACATACTACACTCATTAATCCAATGGCGACTGATGTTTTCGCATAGTCATCAACCAAAGGCAGCACGTTTTGTGAAATGTAGGCTTGCCTTCGTAATCGATTTTTAATGTTATGTTGGGCACGATTGCTACCAGATTCTTGCCGATTACGCTTTTTTCTAACTTTATCGCTTGTATTTTGAGCTGCTCTTTCTAATTACACAATTTATCAGCTCAATACATTTGACATTAACTAATACCTTCACTCCAATTCTTGACCAACAATAGAATAGGACCTATCAACATTTGTAAACATACACTTCTGAAGCTTTTTTTCTCGCAAGCCATAGGCTACACACGCAAATCTGTAGCATCATCGTGTAGAGAAACTTTGCCCTACATGATTATGGTATTGGTTTGCGTGGGTGGCCTATGGCTTAAGAGAAAACGGGCTTCGAAATTTTGTTTACAAATGTTGATAGGCCTTATTCTATTGTTGATCGAGAATTTACATCTCGCTGCGAAGTGTCACCAATCCAAACGTTCCAGTTTATACGTGCATCTACACGCTATAAATCGTTTACACTGAAGTTACTTTTTACACAGGAATGAATGCGATGAAAAAAAAACTACTTAAAAAACCGAGTAAATTCCTGGATCCGCGTAAAAACCAGTTATTTACAAAATCTTCGTAAAAAGCGAGAAAAGTTACGTTTGAGACGCGTTTTTGATCAAATTTAAGCGAACGGTATCTACTCGCGTAAATAACAAAAACCGCGTATTTTTTTCCGCAAACCACGTCAAATTCCGACAACCCCGTAAAAAATGCGAAATAAGCGACTCTAGTGTATTATCATTTTTTGTATATCTTTTCAAAAGGTGCTGAGTAACAAAAGTAAAGTGATTCTCTCCTCTCTCGTTTTTTTTATGTTAATTACGAAGCCATTATAATAGTTTTCCACGGTTCCTCTTTACAAATCGAAAATGGCTGTCTAGCATATTATGATATTCCCATACAAAATCACATTTTGGTTTTTATGATTTTTTTTTTTTCATTTTCCAGTATTTTTTTCTGATTTTTTCTTTTTGTTGGAAACCAAGACGAATCAAACACAAAAGAAATCAAGTAAATCCATAGTGTCGTTCGTGAGTTATGCTGTCACGAACGGACAGCATTTCATTTATATATATATATATATATATATATATATATATATATATATATATATATATATATATATATATATATATATATATATATATATATATATATATATATATACAGCAATTCCATGAAAAAAGTTATACGATCTCTCAGAATTTTATAATATTCGGTAGGATTGTTCAACATCGAAAAATATTAGACCCGTATTTTTTATTTCGTTATTAGACTGGACCTTTCTGCGTTAGACTGGTCCAAAAATCGTGATTTTTCAAAATCTTCAATTTTCAAAAATTTATAACTCCTAAACCGTTTAACCGATTTTAGTCATTTTTGGCCATTGTATTGGTATTTTTTTGAATTTCCAAGCAAAAATACGAAACCTTTGAATATATCAATTTTTGTATGAAAAAATACAAAACAAATAGTTTTTCTTGAATTTGACTGCGAGGGCCTCAACGACTCCTTGTTTTAGTATTTTTAAATGAAAGAACATTCAATTTTACATAACATATCAAAAATTGGAGATGTTCTGCGTGTCGTTTGGAGATACAATTTTTTAAATAATAAATCATTACTCTTCATTTTATACATCACCCGCCTGTAGAAACGATGAAGATGCATGGTAGATTACCATGCGTCTCCATCAATCAAACCTATGACTAATGAAATCTATGAGTTACTTACAAACTTAGTATAACATTCGAATCAGTCTTTAAGGCTTTCCGTTAACCACACAGACCAATTGCTATTTTTTGACGATTACCTTTTCAAATAAATAAGGCTTTAAAATTTCAAATATTTTTGCTTAGTGTAAGTTCCAAGAAAAAAACACTTTAAAGCCGCGCGACATGATGAACATGTTAAAAAATAAGAAAAACACTTTTATACATTTATTTTTATTTATTAAGTTTTTCATAACAATTTTATACATTTTTCTTCCGTTGAAAATGAATTTTGTTTCACAATAATATACTCTTCGTTTTGAGGCTTAAAACTATGGAATGACTGAGTCCCTGAAATTTGCTTCACACGTGTGTAACGATTTTTAATTTTCTTTCCATTTTATTATAGTCGGATTCCGAAAAAAATTGATAGTGTATTTTCGAGTCTGGCTTAGAAATAGCCCATGAATAAAGTTCTTCGGCCGTTGTTATGTGATGATCTTGCAAACTGGCTTTCGCAGCATTTCGTTTCAATACGCCTCCCAAAGCATCACAAGGGCCCTTTCCATGACAAGTAGCGAAAAAATTCCACTCGGCATCTATGCCAAAATCTTTTGCATGTTGCACAAATTAAAAGCGGTCATTTTATTTTTGTATTGGCTTCAGATCCATCTGAGAAGAAATAAATTTTCTCTAAACCTGATAACTTACTTTTTATGAACGCTATGCATTGAGTCAAAAAAGACGCACTGCGACATGATTATGTTTAGTGAAATCAGCAATTGCAATAAAACTGGTAAACTTCAAATCATTTGATTCTTCATCTTTAAAATAAATAGCACAAGGGTGAATAGTACATTGAGCGTTTGCCCAATGAAAGCCTTGAACTGCATCCTGCACAACGAATGAATAATTCTCCGAAAAATCACAGATTATGATACACTCAGTAGCTTTTAAATTGTTTTTCACGTGTTTTAAATAGTTTGCCTGTCGCTCAGCTGTAAAGTTATGTGGCAATAAATTGAGTAATTTTTCTAAAAAGTATCAATAAATTCTTGTGTGTCCATTTCAACTAAGTCCAAACTGCATCTTTCTGCTTGACGCCATTGTTTAAATTGTAATGATTCAACGTGACCGTTATTAAGAATGGTCATAAGTTCTACCGCCAAAATTTGCATTCCCGGACAATTTTCGCAACATTGCTGCCAGCAATGCTCATTTGGATTTTGACAAATTATTTTTGAAAACATATCATGGTAGGACTGAACACCATCTGGAAGTAATTGTTTACTTTGGGTGTTTTAAAAATCAATTTAACGTTTTGGTGGTAAATGCAAACGCACACCGTATGCGTGCCACTTGTTCCTGCCAAAATGCAGTGTTTTGGACGGTTACTGGCGAACATCGAAAATCCAATCTTAATATCAGGATGAGTATTTTTAAATATGGAGTACGCCTCTTGCAAATTGCATAAAACTAACCTTCTTTGTATGTAGATCCTACCTTCTTCATTGTTGGATATCAAATAATCCCTTTTTCCCAGGCACACGACTTATATCGTCGCTATTATAAAAATTACGAACACGCATTAGCGTTTCCTCTCCTAACGAAGCTCTACTAATCCTCTTTTAGGCACTGACATTATTCCCTCCTGTTGTTGTAATACTTTCACTTGGTTGGCCATATATTGGGAAACATCAAACTCTTGCATAATCCTATATGTAGACCAACTTTTGGGCAGTGTGGTTAAAATCCTATACCGCTCATTGCTATCTTTTGTTTCCTTAAATTTATCCTTAAGCTGTGTTAGCATTTCATTATCGTCAGACAAAAACGTGTTATTGGTGGTACCGATCGATTCATAGCTGGTTGTTTCCAATGAGCCTGTAAATAAATATAACAAATTATTGATTAAAAATTGATTGATTGGAAATCATGCAAATAATTTCTATTTTATTATTTACTTTGGTAGGGAAAAGGAACAATGCCGGACGGTCCTGCAAGGGCAATCGTTTCGTGACTGGTTGCTTCGCACGATTCTAAAGAATGTAAAAATAAAAATGTTCCAGTAACAATTGCAAGAGAAGAATTCAAATTAAAACAGAATTATATGAACTTTTATATAACATACCTGTAGTGCCTATACTGGATGGTCCTGTAATGGGTTCTTCGGTCATGGTATCAATGTGCTTATACAATTTCTTGTAGCAACTTTGACAAATGAAAGAGCTACTCTCATCAATTTTAACCTTTTTTTCCACAGCATGGTCGTACAATTTTGCGTTGATTTTTCTGGAACACGAACTCAACACCCAAACACTACAAATTGAACACTTACGTTTCATTTTACGATATTCTTTGATATAACTGTTCTGATATGATACTTTGTTTTCAACTGGTAACTTCTTACATAAATTTCCGTGTTTTATATGATGTTTATATTGTACCTACGATCAAGTGAAGTGAACTGCAGCCTAGACTACAATAGGTATTGAATTGTTTCTCGGCTGTAGCGATCAGGTCTATTGCAGACGGGAGCGAGTAGAGCGGAATTTCTAAAGCGAGAAAGCAACAGAATAACAGATAACGCAAGCGAGCGACGAGTATGAAATGAAAGAGATGTTGTTCACTCTGCTGCTTCTCCGCTTTAGAAATTCCACTCTACTCCCTCCCGTCAGCGAGTAGACCTGATCGCTACAGCCGAGAAACAATTCAATTCAATCTCACAGGTCGATAAACATTCTACATCTACAGTAGGTAGTCAATACGTATCAACGGTTCTTCTTTTAAATAATAATACCAATGCCCCTCTGTGTAACGAAAAAGAATGTTAGGTAATCAAATTGTCAATATCTACCTAAAGTCTCATTAGTCTTAGTTGCTATAATATTATATAATTATGTCAAGTAAATATTATTTATTATATAATATTTACTTGACATTCTGTGACCTACTCATAGATTTCATTAGTCATAGGTTTGATTGGATGGAGACGCATGGTAATCTACCATGCATCTTCATCGTTTCTACAGGCGGGTGATGTATAAAATGAAGAGTAATGATTTATTATTTAAAAAATTGTATCTCCAAAACGACACGCAGAACATCTCCAATTTTTTGATATGTTATGTAAAATTGAATGCTCTTTCATTAAAAAATACTAAAACAAGGAGTCGTTGAGGCCCCTCGCAGTCAAATTCAAGAAAAACTATTTGTTTTGTATTTTTTTCATACAAAAATTGATATATTCAAAGGTTTCGTATTTTTGCTTGAAAATTCAAAAAAATACCAATACAATGGCAAAAAATGACTAAAATCGGTTAAACGGTTTAGAGTTATAAATTTTTGAAAATTGAAGATTTTGAAAAATCACGATTTTTTGGACCAGTCTAACGCAGAAAAGGTCCAGTCTAATAACGAAATAAAAAAATACGGGTCTAATATTTTTCGATGTTGAACAATCCTACCGAATATTATAAAATTCTGAGAGATCGTATAACTTTTTTTTCATGGAATTGCTGTATATATATATAGATAGATAGATAGATAGACTAGATTGACTTTCCATTACGTCTATAAACTTAAAAAAATGCAGGCTACTACCGCCACCCAAGATAAAACTACATTCTCACGATTAAGTTTAAATCGAATCATTTAAAGTGTAATTGGTCGTATCTCTTTCACTTGCATGCCAGCCCGAATAGTAACCTTCATACGTTGTGAACTCAAGTGCTCACCTCTATTCTCAATTAAAACATCGGCATTTCCCGACTAGAAATGAATGGGTGCAATAATTCAAAGGGCGGCTATTTAAGCTTCAAGGTGTAAACGCGGAAACGCGACATAATTCATATTTGCTGTTTACTTTACGCTTTTATAACTGTTTGTATTTCTTTGCCTTCATTGGTTCGTCGACACTCGATAATTGACGCATATAGTCAGCTAATAAACAAATATGTTTGATTAAAATAACAATGCATTCTTGTTGCTGTGATCAAGGGAACGGTTGAATTTCGTTGTGACAAGCTTCTTGTAAAGAGAAAGTTGTCTCGAAGCTGAGATTTGGGTTGAGTCCAGTCAGAACTAATCTCGCGGCGTGAGGTTGCAACATCAAAGTCCAACTTGCCGTTATAGGGCTACAGCATCCCCGCGATGTTCGTTCTTACCTCACGCAATCGCCTTCGAAACTGGTTTTATCTCGTTATAAAAGCTCAGTCATCCAGATTCGTTAAAACTGGGTGCGTTTCTTGAAATTGGGCTCGACTGACTGGCTGCTGCAAGAATCGGCTGTCTGCCCAAAATAACAATTACCCATCTGGAGTCACTCGTGGGGCTGGATGTGGAAAGGCAAAATTAAGCTTATCTGACGCGATACACCCGACACAAAGGGGGACAACGTAAACACCGAAGTTGGTCAGGAAGAATTTAAATTACCACAAACCTCGTATGAGTCAGGGTCAGGGTTGGAATCTGCATATGTTAATCTAGAATTATTTGTTCTGTTCACTAGTCTAAGACCGAATTGTGCCATCCATTTAAAACCTATTTTGGAGTTTTTTTTCACTTTGAGGACCATCAAACAAAGTTCGACTCTGCCATCACGTCTTAAGAATAGATGACCGTGTGAACGATCACCCCTTCTTGGTGGACAGGGAGTTCTTTGTGTCATGTCCACGTCCAGGTTGAAGCGCACACCAAGATGATGTAGCAGTTCAGTCAAAGATAAAGCTGAGTTTGTTAAAATGGGACACGATGAAGGCAATCCATATCAATGGGTCATTTGTAAGAGCTGGTATGGCATATGCAGTGAGAGACCAGCTTTGATTCAACGTTCTACGGGCTTTCGACCGATTGACACTCGACCGTTGAAATTGTTAGCGAAGAATGGATTCAACTTGTGGGTAAGATCCAGGCAGCATCCAGTAACAGTCGGACAGCCAGGGAAAAATCTGGCTTTGCATATTTTGGGTTTAACTGATGGTCACGTCATGGAGGACAGTCGAGTCACCTTAATTTATTATATATGGCACTGTCGCGCACGCCCTTGCAGAAGTAAGCTTATCTTTTCGGACATTCCCGTAACGGGAATGGTAATTTTGTTCGAATGGAAGAACATGTTGACCAATTTGAAGCTATTTTTCACACTCTGTCATTATTTTTTTTGACAACGAATATAAAGTTTGTCTTTATGTTCTGATAGAGAGAACAGAAAAATTATGTTTTGTTAGTCTTTAAAAGAAAAGGAGATGTTGAAAATTGCTGGTAAATAGATAGCATAATTGGAATAGTAAAGTCTGTCCACGTTAAATTTCTGACACTTTTCTTTCAGTGTAGAGTTTGGAATATGTCACGGATCGCTGAACGTTTCACATATATGACTATTGAACTTTATTTTGTGGACTCTCCACTTTATTTTGTGGTACAACATGTTTACATTCTTGTTACATTCAGTAAAATGGCGTTGAATCAAGTGGAAGTGCGCTTACGAATTTTTTTTACGAACGGCGGCAAAAACCAAATTAACTGGTACGCGAACTTGCCAAGAAACATAAACTTGAAAAAGTACCGAGGTTTGGGGATTGCAAATCATTTGACCAGTGCTTGACTATGGATCGGAAGTCGAACAAATGGAAAGGTATGCTCCCGACAAATGAATCCCAATCTTTCTGTATGAAATGTGGCTCGCAAAATTGGGAAGTCAAAATCAAACGTACAAAATATGAAGCAGAAGAAAGGAATGAAGGCGTACAAAGTTAAAAAGGTGCCCAACCGTAGTGACCAGCCAAACTTCATGACCATGAGCATGAGTATGATTGACCGCCCGAGGTTGCTACTACGTTGTTGCCAGATCAGCTGTTATTACACAGAGAACGAACAGATTATGCTTGAGACTAACATACATCTTCAATGTGTAAAAACTGGTGATCCCAAACTAAGACAATACCGACGCCGGCCCGCCCGAATGTATGCTTCCCTAAGCAGTACCTCCGCATCCTGTAATAACTGTAATAACCTAACTAGAAATTCACAATCCATCGATTCCAAATTACTGAAGAAATTCCCACCGCCTAACATGTAAGTGGGCGGAACGTTACAACTTGAAGAAACTGTAAAAGAAATAGATAAATCAACCCTCTCAGATCTAACGCTTATGCGCTATTATGATAAATTTACAAGCTTATAAATGCATGCTAGTTTGTGATTTGAAAACTGTCCAAATTCATGAACAAAAAGTCCGGGCACAGATGCAGCACGACATCCGAACTTTGGATTTGGAAATTTGTGTCGCTTAACAAATCGTCAAACAAATGTGCAAAAGCACGTTGGCCAATATTCCGTGTCAACTAGTGAGTATGTGTGTTCTACCGTGGTGACCAGCCAAATATTACAAACATTTTTTGTATCATAATGGACGACGAAACAAACGTACTTGAAGATTTTAAATAGCTTCCGGGTCTGGCTTTTTACTCCGCAATGTAATGGGCGCTCGTGCCGAGCATTTTCGGACAAAGAAGGTGTCCAATTTCCCGAAGAAGTATTTGATTTGGCAGGCTATATGTAGTTGTGGTCAATAATCTAAAAATTTCGTTTCTACCGGCTCTATCAATAAGGATGTGTACGAAAAAGAATGTCTGCAAAAGCGTTTGCTACCATTCATCAGAAGTCGCGACTCTCCAGCTATGTTTAAGTCTAATTTGGCCCCTTTTCACTCTGCAAAATCCGTCATGGAATGTTATAAGCTACAAGTGGTCAAATATGTGCCAAAAACAGGCATTTCACCAAACTGTCCAGAACTTCGCCCAAGAGATAAGTATTGGGCTCTAGTTAAGCGGAAACTCTTCGAAACTAAGAAGAAAGCAAGTTGTACCGATGATTTCAAGAGAAGATGGAGAATCGTCACGTCGGGCGTATCTAAGGATACCGTATGGAACCTAATAGCGGGTGTACCACAGAAACTTCGAGAATTTTACATAAAGAAGGTTTGAAATGTTGAAAACAACTGTTTCTAATGTAGATATAACTCTATTATTTTTAAATAAACACTCATTTTTTTAAATTATGTGTAAAATTTTTTTGCTGCTATTATTTTGCTGTCCGAAATTTAACATGGACAGGCTTTAGGTGAATCTAAAGTGGTAATAGCATTATTAATAGAAAAAATATTGAAAGAAAAAAATCAATAATAAAATCAATTGATTGCAAAAAATGATCAGTGTTGTGACTATAAATAGAGATAAATTTGAAGTTTCCAAACCAGTTAATTAATACAAAATAAGTCTAAATTTCAGCCTTTTATTGATGAGTGAAAATTCATTTCAAAATTTCTTAAGTTTTCCAGATTTCAAAGAGGAAAATTCTTCATAAAATGTCAAAAAAATATACATTCAATCAATATTTTAATCTAAGAATATGTTCAAGATAATGAGAGTTTTTTATGACATTTCTTCTTAATTTTATACTAAAGATTGGACTCGGAAAAAATGCGACCGGTCTGTTTTGGATGTAACTTTTTATCGCGTGGGTAAAATTTTGAGTAATACTAGTTTAGAGTATAATGTTCATGTGCGCGAAATTTTATTGCGATCTGTCAAATAGTTTTCAAGATGCATTCGAAACAAGAAGAGCTACGCTAGCAAATCTTGGGCGCGGTGATCGATAATCCTGGTCAGTCGCACAGATGGATTGGCAAAAGGCTTGGAATTCACCATGTCCCGCGTGGTGAAGATGTTCCAGGACGAAGACCATCAAGCGGCGCGCTGGAAGCGGCCGAAAACCGAAAACGGAATCCCCAGAGAAGGTGCGGAAGATAAGGCAGTACTTTAAGAACAACCCGAACCTTTCCACTCGAGACGTGGCCAAAAAGGTCAATTCGTCGAAGTTGTTCGTCCAGCAGACCATGAAGCGGGCTGGGCTACGTGTTTTTAAGGTCAGGAAGGCGCCAAACAGGACTGCCAAGCAAAACACGGTGGCCAAACTGCGTGCGCCTCGAGTTTTTTGTCTGTACGTCCCGCATGGAGGTTCCGGAAAAGTTCCGGAAGAGAAAAATGGACAAATTCGTGAAGCAGTACCTGTTGTGGCAGGCGATCTGCGAGTGCGGACGGTACAGCATGCCGTTCGTTACAACCGGCACCATAAACGGGCAGATTTATCGTGAAGAATGCTTGCAGAAGCGCCTGCTGCCGTTCCTCCGCTCTCACCGTGGTCCCACGCTGTTCTTAACGGATCTTGCCAAGCCTGTAATGGATTGGTACGAAGCGAAGGGCGTTAATGTGGACCCGAAGGAGGCGAACCCGCCAAATACACCAGAACGTCGTCCGATCGAAAATCTTTGGGCGATAATGAAGAAGAAGTTGAAGAAAAGCGGAAAAACATTCAAAACCGATGAAGCTTTGAAGAAAAACTGGGAGAAATTGTGTAAGGAAGATGGACAAAGCCTCGCCTAAGATCTCATGCGCAGTGTTAAGAGAAATGAACCAGCATTTAGCTTTGGTGAGGAAATTCAATAAATAAATCATGCCAAAACATAGCTAATATATAGTTATTTAATCCCTGAAAATTTGAGAAGTATCCGATTTAAAATGAATTTTTGGTGCTCATTTTTGTGTGTATCATATTTTCCGAGTGCAGTCTTTATTGTACACCTTCAACACTTCCAAGAAAAAAACACTGCTCCTATAATTCCTAAAGAGACCTGGTGGTTTATATCGAGGATATTGTAAGGTTTTATTAAAAAATCACTGCAGAAAAAAAGCCTTGTTAACAAACAAACAACAACTCAAAAGATGTTCAACTCCCAAAAATATAGCAACAGGACACCAATAAAAATGAACTCTAACAATTCGGGCATGATACTATCAGTTTATAAAATGATTCAAAAATACTGGCCATAAAAGCCAAAATTAATAGAAGTTTTGACAGCTCACTTACTTGCTTACTAAATGATGTTATTTCAATATCTTATTAACACCTACGTTACACTTTTTCGCCAGGAAAATCGATGATGGCTGCTTGTCTCCAGTTCGCAAACTGTCTCACACTTCCAAGAACTTGCTTCACTTGTTCTAACTGCTCACTGCTCACCTCTGCGTCTGGTTTCGGCTGAATTCAATTATTGTTTCGACACCATTTATGCAGGATTGGTATTTGTTATTCTTTCAACGTGCCCTACCCATTGTACTTCTCCCACTTTAGCCGTTTTAAGGATACTGTGTTTGCCATAGAGTTGTGCCAGCTCCTTGTTCAGTTTTCTTCATCATACGCCTTTTAGAAATACACCACTAACGATTGTCCTAAGCATCCGTCGTTAGAAATTTTTAAATTCTTGCAATGGTTGCCCAAAGCGACCTACCGGTCTGATCACCGCCTTTTACATCGTATACTTAGTATGGGTGTGAAGTTTACTCGACCTCAGGGTCTGGTGGAGTCCATAGTAAGCACCACTTCTGGCAATAATGCCTCTTCCTTCCTTTCTCTTTCGGAGTTGTTGTGTCGCTGCACCTT
The DNA here is from genome assembly GCA_034211315.2 of Aedes japonicus. Classification (NCBI taxonomy): domain Eukaryota; kingdom Metazoa; phylum Arthropoda; class Insecta; order Diptera; family Culicidae; genus Aedes; species Aedes japonicus. The sequence continues at coordinate 227,116 of JASCZW010000587.1, forward strand.
GGAATATGCCTCCCAGATTGGGGAGCCCCTCTTCCAAAGTGGTGTCAAACATGTTGAGTCAGTTCAACACCGTTTCATCTAACACGCTTCTCGTAAACTACCTTGGAGGGATTTCAACCAACCAAGTTACGAGGAGCTGCCTGGAAACCACGATGGCACTATTCATCACAAAGTGTGATGTAGTTCACCTCCTCGCGATGCATCTTGGAAGCTTCAAGCTCTGCATAACAGCTAAACGAACTACGGAGGGAGTTGCATTGGGGTCCAAGTTAGTAAGACCCCAACTACGGAAACTGGCCGCCAAACGGAACTTTTTCACGGCACCACGACCTCGGGCTCATCGCCCTGAGTACTATCAGGTGACACCTATAGGAAATAGAGAGGTTCCCACGACATAGACTGTCTCCATCCCACTGAAACCTTGGCCTCCATTACCTTCCACGTTCCACTCACTGGCTACATTCCGAAGCAAACAAGTCCGTCATGGTGCCGCACTTTTTGTCACCGGATACAGCCATATACAAGACTCTTGCGCCCCTGGAGAAAGATGAGAGCAAGCCGGATGTCATCTATCTGGTTTTGCGTGACTGGAAGGTGCAGCAAGCGGTGGGGTGCAAGACAAAAAGCAGGGTGGCTAAATTATTACGTGCTTTGGAAGAATTTGGTCCACATGGACATAGTCATGAGGAAGCGAGAGTCGGCACAAGCCGTGTCGGAAGTGCGAGTGGCCACCCTATAGCAGCGGCTGATGGTGATTGTCAGACATCCTGCAAAACGCAACGTGGTTGTGATTGTGGATGACGAGACGTACCGGCAAAGACTGGCGGCGGAACGGCTATTTCACGTCCCCCAAAAAGGAGGTGAACTGCGATGTGAAGTATATTTCCCACACGAATTTCCCGTAAAAGGTCCTCTTGTGGCTGAGAATCAGTGAGAAGGAGATTTCAAAGCCGCTCTTCTTTTTTTCGGGACTTGTGGTCAACTGGAAGGTGTACAAGAAATGATTACCGGAGGTTGCGGCCTTCGTTAAGAAACACCACCCGATGGACGACGTCGTAATCTGGCTTGATCTATCGTCAGCACATTATGCAAAGCGGTCGCTGAAAAAGATGAAGCCGTTAAAGATTCCAGTTGCCCCCAGGAACGGCAGCCCTCCCAATGTGCCCAATTGAAAATATCTTGGTGAACGAGAAGCGGGAATCTAGTCGAAAAATTTCAATCGAAAAGGAACTGATCGATAAGGTGACCAGATAGTTGCAGAATAGATCAACATCTTTCTTTTCGACATCAATGGCAAAAGTTCATGCCAACTGTCGTAAGGCCCGACAAAGAGTGGAGTCATTTTTGGAAAATCATGAATTACAACAGGAATCAATATTTAATTATTATATAAATTATAAAAAAATATTCTGGTTCTAAGATTTTTAATCGTCCATCTTAAAAAAAAGCTTATTTTAAAACAAGTGTTACTATCTGCGAAATCTGTTTTATTTTTTGGTTCGATGTGAACAAACCAAGTGCATTCATACTAGAACTGATACACTAATGCATTATAGACTGTTCCAGAAAGTATAAGCACACTTTCAAAATAACAAAAAAGGTCATGTTTTTTTTTAGTTTTAATAATTTTATTTGGCAAATCATATTTTTTATTGTGTTTTATATGCTTTTTTACTCTCGTTTAATCAAAATGTTTAATCATAGCCAAGACTCCTAACTTTTCCTCGAACATGACCCATTAGCTTCTGCACAGTGGTACTTCCCACCATTTAGACCACTTTTGCCCAATCTTTTTAAAAATTTTGGATGTCGTCCGCTGGTTTTATGAATTTTCGAAGCTTTGCTTTGGTTAAAGCCCATAAAGTCTCGATTGGCCGTGCCTCGGGGCAGTTCGGCTGATTCATGTCCTTCGGCACGAAATATACATTTTGACTTTTGTACCATTCTAAAGTGTCCTTTGCGTAATGACATGAAGCCAAATCCTGGCAAAACACTACTTGACCTTTGTGCTGCCTCATCATCGGCAATAGTCGCTTCTGGAGACATTCCTTAGCGTATTTCTGAGTGTTCATCGTCTCCGTTGTGATGTACGGACTAGATGTTGTACCGCTCCGACGCTTACACCCTCTTCCTTGGCCAATTTTTTCAAGGAGAGTTCGCTCACAGTGCACCATTTGTGCACATTACACTTGTGCTCGACTTGTGTCACGGTCGTTCGCGTGCTCTACGTTTATATTAGCTGACACGTTGTTATCGCCTCTGTTAATTAGCTGTTGTGTGTTTTGATTATTGCAATCAGTTCCGTCTATCATTGTTCAGTGCCATATGCGTAAATTATGCCTAAAATATCGTGTAATTAGTAAGTTTTTTGTGTTGGCTTGATTAGACATTGTTAGAGTCCATTGTCTGCATACTCCGATTCGCTGTCGGTTTCCCGAAGCGCCATCAGCAAAAGTAAGAAGCTCACCCCATCACCAGTAGCGAACGTTGCATACCGATAGGCGATTACTCAACTGTTTAATTGTTCAACATGCCATCGGAAACATGTCAAGTATGCTCCAAACCCACTGACCCAGGAAGAGTGATCAAATGCAGTGGATGGTGTAGCATGGTTTTTCATCAAACTTGCGTTGGATTGACGAAATCACACTATTCATCCTGGACGGCAAATGTAGGCTTTTTGTGGTTCTGTGAAACTTGCAGAGTGAACTTTGACCCTGCTGTGTACGATCGCGAGCGGACAATAATGAAAGCATTACGTGAGTTATTGATCCGTACTGATTCAATGGACACTCGGCTTGGATATTATGGAGATAATCTTCGAAAAATCAACAAAACGCTTTACGGAACTCAACAGTCAAAGCCACCGAATCAATCTAAAAACTTCTCACAGAATATTGATCAGCTCACCCTTGATGACAGTGCTGATGATCCGATAAACCTCTCAAGATCCTGCGAGGAGACATCCTTTTTTGAGGTGCTTGACGAAATCAACGGCTCTATTGCACACATCCCGGAGAAGTTTACCGTAGGCTCTAATAAACGTGTGCAAATAGTTACCAGTCAGCCATCATCAATCCCAGTAAGAGATGCAACTCGAATCAACGCTTCCACTCCAGCTGCTTCTGCACATCAGTCGAATCCCCCTACCGTCACAGTCAACAAACCAACAGTTGCTCAACCCGAAGGCATTGAGAATGACGAAACTCACGCCGACCACCATGCCGCTCTCAATGTTCCAAATTTAAAAGTTGCAAACAGTAGACAGGGATTTACAGATATGGAATCTTTTTATGTGACTCCATTTGATCCTGATCAGGATATGGACGGCGTCACACGGCATGTCATTGATATTTGCAATGTGGACTCATCTTTAGTGCAGGTGACTAAACTAGTTCCCCGCGGGAAAAACATACAGGATCTATCGTTTGTCTCATTCAAAGTGACAGTATGTAAATCTGCCTCCAACGTTGTCGGTGATTCTTGGTACTGGCCTGAAGGTGTCACGGTTCGCACATTTGAACAGAACCAAAAAAACGGATTTGCTGCACGTCTTCCGAACCATTAGCAAACAATACCGCTTCATTATTTCAATCAACTCAGCTACTCATCCCAGGACGCATCGTATATGGCATTTCGGAAGCCCCCTATCCACCTGACACAGTCGCGCTGATTCCCGAGCCCCCTAGAAATGCAGCAAGTCGTTCTGGCCCTGTGTTCAGTACTGGAGATGGGGACTTCCAAATTGCCCTTCTAGGCAAGTACCCATTTAATAAGCGCATTCTCTGCTCTGATGTTCTCTCGCCTTGCAGCTCAAGCATGTCAAGCGCTACGCACCAATCAATATCGACGATCCCAGGACGCACATCATATGGCTTTTTGGAAGCTCCTGAGCCCCCCGACACAGTCGAGATAATGCAGCCAGCGTTCTTCAGTCGTCCTGCCCCTGTGTTCGGGCCGGGCAAAGGAGTCTTCCAGCTTGCCCTTTCAGGCAAGTACAACTCGATGAAGAACATTGCATCCTCTGAAAACATTTCAACTCTCAGTCGTACGACGTCACGGACGCAGTTTTGCACACCGCACAGCTCATCTATAAGCTTTTTACCGCACCCGAAAGGCACCTCTTCCGGCACATTGGAAACTCCTGAGCTCCCCATTACAGTCGAGCCCATCCAGCCTGCGCTCGATAGATCTTCCGATCAGAACAGTCTACTCCCTGATGCTGTTGAAACTCTGAGAAATCACAACATTTCGGCTGCCAGAAGAGACCGATTGCGGGTTTATTACCAGAACGTTAGGGGTTTACGAACAAAAATCGATGAAGTTTTTCTTGCTGTAAATGAATCGCATAACGATGTCATTATTTTCACAGAAACGTGGTTAAATGAACAAATTTTTTCTCCGCAACTGTTCGGCCAGTCATACACTGTCTTTAGGAATGACCGCAGTTCTCTGAACAGCAAAAAATCTCGAGGTGGTGGAGTGTTGATAGCTGTACCTACTAACCTGAATTGTTCTTTGGATCCTACACCGGTCGATGTTTCACTAGAGCAGCTCTGGGTCAAGATAAAATTATCCTACTATTCAGTGAGCATAGGGGTTCTGTATCTTCCACCTGATCGCAAGACCGACATGAATTGCATAACCAAACACATCGACTCTGTTGAAGCTGTATCTTCACATTTCGGGATCAGCGATCACGTTCTTTTACTTGGAGACTATAATCAGTCCGGCTTAGTTTGGACAACCGAGGGCAATGACCATCCCGCAATAAATGTTTTGCAATCACATATCTCCGCGCCATGTGCAGCATTACTTGATGGATTCACTCTGCATGGTCTTAATCAAATCAATAACCTAAAGAACCGTAACGGTCGCATTTTGGATCTGGCTTTGGTGAATGATACGACGCTTGAAAGATGCACGATATCAGGTGCTGTAGAGCCTTTATCTATAATCGATGACGACCACCCTCCCTTTGCAGTCAAAATTGATGTTTCCAAGGGAATAGAGTTCGTTAATTTCGATGTAGCGAGCTACGATTTTCATAAAGCAGATTTCATGAAAATGCTAGAGACACTTAATCGCATAGATTGGGCGCAAATGAGCTCCACCGGTGAATGCTTTACTAGCATAATGCAAAGTGTAATTGCTAAGCATGTTCCCCTACGTAGACAAAGTCCCAAACCACCTTGGGACAATTCACACCTGCGACGTTTGAAGCAACAAAGAGCTAGAGCACTCCGTAACTACAGTAAATCCCACTGTCCTTTTGCGAAGCAAATTTTCAATCGAGCTAGTCAGAGATACCGATTATACAATCGCCTGTTATACAAACGCTACACTCTACGTATGCAAGATTGTTTAAGGAGAAATCCAAAGAATTTTTAGAAGTTCGTCAACACCAAACGAAAGGATCACGGATTACCAGTTGAGATTTTCTTGGGGAATGTTTTTGCCAGTTCTGCATTGGATAAATGCAATCTTTTTGCAGATCATTTTAAAAGTGCTTTCAACAAATTTTCGACATCATCATCTCAAATAGAAAAGGCTTGTAGAAACACCCCGCGTGATGTCTGCCATCTGAGAAATATACAAGCTACTCTCCAACACACCAAATCTGCCATCGACAAACTAAAATATTCTATATCGCCAAGTCATGATGGTATTCCTTCGTGTATATTTAAAAGATGTTGTGACGTTCTTATACACCCTTTGACGCTTCTTTTCAACATGTCATTGCGAGAGTGCAAGTTTCCTTCTGCTTGGAAAATTTCCATTATGTTCCCGGTGCATAAAAAAGGCGATAAGCGAAACGTCGAGAATTATCGAGGAATAACTTCATTGTGTGCCTGTTCGAAGATTTTTGAGATCATTATTAACGAAATGTTGTTTGATTCTTTTAAACATTACATATCCTCGGATCAACACGGATTTTACCCCAAAAGATGTACTTCAACGAACCTTGTGCAGTTTACTTCTTTCTGCTTGCGGACGTTAGATCTCGGCGCACAAGTTGACGCTGTATATACCGACCTGAAAGCTGCATTTGATCGTGTTGATCATGGGATCTTGCTTGAACGTCTTGAAAGACTCGGTGTTTCTAGGAACTTAACCTGCTGGTTCAGATCGTATCTTACGGACCGGAAGCTTATGGTAAATATTGGACGTGAATCTTCCGAACCATTCACCAGCCTATCAGGCGTACCACAAGGAAGCAACTTAGGGCCTCTGCTGTTTTCCATATTCATCAATGAGCTATCGGAGACGCTGCCCCCAGGATGCCGTTTATTTTATGCTGATGATGTCAAAATCTACATTGAGGTGAATTGTATCGAAGACGGCCTCGAATTACAAGTGCTAATTGATCGTTTTTCTGAGTGGTGTACCAGAAATATGCTTACTTTGAGTATCCATAAATGCCACAGAAAATTAAGACCGATAGTACATGACTATAATATTACTGATCAACCTCTTGAGCGTGTCCAGAAAGTACGTGATTTAGGAGTTATCCTTGACCCAGCACTGACCTACCGATTGCAGTACAACGACATAATCTGCAGAGCTAACCGACAGCTTGGATTTATTTTTAAAATAGCAAACAAATTCCGCGCCTTCGGTCTCTTTACTGCGCTCTGGTGCGGTCTATCTTAGAATCCAATGCCGTGGTTTGGTGCCCGTACCAGTCATGTTGGATTGATAGGATCGAAACAATTCAACGTAAATTTATAAGATACGCCCTCCGTTCTCTGCCATGGGAATACCCTCTCAATCTACCACCATACGAAGATCGATGTAGGCTACTGGGCATAGAGACTTTGGAGAAACGTAGAAATTCCGCGCAAGCAGTATTTGTAGCTAAAGTCCTTTTGGGAGATACAGATTCGTCGGAAATCCTGGCACAGCTAAACATCTACGCACCAGAGAGAATCCTTCGACAACGAGATTTTCTGCATCTGGAGTCCCGTCATGCTATGTATGGTCAGCATGATCCAATACGATTCATGTCAGCTAGCTTCAACCAATCGTACATGCTTTTTGATTTCAACGCTTCAGCTGCTACATTCAAGCGTAAGCTTTCGGAAAGGCATTGAGAAAAAAAGAAGAAATTATAAATGTTTAATTTTAATCTATGTTCAAACTATGTATTCTGTTTAGGTTTTTAGTTGTAGAAAATAATTTAGAAAAGATATGGGGTTTTTTCGCCTCCATGATACGGTATCTGCATGCGGCCGAATCATGCAGGCTTTTCCCCATCAAAACTTCATTAAGACTGCTAGTCAGATGAAAAAATTGAAACAAATAAATAAATAAACGATACTTTTTCGCTGCTCCGGAGTAAGACCGCGCATTTTGATAGGAAACACAAAACTGAGCGCTTTTTTGATGCTATGTCATTGTTCGCCACAACAGCCCACTGTGAACACCGATCGTCGTGTGCGCCCACCTATGCCCACTGGATCGTTTGACAGGCGAGAAACTTCAAACTTGACGAGAAGTAGAAAGCAATAATCAACAGACAGTGACAGGAGAATTGTTTACGAGTGCAAAAATAGTCGGTGATAATTTGATTGTAGAGCTAGGATATTAAATAGGAGTTATTTTTGATTATTATTGATTATTATTAATTACAAAGGTGAATTCGATAATTTGTACTCTTATACCTAGATTAAAACTTACAAGCTAATTACAGCACAGGCTAAAATTTGTTCGAGATACATTGTTGTGTGTGAGATAAAAACATAGTACGGAGACTGAATTGTGAGTAGATGAATGAATTGATTAATGAGCCTATCCTAAAATATAATTACATTTTAGCTTGAGCTGATCAAAACCAAAATTCGGGTGTAACGATCTTGCTGAAAGAACTCCCCATCGAATCTCCCGCAACATTTTCTCAAGAATTCACCGGAACATGATGAGCTCGCTGTCTAATGTGCGGCAAACCCGGTCGCAAACGAGGTCCCAGCAGGCGAATGCTAACCTCAACCCGGGGGACGACGACAAGGCATCGAGTAAGTCTTCGGAAGATTCTTTCATCCCGTCCGGAGTGGATGAAGAAGGAGGTGAGTTATGCGATTGTGCCGGATGCGAACGGCCGAATAACGCGGAGCAATATATGGTTCAGTGTGGGCATTGTGAGCACTGGTACCATTTTACCTGTGCCAACGTCAACACGGCCACGGTACGCTCTGTGAGCTTCGTCTGTGCGGTGTGTGTGCCTGGTGTGTCCGAGCCAGCACATAGCCAGATTAGCGGCATTTCCAGTACTTCGAGTGTTCGTAGATCCAGAATGGAACGCGACCTGCAGCACCTGGAAGAAGAACGGAAATTGCTCGAGGACCTGAATCGAGAGCGGATTGCAAGAGAACGAGCTCTGAACGAGAAGGAACTTCAGGAGAAGCTGGAGCAGGGTAGACAGTTCATCGCGCGCAAGCATGAACTGTTAAATCGGAAAGACGAAGAAGATAAAAGTGTGCGGAGTATGCGGAGCAGTCAGAAGAGTGCGAAACGCACTGAAGATTGGATTCGACAGACGAAGGCAGCCGAGAGTTCCGGCCAGGTAATCGTGCAACAGATATCTGCGTCAACGTCGGTAAATGCTGATCTGTCGGAGTATTGGGCCTCAGGAAATCCGCAGGTAGTACACCCTTCTTCAACCCCGCTGGGAACTCTACCAGGTATTTCCCCACCCCCCGGTGATGATAGAGCAGGTGTGGGATTTGAGGCGAAGTCAATCCCACGGAATTTGGGAAGCATCACCATCGACTCTGAGGATTCTCTTGAAGGCGCTGTCGGAGGAGACACGGAAAAGGACGGTCAGAAAAAGGGACCGGCAGACTTACCGCTAATTGACCTTCAACCCTACGCGGATTTGCTGAAGGTGGAAGAAATCAAGCTAAGTGCTAGCGCCGTGCCGAGTGTTAATCGCATTGGTGCTCACTACAAGCGTTGGAGTGTCGAGACAGGTGTCAGAAATGTGCAAAATAGGACGCAGCCAAAACATGTTGAAATATTTCATTATATTCAAATTGACCGTTAAAATAAGGTGTGCTTATACTTTCTGGAACAGTCGTTATTGTCAAAGCTTACCTTATGGTTCAATATATCTAAGTCATTTGCCGCTTGAACAATATATATGAATATGCTTTTTAAAGCCGGCAGTAATGTTAAAAAAAAAAAACTTTGCAGGATAGTGAAACTGCTTGATGTTTATCGAAGATACTAGTGAAAGATTGATCCCAGTTTTTGCCTTTGTTAAACTACTCGCTGTTTACGCTCTTGAAACATCCTGTAGAATACTATCTTGAGGGACTCACGCAGGTCACTGGGAGATGTAACAGGACGTAACATTTATACTATTAGAACATGAGTGGATGTTGCATAGGTTGACTGAATTTCTATATTAAAAATGTAATGACGCATTGTCAACAAATAAATCTGAACATTAATTAATCATCTCGTGGTATAACTTAAGCATATTTAATTCCGATGCGCCCTCATTTTACATCCGTTGGACCATACTGTATCGTTTTGAAAATATTACATCTTCTTCTTCTTCTATTAGCATTTAAAGCTTATTGCATTCACAATTCGCTTATTGCTTGCCCTAAACTTAGTGTTCTAAATACACTTCATTTATTAATTGAGAGCTTTGGATGCTAGGTACCATTTTTGCAATAGTATGATTGTGTGGCAAGCATAATCATGTTCTTTACCGACTGAGCTAAATAAGGACCCAATAATGTCATAACATCACATACTAATATATATTTGTTTCAATTTTAATAAAAAGATTCAGTCATTAATAATCATCAACTATCTGGATCTGCATCATTGAAATATGCGCTTCAGGCTCTCGAGAGGTGGCAAGTGCACTTGAAAATGTGAAACAAAACTGAACCAAATATTTATAATAGGCAACAATCAGGTATACTAACAGAAATACGAATCCATGAGAACACAACTTTAAGTGAGTATAACAAATAACAAATCTTAATTAATAAGAACAAGGTAAGAAAAACTGGGTCCTCTCTTAGCTCAGTCAGTAAAGGCGCAGCTACAAAGCAACACCATGCTGGAGGTGGCTGGGTTTGATTTCCGGTCTGGTCTAGGACTTGTCATAGTCTAGGTCTGGTCATACTAATGCAAAAATGGTAACTGGCATCGAAAGCTCTCAATTAATAACTGTGGAAGTGCATTTAGAAGTTGAAAACAAGCAATAAGCTAATTGTGAAAGCAATAAGCTTGAAATGCTAAAGCCGAAGAAGGTAAGAAAAACTCATTGCCGATATTTGTTGAGGCCTCGAATAGCGTAGTCGGTAAGCGGAAGCGGCGGGTTCGATTCCTGACCGGTCTAGGAATTTTTCGGGTTGGAAAATATCTCGACTTCCTTGAGCATAGAGTACAATTGGGCCTGCCACGCAGTATTCATGCATTGGTGTTGGCATAGAAAGCTCTTGATTAATAATTTTGTGGAACAGAACACTAAGGTGAGAAGCAGGCAAAAGCTCGTATGAAGAGCATCAAAGCCAGGAAGAAGAAGAATGAAATTTGTTAGGAACATTTGAGGGCAACACGGTCTTCAAACTAGATGTTTTGACGTATTTTTATATTCGGTTGAAATAAACCACCCACATTTGTGAGTAACCCCAATAGCATCTTCACTGTTGGTTTAAATTAGTTCTCAAACTCGATTTTTTAACGTATTTTTGTAATCTATTGAGATAAACCATCTACATTTGTGAGTTACTCAAAATGACATACTTACTGTTGGTTTGAATCCGTTATAAAATTGGATATTTCAATGCATTTTTGAATTCCTTAGATATAAACCACCGGCGCTAGTGAATGGCTACTGTCACTTCTGTTAGTTTAAATTGATTCTCATAATCGAAATTTTAACGATTTTTTGTTATCTATTGAAATAAACCAGTCACTCTTGTGAGTGGCCTCAATAGCAAGAATAAAACGACGTCAATTGAATTTAGCACACCGTTTTTTAAAACGGATCTTGCTGCAAACCCAACCATTTTATCCAATATCTTAGTGATACCTCGTAGAAGTGTAATGAGCTCCGAGGCTTCCGCATTCAGACGTGGCCGGTACCGTATTGGCTATTATAACATGGAGATCACCTGTTCTGATGTTTTGAAGATGTATTTTAGTCCCTAACATAATCTGTTGGTTCTTTGTTAATTACAGCTACTCTGGCAATAAAGGAGTAGCAGCTATCGAGTCGTCAATTAAAAGAAATTCAATTCAATGTTGAAATAGGTCTGGTCAAGTGAATAATTGTCCTCTTCCCTTGAGAAACACAGACTTATTCATAACATATGTAGTTCTAGACCTAATTCTCCACCGCCATTGACTTGTTTTTGAATTTTCATGTAATTTGAAGTGTCACATGAATGCGACTAATTATAGAATAACGACTCATTCCACATGAACGCGTTCGGGGGTGACCTCGGCGTAGTGGCAGCATCCATAGCTCTCATGCCTAACTCACGAGTTCAAATCTCACCCCCTCACAAGTCACAAAAATACCCAATACGTGTTTAAGTGACTACGATAGGACATAAACCTGCCCGAGGCTGAAAATCTCGATATAAAAAAATTTAAAAAATCAAAGTTGCGTGATCCTTGCCGATATCTCCGGAACCAGTTGACTGATTCCGAATCAAAAAAAAACCAATAGCAATCTATTAGAATGTTGTAGAAAAAATATGTGACATTATTTCAAACGCACGGAAGTACACACATAAACATTCAAACATGTACTCAGTTCATCGAGCTGAGTTTATTGGTATGTAAAACTCAGTCCACAACGCTTCGAATAGAAAGTCAAATTTCCAGGTGGTCTTTATACCCATCTCATGGTGCAAGAAGGGTAATAATGTTGCCAATCCAAAATCGGTTCAATCATTTTTGTGATCAAATATAAGGAAATATGTCGTCATTGTTGGTTGCACTCGTTGCATCTTTTTACGGTTGCACAATCGCACTCCCGATTCCCGAGTAATGAGGCTGAAGTGCAAATTCATATAATAGAGCCAAGCAAATCAATTTGAAATGTGATGATAATTTACCAATAAAACAATAATTGACAATCCATCTATTGGTTAACTCCAATCTCATGTTCACGATGGTATTTTGAAAAATCGACCAAAGCAACGGACGCTTGCGTAATTAACGAATGAATGATCGCTGCTGAATTTTCTCCATCAAGGCATTTATATTTTGGTTTTTCATGCATTTCCACTTTGGTAAGGTAAAACATTTCGACCATCTGAGCCCGAACTGTGATGTTTTCCAATACCATGCCTTACGGCAATTGATATCTACAATTTACCCTCATTAAAGGAAACTTTTCTCGAAACGTTGGACTGAAGTAAACTTATGAGGAATCGCACGCAAGCAACCGTACGCGAAGGAAAGTGAAGGTGGAAATCGGCTGGTGCATTTACGGTCGGGCTTTCGAACTGCAATCATGGCCAATCAATGCGTTTTGATTTTTGATACATTTTGGTAGGTAGATAGCGGCGAGTGAAAGGTGAAGGTGAAAATCGCTTGTGAACTGGAAAGCTACAGTAATATCTCAGTGAGTTTATAGGTATCATCTAGCAAGAAATTCCTAATTCACGTGGTTCCATAAAATTAAAAACTATCTACTAAATCTCCTGTTATTGATTGAGTTATTGATTAAAGATGTCAATGGTTTTCAGATGATACTACTTATGATTTTTTTGGCTATTTGTTGCAATCGAAATAACATTTTTCTTTGAAGACAATGCCACTACTTTCGTTCTAGTGCCGATTTTGAATTTTTATTTTGCATTCTTGAAATGAGTTCTTGAGATTGAGTTTGAATTATTATCTCACAAAAGAATATGAATATACTATCGGCTTCGCATAGTGTTACAGACACCTGAGTCTAGAAAATAAACGAACTGATTAAAAAAAAGAATATGAATATTATGAGAATTTTTAAAAAAAAATCACATTTGGGATGAGTGCTATCTATACTTTTTTCATAAAGTTGCCATAGAATTGGAGAACCGTTCATATTGACTACAAAGCGGACTCAATCGTGTATGATAACTATTACAAATTTTCCTTGAGCCCGATTCTTTTCAAACTTTCTGGAAATAAAGTACTACTAAGTGGTTAAGTTTTGACATCATTGGTTTATTGAACCTCTTCTTCCAACCCAAATGCCCGCACCTTTGCCTTGACCCCTTTCATCCAGTTTTGGGCAATGATAGGACCGACTTGCTTATTTACTTTTAACTACACTTTCTTTAGTTCAAGTTCATTTTCTATCAGTTTTGGAGTTTTAACGAGCTTTGCCTTCATGATTGCCCAAAATTTTTCAATTGGGCGAAGTTCCGCAGTGTTTGGAGGGTTGACGTCTTTTGGTACAAACACTACATTATTATCTTTGTACCAGTCTAAGACGGGCCGGCATACTGGCAAGATGCCAAATCCGGCCAAAACAGTGTCGGGCCATCGTGAGATCTCAAGAAGGACAGAAGTCGTTTTTGGAGGCATTCGTCCTTGTAGATTTGTTCGTTGACGGTCCCAGAGGTGATGAAGGGCTGACTCATTTTGCCACATCCACAGATCGCTTGCCAGACAAGGAATTTTTTGGCAAATTTCGACAGTTTCTTCTTCCGTACACTCTCCGGAACGGCCAACTTAGAGGGGGCGACGTAGTGTTCCTGTCCTGGCATTTGTTTGGTGTTGGCTTTAATGTAGGTCTCATCGTCCATCACAATGCAGAACGGTTTTGTGAGCCACTCCCTGTACAGTTTTCTTGCACGAGTTTTGGCCACCGAGTTCTGTTTATCGTTCCGGTTCGGTGCTTTCTGGACCTTGTACACATGTAATCCAGAACGTTTCATTATTTTCTGCACAAAACAAACTGAAACTTTCGCCTTTTTCGCAAATCCCTGATCGAAATGTTGGGATAACGCTTAAATTGGTTCAATACCATGCTGGCCTTCTCCGGATTTGAGGTACCACGTTTTTTGCCACTACCATTTTTCCGCTTGGTTGTCTTACGGTCCTTGAACGTATTGATCACATGAGATACGGTTGAATGTGCGATTCCGAGCTGTTTTCCGATCCACCGATGAGAAGCGTTTGGGTTTTCGAAGTGAGTGCCCAAAATTTGTTGGCGCACTATCTCTTCATTCGAAGCCATCCCTGAAATCACTCGACCGATTTTCAAGAAACTCACAATTGACACAATACAATGAACTACATTCAGTTAAAATTTCAATAATTTTTACCCACACGCTAAAAAGTTACGAACAATTGCGTGTCCAAATTTCATCGAATACAGTCTTTATAACAGCTTTCGGGTGACAGCCGTGAGTGTGGGGGAACAGGGTCGCCCCCTACACCTCCCCCTTTAGAAGAGCTGGTGCCACATTCGAGCACGGCGCTGTGGATTCGACGGTTCTATGAGCTCTTGGAAGAACTGTTGTTGAAGTTTGTTTTACCCTTCCGGTTCCGCTGGTAGAGAATTATGTTCCAGAAGTATCGAGCAGAATATCAAGTGTGATTGTTTGTTATACTTGATCGGGTTCTCCACTGTAATCGTCAAGCTCTCGTGAATGGTTGCTGTGAGTACGGATTGAACGTTAGCGTTCCGGGAGCCACACGTTACACAAGACTCGACCAACACTTTCTTGAACCACCATCACATCTTGAAGCACTTGTGCATACACCTTGTCTTGGACATCAAATCTCTTCTCCTTTCGCACCATGCTTCGCGTTGAATCGACGGTCTTGTTTGCTGTTGTCATCCTTGGTGAACTTGCTGGTTGGACGAAGAAGTTCCAAATAGGCGCGCATGGATCTGCCAAATAGGATTTTGACAGGTGAGTTGCCAACGGGTCCACTACGACACGGTGAGAATGGGTAGCAAGTGAGGAAGACATCAAGTCCATTAATCCAGGTCTTCTCCTCCCGCCTTAATATTCTTTACAGTCCTTTTAAAGGTTTCGACAAAGCGTTCCGCCTGCTCGTTGCTCTGGAAGTGGAACGGAGATGCTTTAAGATGCATAATGCCGTTTTCCTCGCATAATTCATCGAAATTGTCGCTCGTGAGCTAATTGATTAGATGGGACTCAACTAAGTGTTTTAAATGCACTTACACAGTTATTAACTAGCTTTCGATGCCACGTACCATTTTTGCATACGTACGATTGTTTGGCGAGTACAATCATACCCTATGCTCAGGGAGTCGAGAAAAAATTTCCTTAACGAAAAATTCCTGGACCAAACCGGGAATCGAACCCAGCCACCCCCAGCATGGTGTTGATTTGTAGCCACGCCTTTACCGACTGAGCTAAGGGAGGACCCGTTGAAATGCAATCGATGCGAAAATCATACAGGAGCTGTCCTAAGTCGCCTCACTTGTCGCATGCAGAATCGGAATTTTTCATATTTTAACGTGAATCCATACACTCGAAGGCGCTGCAGAACACGGTACAGGTTCTGCTTGTGTTCCTCGTTGGTTTGTTTTCCGACTAGGATGTCGTCGTAAATCTCCGTGTACTCGGAAGTCTTCTAAGCATGGTATCCATGATCTGCCTGATGCACATTTGACATCTGAAGAAAGGCGGTTGAATCGCTACAGCCCCTTGTTGGTGTTAATGGTGACCAGCTTCCTGTTTTCGTCGTCGCTCTCAACCTGCAGATAAGCATCCGACAGGCCTATGTGACTAAACATCGTTATCGTTACATATGCTAACAAAAGCTGTATTCTTGTATAGTTTCGCGACATTTTAAAATCGAAAACAGACGACTCACAATTGAAGGCACGATGCAAAGCTATCATTCCAGAGTTCATCCCGTAGACGTTTCTCCTTTGCGGAACTCTAAGAAGGGAGGGGTTTCGTAACGAGGGCTACGACGCCGGAGTGGAATATCGGCGAGCAGTTAAGGGCAGTTTATTCGATCAGACAGCAAATCCGCGACGATAAGTGCCTTCGCGGCTTCACGACGAATTTGAACAGTGTCCAAATGAATCATAAGGCAGTGACTCTCGTAGCTTGGAAGGTTGAATGGGTCCTCCCAAGGCAGTCTACGAATACTGTATCGGATAAAACGTCGTTGCATTGACTCAATATGTTCGACACCATTTTGGCAATGAGAGTTCCAGAACGGGGAAGCATATTTCTAGGTGGACCTCACCATCGAACAGTACAGCGACATAAGGCAGTACACGTCTCGAAATTTTTTAGCCATACGAAAAATGAAGCCGAAATTTCGGGAAGCTTTCGTTATGATGTAGGACATGTGAGGTTTGTACGTGAGTTTATCGTTGAGTGTCACACCAAGGTCAATAACTTGGCTGTATCTTTGCAGAGGAGTAAGGAATAACCGAAGATAATAGGAGACTTACTCCTAGAAAAGTGACAACGGTACACTTTCCCGGATTCAAGAGCATACAGTTCATCTCGCATCACCTTTGTACTGTCTCTAAATCTCCTTGCAACTGTAAGGCGTCTCGTAGCAAATCCAGGCGAGTGTAGATTTTAAGGTCGTCAGCGAAGCTTAGCCGATGAAATTTCAGGAACAGGTTGACATTGTTGAAATACAAGAGTAAAATCAGCGGCTCAAGATGACTGCCTTGGGGAATGCCGGACAAGGCGGGGAACGAAGAAAACAGCTCATTGCCAGTTTCAACCTTGAGAGTTCTGCCACAAAGATACGATTTGTAGGAGGCGCCAAAGCCAAGTCTTGCCAGTTTTGCCACAGCAATTTCATGGTTGATTCTGTCGAAGGAAGCAGATAGGTAGTAGACAACGTCCGTTTGTGAACCATATTGAAATCCCATGCATGATGAAGGAAGTGATTGATAGAAGGTTTGTGGTCGTTGAACGCTACGGCATGAATCCATGTTGATCGTTGCTGATATATTGCTTCACGTGAAAAAATACGGGTTTCAAAACAATCAGTTCAAACAGCTTAGAGGCTGCGTACAAACTCAAAATCCCGCGATAGTTATCAGCATTTCTTCTTTCTCCCTTTTTGTGCACGGGAAACATGTAAGCTTCCTTCCATAGTGTTCGAAACTTACTGGTCGTCAATGGTCGTCAGCGAAGCAATGCAATGTTTTAGAAACACGGACGGAACACCATCCGGTCCAGCGCTGCTTGACGTCTTCAACGCAACAACGACATTTTCATCGTTGGTCGGGATTGCGTTGAAATACCGGTCAGACAAAGGGACGTTATTCGAAGCAACTTCGATTTGCTGTGGCTGAAGGGCATCGTTATGGAAAACATCTGCAAACTTTTCCGAGAACATGCTATAGATGTCGACAACAGACTCAGCGAAAATCCCGTTCCGAGATATGGATGCAGTTAAACCGTTCTCCATGCGTTGCTCATTGATGTGTTGCCAGAACACCTTAGGATTATGCTTCAGCTGGCTTTGGTGCTTACATTGGTGGGCCGAGAAGCTGCGTCGAGCCAGCTGGTTGTATCGATGGTTAAGCGTCACGTAATGGTACCGTAATGCTATCGAATTGTGTTTCGAAAACCTACGTAAAGCCGCCCGCTGCCATGGTACTTTTTTTAGGCTGGAGAGACTTTCTTCGGAACGTGTCTGTCGATCAAGTAAGTCGTTCATTTCGAGGGTTTCATTCCAGTTAATACTGCTAAGCACATCAAGAATGCTGTCGTAATCTACATTGCAGAAGTCATGGTAGGTTGATAACGGTACAAGAGCTGCTTCGATCAGTTCACTGGTCACGAGATTGAGAAGAAGTCGCCTGTTTTTCTAGTCAGATGGGACTAGCATGATGCTTGGTGGAGTGTGGGCATTCACGAAGCAAAGGTCGAGAGATCGTCCATTTTTATTCATAATGTCGTAACGTAACGTAAGGATGTAACGGAATAATGATCAAGCAGACGAACCAAAAGCAGCTATGGAGTGTTATTATTGAGCTATGTCTCAGTAAGGACGATTATGTCGTACTAACAGTCCGAGCTAACCAGAAAATATTGAACTAAACTAGAGTTCACACCGCCGACATTCTGAGAGTAAACTTGCAGGCCGTGCACACCGTGATTGCTACCAACCATCCAGGAGGAGTTTGCGGTATTGGACGAGGTTCGTGAGCGGCCGTGACAGCTGCTGATCGCTAGCTGTAGTGTTTCGTTAACGTTGGTCACTGTGAGTCTGGCAGCTGATTCGACGATGGGTGATATCCAAACTGCATAGGTCATAGGGACGTCGACGCACGACCACCAGAGTTTCTACGGTGTATCCAATTTGTGGTTACTGCCCTTAAAGCCAAACTTCTTCTTGTGACTACTCTACTCTGTGAAATCTTCGTGCTTTTATAAAATTACTCATCATTTCATTAGTTCGATTGCCTCACTTAAAATGACTGTGGAAGCAATTTCGGTAGATTGCGACTCCGTTTCACAAACGATTATCGGGATGATCCATGCGATTTGGCAGTCAATTCTTCATTTTTCATAAATCTGTCGGCATTTGATCCTTTAATATGTCGTCGACATAGTTTGACAGCGCCCTTACGCATGATTTGGGTACCGTTGTTTACAATACTGAGTTTCACCTCCCCTCCACGTGGTGTTGTTCTTAGATTCAATTAGTTAACTTGTTAAATGGAATTAACCTGTAGTAGAAATTTTATTTTTTGGTAAGATGCACCAAAAAGAGCAAACTGTTAATAGTGTTTAATAGGTCAAAAAACCGGCTCCAAATTTTCAAAGTTGACCTACTTCGTTAATATAGCATGTCGGGATTATATACCTTGCCAAGTATTTGCAAGCCTACCTTGTATTTTTACTCGTGAAAATAGAGGAATGCGTGCGAGCATGTAAGTGTACACAGAAAAAAATAATTAATTTTAACATGCTCGTACAATTTATCTTCGTTTAAATCTAAGCGGAAGGATGCGTAAACAACGAAAATGTTTGCAATCTTTCTTTTGTAACAGGCTAGATTTAGGCGTTTTCTGGCTTAGATTTACATGAAATATCCCATAATTTTCTGGCAAATCTAGCATTCCCTTCATGTGCATTAGATAACGCAGAATATTCAATGTTTCTTTTTATCTGTGTATATAGAAGCTTAGATTCAATTAACAAGTTCATTTTTGTTTTCATTTGTTCTAGTGAATATGATGAGATATTGCAAATTTTTACTATTCCTGATAGAATAGTTGATTAAAATTTAAATAACTTACCATGACAGCATACCTGTCTCTATGTTGTATCATTTATTCAAAAAATAAAACTTTTATACGCATATTCCACTACTTGAACAAGCTAACAACGTCTTCCCTCGACCTAAGCTATTAGCAGAGCCTCAAATTCAATAATTTAGCCGTGATAAACGAAGGAAAAAGCCGATGAAGAGAATCGACTATCGAAGATAGGCTCTTTTCAAACGTTACGTGAGATAGCTTCGCTTATCAAATGTTTACTTTCCATTATTGCACGCAAACAGAATCAGACTGTGTCAAGTGTTTTGATTGATTCACACATTAGTTACCTTCGTTATTCAGTGTGATCGAACTGTTCATTGGTGCCAGAATATGCTTCCCCAGTTTAACCATTTTGGGTTGTAATTCTTTTGTACTATTTATAATTATGTTAGACCACCAAAGGTGGATACCTGGTTAACTTATGTCAGAGTGGTCAGCGAAAAATCTTGTATTAGCTAAAGAACCAGTACTCTCTCGCTGTTGAGCATTGATGATTGTTTCGCCTGTTTCGTCAACGTATATTCAGTTGGCATCTCGCGACGACGACGATCTTGGTTTCGAGTTTCGAGTTGTTAGATATTTTTATTATGATTCCGCCCTCGCTTCTACTTCTGCTCCGCCCGAGGACGGCCATGTGTCTTGCGGCCGCTAGGGAGCAAGCTAGGGAAGAAACACGAGTTGCGTCTGCACTGCACATCAGCAGCACCCAAAACAAGAAGTCCGAAGTGAAAGAGAGAGCGCAAAGCCGATTTTATAATCGAAAAGCAGCATGCTTATTTCTGGTTTTCCTTCACACGGACACTTGACTCGGCGGTCGTCGTTTTGATCGAAGTAGCCCTAGCCATGTGTGTTGGTGCTGGATTCCGCACAGATCTCAGCCAGAACAGAGCTACCGCTGATGTGGACAGGCCGCCTCGATGAGCAGACATACAAGGGGTGAACAATTCCACACCTATCCAAAGCACGTGCTTTTCTGTGTTTGTGGTGGCGCTCGCCCGCGAACGTTCGGTAGTGTGGTACGCAAACAGTGAAGCTTGCCAGTCAGCAATGATCAAGTGTAAATAAAGAGGAAAACTGGAAACCAAAATATAGCGACGAATGGCTTTGGAATCTATCCCAGTCGTTAGTTGAGTTAAGATATTCGTGCAGGTTGGACGTTCGTGCAATAGATTTTTATTTTCGATTTAATTTTAATTGTGTTGTATTAGTGTTTTTGTTAATATCGTGTTCATTTGTTTCGGTATGTAAGTCGAAATTCAAGTGTACTGTTTACGAACGATCGTGTCCAGTTGAGAGACGGTAGAGAACGATCTAATTCGGAGCCAGTGTTCTAACGTAGATACTCATTCGAGACGTGACTTAAGTGGCATATTATTAAACTAGTGTTAGTAATAGTGTTTAGTCTAGTTCGTTAATGGATCTAAGTAAAAACGACCAACAGCGGAAACAGTTTGGTGGAAAGTGCTAAGTTTACTCCTAATCTCATAGTTGGACAAATTAAATATCTACATTTTGGCGGAGCGCTCACGCAACAGTGACAAACAATCGAAACAAATAGACGCAAGTTGAAGCGCAAGATCAATAATTTTCGAGCATAGGAGATAGCCGGCGTGAAAGAGAAGGAGGTTTCGTTTTTTTTTCTACTTTTCGGAAATGTTTTTGTGAAAGTTGGCGGCTTTTCTCTGTTTAAAACTGTGTGCGACCGGTTTGGGACACGTCTCGCTGCCCTCCCTCTGCAGTGAAATAAAAAAAAATATACAAATTAGTAACTTCGCTCACAAGTTTATCGGATGTCTGAAAATAGCAAAGCCGTGAATAGCTTAGTGTGATTTTCTTAAATCAATCCAAGTGCCGCTTGTTTACTATGTTATTCCCGGTATCGAAGAGAAGGTGATCGACGGTGTGTAGATGTAAACAAACATCTGAAAAGAAAAGTTACGCATTCGTTGCTGGATGGTGCTAAAAGTGTTATCAAGTCGATGAAATAGAGTGTAGCCAGAACGTCGTCGTTTGTAAACAACCGATCAAAGCGAAGTGTCGAAGTCACGTGTGGATATATAGAATAAAAATATAAGCAAGTTCGGATACCTACCAAATATTAGCGGTTCTTTCCTGGAATTGCTTTTCGCTCAGTGTATACGACATTTCATGCAAAAGTCCATTATTTCTGCTTGTGCTGTTTGTAGAAGTGAAGGTTGCACGGAAATATTGCATAGTAGGATCAGCTGTGTTGTGGGTTTGACTGCACAAAACAAGTTTGGTTTTGTTTTAGCTTTCGCAGCAGTACATGAGCAGTTACTTCGTGCCAGTTAGTTGTGTTTGCCGTACACGAATTCTGAAAAAGCGACCGTCATTATTCATTGATGAATCAATCGTCGTAGATTTGTGACGCGGCGTATCAACGGATTGCAAGGAACCGTTGCTGCTGATAAGGCTGATAACACATGTAAGTATTTGTTCAGCTTGTTTTGTTTAGGCTACCGAGTAATGGGTAAAGAATGAATTTGCTTGCTGGGTTTAGATTTCTAGAAACACTTTCTTAAATTTGATATTTTCGTCATCCGATCCCCTCATAATAATTTATATGCTCCCTAAAAAGGTTGAAGATATGATTTTAGTTTAGTAGAGAACGCAAAAGCACCGGAATAAGATGGGATAACCACAAACAATGCAACTTTACACCTTAAGAAATTGACGTTTATTTGATAGTTATTGAAAATATACAAGCAGAGCAAATGCAATAATCTAGGATATATTTATGTATGTATATACACTGTTATTTCTTGTGATATTCAGCCTACGGCTAGTTCATCTCTCATCGTAATTACTCAAACACCTTTTTGGATATTTTTCTTAATTTGTCCGACGGTGAGATTTGAAATCGGAACTTTGTCGAGAGAAGTACGGATGTTGACGACTACGCCAAATAATCTATAATAGAACATTGCATTGGCTCTGTTGATATGTTTTCGTTGTGAATGTTTTCATGAATCTCACTAAACATTCTAGAGAACTGTTCTTTCGTCACTGCGAAGGACTGCATGGCAACAGTCCATATAACCAATATTTTGTGGGAAATATGGTAACGAAATTTGATCTACAATGGGCTCAATTCTTGAGTATGTGGTACTTATGTATGACTAAAAGAAAAGCCATCGGATAAATAAACACTCGGTGAATGCAGTAGCGCAAGAGTGATTGATTAATTCATCTCTCCATCTTTATTCAAGTATTTCATATAATGTTTGGATCTCAAATTAATCTCAAATTCCATTCAGCCTCTAAGCGGGATTAAAAGGACGTGTGAACGTTTATAAAAAATCTTGAGCAAATCCTAGAGCAATAATTGAGATTCGCAATAACAAAATAACATGACTATCAGAGGGAATCCCACCAGTATCTCCGAAAAAAGTACTTACCCCTTGAAATCTTTGTATGACTTGTATGACCACTTTGGCTGTAATGCTTTGTAGATAATGCATCGCTCAATTATTCAAATTATGAATCCAGCGCCACAATCTCTTCCTATATCATATTTTGAAGATTTTTTTCAGGAATGAGTTATCAGCATACGAATATAAACTAACCAATAAGAAAGTCCGCAATCCTGATTCTAGGGCGTCGGCCTCCGGTTAGTCCTATTAGTCATGAAGTTATGAAAAGTTCTATTTAGGTCTCTGTTTTGTAGTTTGCTACACTGAAAATTTATCTTCGTAAAGTAGCTTTCACGCGTTTCGTAAACATGGATTTTGTACATAGAACAAATGTCTCGTATAA
Organism: Aedes japonicus; assembly: GCA_034211315.2. Taxonomy (NCBI): domain Eukaryota; kingdom Metazoa; phylum Arthropoda; class Insecta; order Diptera; family Culicidae; genus Aedes; species Aedes japonicus. The sequence goes on from JASCZW010000587.1 coordinate 250,151, forward strand.
TATATGAAACATTCATAATGCTTTTTATCGGGTGAAATGCTATCATTACACCTTCTTGTATAATGCACGAAATGAATTTCGTGAAGACCAGCCAATCGCTGTTTCTCTTTTTTACCGCACTCATGCATGATGGTGTTGCTGCTGGTATGGGCGGGAATAATTTATCTATCCCAAAATAAAAATCAAAGCGCTGTCGTAGGCTATAACTTCATGCTCATTAATCAAGATTGTTCTCACGAGTCAGCGTGGCCTAGTGAGATCAACCTCGGATTTAGAATCAGCATTTTCCAAATATTCAGGTTCGAGCCTCCATGTCTGAAACAATAAGAAAAACGCTGGACAATTCCACGTGGTTGCGCTTTTTTGTCAATTACATTTCGAGTCGATAAAGTAGATCTGTCAGTCCTTCATGCAACCACCAGAGAGACGTTTCTTTTTAATTTGTGACAAAATATTCGTAGTTCTTTGCTTCGTTTCCGTACAATGTACGAATGTTCTTTCTGTGTCAACAAAAGCTTCGTGCTTTTGACAGTTGCGCGTGCAATTAATTACGAATGTATCTCCATAAAAGGAACAAATCTGTTTCGTTGCTGAAAACAACGAATGGATTAGTGAGTATTACTTTCGATTTTATAATATAAACTAAAATTAACTATCAGTGTAGCATAATATGCATTGCGATATTTTCGCTATTGTATCAATTGAACTGTAATCTGTGCTGCGCCGAGTTTTCTATCTATACATGCCAGTCCAAAATGCCTGGATTTGCTTTTAAAGTTTTAAGAAAAAATCCACCGGTCCACCTCGACGTTTTATCTGCCCTTTTTGGAATAAACGAGAACCTTCTGACCAAATTTCGGCTCCTCGAACGACTTTTAGGAGATGCACACAACCTCACCGATGACTTGGTGTAAAATTGCGGTCTTGGAAGCAGTCTAGAGTCTTCTTGCACATGATTCGTTATCGATCAAAACGCAGGCAGGCGGTCGTTCCAAAAGTCAGCTGTATAACTTTCTGGCTCTGGTTTTGCCCTAGATTCTTGCTCAGCACTTTGTTTTGCTATTTTGTGCTTCTTATTAGTCTTCGGGTTGTTTCAGTTCTTGATTCTTTGCACCATTCCAACGGAAGTCCCAGCCTTTTTGACCAAATAACGTCAAATCGACGTCGATCTGTTCCGGAGGATGGGGTTGACTACCTTTCGATCCAATTTTGAGTCAACTAGTTTCTTTCCTCTTCTTGGCTGCTCATCGAACAAGTAGTGTTCCCCAAGCATGTCGATGATAGATTTTACGCTGAAATGATGCATTCCGAAACGTTGTGCAATTTTGTTCATCGAGGTACGAATCCTCGTGTCCACCATTTTTAACACTCTTTTCAATTCGCGGCATCTCGAAAACGAACAGAAGCTGATCACGTAGTTGACAGATAAACGCGTCAAACGTAGGAAGGCTCAGACCTAATGTCATTCGGCTTTAAGGCATCCGGTCTAATAATATTTAGTCTAATGATACTCCACAGTTATTTTGAGCAATCTGTTTTCGTATTATTTTTGTCTCGGCCAAAGTCACGTCGTATTACGTTCATGAAAAGGCTCTGGGAGCAGATAATGGCATCAATTTATTGCATGTATGCATGTATGCATTTTAATAAACATTATTTTATACTAAAGTTCAATTGAATTGATTTATATTGCTATGTCCAGTTGTTACTCACCGTTTGTTGATTGGTCGGTCTACGGATCCAACGTGGAAATGCTGTCCTCTTGATTACACATGAATTTTAGCTGTTTTATCCGATTCACCTATCAAAACAATTGATTATTTGTGATATAATCAAAATAAATTTGGCATAACTTTGTGACTTTTACAATAAAAAAAAATACTTTTATTTGAAAAACATCATTACATATTTTTAATGCAATCGAAGACAACTACTTATTAACAGGCGTTTAATAAGATATTATATCTTGGCCATAAAAAAATATATTAAAAAATGTCGTTTGTTTTTCTATACCTTTAAACCTCTATGACTATCTTTTTTTTTTGTTGAAAACAATTAAAATATTAGTTGATGGAATTCATAAACCGTTGCTATAATGGCAGATTTGCATCACAACTTCACTTTTTTGGAAACATAAAGACATGTAAATGTTGAATTTTGATAAAATTTCCATTTCTTCAATTCTCCGTGAGAAGATATTGTTTTTAAAAGACACCAATTCACGACGCTCTTTTAATGTTTGAATGTATATGAGCATACATCGACCTTATATATAACTGTAAAGGTAACACAGATTTATACTGACTCTATTTTTTCTTCATGTGTCATTGGAAAGGGTAATCAGACTAAGGCTTTGTCCCGACAAAATCTGGACAGATTGGATTTGGAATAAAACAAATTTGCTGTTAGTTGCATTTTTTGTTCCTTTAATTGTGCATTATTAGTCATCCTAAAACTTATCACAGTTACCTAATTAGGCTGCATGAAGAAACTACGAACATTTGAGTTTACTCCAGCCATTAGGGTCTGTGCAAACTTCTCTGCGACCGATTTAGCTGTTGTAGCTTGTTGTTTATATTGCAAGAGTTTTCTCTTCACGAAAGCCCAATACTGCTCGATATATCGCAACTCCGGGCAGTTAGGTGGATTCGCCTCTTTCGGTACAACATGGACGCCATACACTTTAAACCATTCCAAAACATCTTTGGAGTTATGACAAGATGCCATATCAGGTCAGAATAGCGATGGAGCGTCATGGCTGCGAAGAAATGGTAATAACCGCTTCTTTAGGCATTCTTCACGGTATATTTCCTTTTTTCCCGTTGTAGTGAAGTTTTGGCTTGCTCGACCACAGCTACATATTGCCTGCCAAACCAAATATTTTTTGGGAAACTTGGCTGAAACTGAAATGCTCCTCTACGCCGTTCGGTTGCATGGCAGTATAAGACATTCCGGGAAGCTGCTTAAAGTCTTCCAGCACATTAGTTTCATAGTCCATTACACGCAGGAAAACTTTGTCAAATATTCGCAATACAACTTGCAAGCCCGGGTTTTCATTCTGTTTTTCATTACGGTGCTTGCCGGTGCTTGGAAATATGCACGAAAGTTGGGGACATTTTTATTCTTCTAGCCACAGTCTCTTTTGCAATATTTGCGTCACCTTCACGATCTTCTGGTAATTCCTGAGATCCGTTTTTGTTCCGCTGCCAGCCTTCCTGGCTGTTTTCAAACGTGTATAGAAAGATAAAAAGAACTTTATGGACAGTGCTTGCAGTAAAACAAATCTTTTTTGCAAATTTTCTTCTAAATTTTCTTCTTCTTTTCTATCTAAAAGCTTGTAGTTTCACCAAAAAAAAAAAAATATTTAACGCAAAGAACAGACATCCGTTCATCAATTTGCGAAATGTTTCACGCGTTGATGAAGTATTTCCAGAGATATGGTGTCCATATTTTTCCCCGTACAAGCCTTATACTCCAATATTCTTGTATTGACCTGACATAAGCAATGTACAGTGTTTTTATCGTGTACGGGTTATTAAAATTAAAGCAGAAACGGGTTATTAAATTTTATAATGCAACATATTTACTAACATAATAATAACTCCTACAGGGTGTACGGAATCAAATTGCGACACACACAAATATTCGGCAAAATTCACCCGTTCAACCAATCATCTTCAAACTTTCAGGGAGTAAAATAAAACATGTTATGGATATTTTCCCATGTTTGTTTTATTCAATTTCAATTCCATATCCAAATGCACGAACCTCCTTCTTTACACTACTCATAAAGTCCTTTACAACATTTGGACCAACTTTTTTGCGTGGCAATTCCTCCGAATTCAATTCCTTAGGATGCTTCCGAGGTGCCTGCTTCATGATGGCCCAGTACTATTCAATTGGCCGCTTGGATTGAGATGCTTCGGTACGAAATTGACCGCCTTAGCCATTACTCGAAAGAGGTTTTGGAGTGGTACAAGCCAAAACCTCTTTCGAGTAATGGCACGAGACTAACTCCGACCAGAAAATCGCAAGACCATCGTGTGACCTCAGAGGAGGTTTTGGAGGCATTCCTTTAGGTACACCTGCCCATTGACCGTTCCAGTTGTCACGAATGGGGTGCTCCGCTTTCCACACGAGCAAATTGCTTGCCAAATCATATATTTTTTGGCAAACTTTGACATCTTCTGCTCTCTATCGTCCTCAGGGACATCGAACTTATGATGAGCAGTGAAAAACTGGACCTCGGAAGCTTCCGCAAGTCTGCTTTTAAACACGTCTCATCATCCATAACGAGGCAATGTGGTTTCGTCAACATCTGGATGAAGAGCTACCGTGCACGTATTTGTGACTTAGTTTGTGTGTAGCCCTTCACTTGAACTACCCACTTGCGATCCTTAACACTATACGAAGATCTATTTTTGCCACTTTTTTCTTTCCGATCGATGGTCAAACGTTCGTGGTACCGATTTTAAACACGAGACCACCAAGGCTTCCTGAGATACGAGATACGTGCGCAAAGTTTCTTTTCGCTGCTGCTTTTCTTTCGACTCCATCTTGGCAACGATAGCACTGCTAGTGAAACTTACACAGCTTACAAACAAATACACATTGAACTAATTCCACTTAAAATTTCAATAGAAAATACCCATCGAGTAAAAAGTTATAGCCATTTAAAAGTGGTGCAATTTGATTCCGTACAACCTTTAGATACCTAATTCCATCACATCTTTCTACAATTTGACCGCCTGAAGTAGTTTCAAAATTGGGAATGTTTCGATTCCTACTGAAAGAGATCGCTGTTCCATATTTTAACATTTAGTTGCAGCAGGCTTTTGTCTCAACAAGTGTCAAATAACAGAATTTCAGTTTCGATTGTGTTGATGTTATCAGCATTTTTTATTTCGATAAAGTTTGATATCGTCATCGTAAATTAGAAGTTTTAGCTCCTTAAGATAAGGATAAGTCGTTTACAAATAAAGTGACTAACAAGGTTGAATGCTTTCGTTAAAATTTGACAATTTGATCGCGATTGCTCAGGTATGATTCAATCCATTTAAGTAGTTTTGGCTTTATTCCTTTTTTTTGCAATTTAACAAGAAGTTAGGTTATATCGACAAGAGCAAACGCTTTGCTCAAATCTGTGTACAGAACTTCTACGTGGTCTCCGCGATCCATTGCTTACATAGAATAATTAACAAATTCGAGTAAATTTGTGGTAGTTGAACGACCATTGAAAAAATCATGCTGATTAGTAGTTATCCTATTTTTTTTCTTGGTTAAATGTTTTCAATCACCTCAGAAAGATTCAGAATACAAGATATAAGGACTATACCACGATAATTACGAATGTCATATATTTTACCAGACTTAAAAATAAGTACTAGGAATGAGTTTTTCCTTAATTGTGGATATTCTTCTGTTTCCAGTAACACATTGAAAAGCCAAAATAATGGAGAAGTAAGCTCTGTAGCCAAAGTCTTCATAAACAAAGGAGGAGCACCATCAGGTCCCGAGCCTTTGGATGCATCTAAATGTCCTTGCCTCTCAAAAATTTAATGCACATTGATTTGACTGACGCAAATGTCACTTGGAAATTCAGGATGGAATCCAAAAAATTCTCGATCGCGATCTGAGAAGCTTGCATATTGTTCTTGAAAAAACCTAGCAAATAAATTACATATTTCGACAAGATTTTTCATTAGGGCCTAACTGACAAACGTAAACAATGGCTTCTTCCGTAAATTTATCGTGGCATAAAAGCTAGCCATGTGAGCCTCCAATTCTATCGGATAGGTGAACTCTTCCTCTTCGAAATGACCGTGATGGAATGATTAGGTGCGTTTTCAATGACGAGAAAAAAGCCATTGCTTACGTTTGTCAGTTAGGCTCCAATGAAAAATCTTTGTCGATTTCTTCTGAGTTATTGCTTTCAATGTCTTAAAAGAACATTTCAGGTGGAAAATTGGTCGACTTAAGTTTGATATTGCCATAATTAAAAAAGTTTTTTGGACAATATTTAATTTCACGTTCGGTTTCTAAATTATACTCCTCAAAAGCGATATTTTTAACCGAATTAAGTTGATCACATATATTCATGCAGTGTTTCAATTTTTATAAATTTTATGTGGTTTTTGCTTATGATTTTTGCTTTGGGATTTTTTGGAAACATTTAATTGGTTCTTCTTCTTTCTGTTTCGACGTTTAATTGGTTCTTCTTTTTCTATTATTTTAGTCAACTTATCGTAGACCACTTTTGTTGCACTTTCGACATTAACCTCTTTTCTTAAGTATGTTTGCCAATCAATTAAGTATAGTTTATTCCTAATGTTTTCATAATTTGCTGATTAATAGTCAAAGACTTCCGCAAACTCGAAGTCGACAGGCATTTCACCTGCATTTCACCTATTCAATTGCTGTGTGAAATGCTTCATTTCTTCATATTGAGCGTTTCCAGGCGAAATGACCTGAAAATGTGGAAAATTATTTTCGATATTTTTTTATTTGAGTGACACTTTACGCGTTTGGCTTAGGAGACTGAGCAATTTCCGCTCTAACATGGATTTTTGTGACTCAAGAGTAAGTGTTAAAACGGACGTAAGCATCTCAATAGCACTTTAATTAATAATTTGTAGCTCGAGAACTATTGGTTTTACTAAAAAATATGGCTAAAAACAACTTATGAACCTATGTGTGACGGTTGAGACAAAATACACTAAGGTTTTTTTTGCACGGTTTTTTTTGCACGTTTTTTTTTAACACGGGTTGTTTTCGGCAATAACTCCAGAACGGAACAACTTATTGACCAAATTCAAATCACATTTTACGTTTTGGCCCAAAAGTAATCATATAGCAGTTTTACAAAAAATTCAAAATTTTTGGTGTAAAAACTCAAAGATTTAAAAACTGTATTTTGACCTTTGCCTCGAAAGGTAACGCATACAAACAAAATCGAAGCGATATTAAATGTATAAGCATGTGAATTTATCAACTCTATTTAGTCTTTTTTTACACGGTTCCATACTAAAAGTGAAACGTATCCCCTGTGCAAAAAAAAAACCTTAGTGTAATTTTCGAAAATACGACCTTTTCATAAACTATTCGCGTTTCTCCAGTAATCATAAAACGTCAGTTTTAGAGAAAACTTCAGAGTGGAGAGATCTGAAGAGAAAAAAGTGCTCAACTAAAGTCAACTTTTAAAGCATTTTCAAAATCTCATCGCTCTTTAATTTGCGAAATAACTTCAAGTTTTACAGTCAAAAAATAAAAAAATGGTTTTTTGAGATATTTAAATTTTAATTTTTGCACTTTTTGATTGTTATTTTTTGTATTCTCTCCAGCGCGGAAGTAACGATCTTTGATGAAGTTTGCAGAAGCAGATAATTTCTCATCTCCATGCGAAGCGCTAGGAGTGGACAGTAATTTTATTGCTAGCACGAATAGACATGAAGAGAAAGTGTATTGATAGTTCCGCATAGGGCAACGGCAGGCTTTGAAATTGAAAGACATAAGATTGAAAACGAGCGGAGGGCATTTTCGCATGGCATTTTCGCATGGAGATGAGAAATTATCTGCTTCTGCAAACTTAATCATTTAATTTTTGATTATTTTTCCGTATGTTTTTTCAGTTTATATTTTTTTCACAGTCTTTACACATAGGGCCATAACTTGTTCTCGAGGAGTTTTTTTGTACAACCAAAGGTTTTCGAGCTACAAATTATTAATTGAAGTGCTATTTGAAATGCTTACGCCCTTTTTAAAACTGACTCTTGAGTCCAAAAAAGTTTTGCATCAGTGGAAAAAACTTACTTTCGTGGTTTTACCCGCAAAAGTGGGGACAAATTTTCAATTAAATCGGAGACACTCGAAGTTTGTCGGTAGGTCATTTCGGCTGGAATCGCTCTATTGGATTTGATGATTCACTCACACAGAAGTCTTCGTAAACATTAGTTGATAAAAACTCTAAATAACATTTTTGTTTTATTTTTCATATGGTTTATTTGATAAAGTACTAAGTTTGCAATTGTGTCGAATATGAAATGAAGAGTTTCATTTTCACCAATTATCGGAACTAAGATCCTGTCATTATCATTGTGGAAAATGAAGTCGACATTGCGTTGATTGAAGTAAAGCTTGCTTCAGATAGAATTGGAACAAAAACAATTGCCTGTATTTCAGTTATTTATTATTGAATTCAAGATCTTTTTTTATACAAATGTAGCGTTTTCTTCATACTTTTAAGAAAAAATACGGATAAAATTATTCGTCACGGTTTCGAAGGAATTCTCAAATTTTTCCTGTAACACGGCTCATTAGGCGGCGCACACCTTCTTCGTCCATCGTTTTAGCTATCTTATTCCACCAGGTCTTCATCTGATTGATGTCTTTGACAACCTTTCCCTTTGCCTTGAGTCTCCTCTTCATGATTGCCCAGTATTTCTCAATAGGGCGGAACTGGGGGCAGTTGGGTGGGTTAAGGTTTTTCGGAACAACCTGGACCCCTTTTTCTGCATACTATTCTTGAACGACTTTGCTGTAATGACAGCTTACCAAATCTGGCCAAAAAATTACGGGATGGTCGTGGGATCGAATGAACGGCAAAATTCGTTTTTGGAGACATTTTTTTTGGTATAGTTCCGACGCCATTGTCTTATTTGTAACGAAAACTTTCGTTTTTTTGCCACAGCTGCAAATGCCCTGCCAAATCATGAATTTTCGTGCAAATTTGTCGGCAAAAACAAATTTAAATTTGGCTAAAACATCCCCCCGAGCCGTTGCCAAGAAAAATTTTTGACCTGGGATTTGCCCGAAGTCAGCCTTGACATAGGTTTCATCGTCCATCAGAAGACACCCGTCGAACTTGGTCAGCACCTGGTCGTATAGCTTCCGCGCACGGATTTTGGCCACACTATTCTGTTTTATGGTCCGATTTGGCTGTTTGCTAGCTCGATACGACTAGATTCCTTCCCGGAGTCGAGTTCTCCTCACGGTACTATGGGCAACACCGAATTTTCTGGCCAAATCACGGTCTGATAGATTGGGATTCCTCTTAATCGTCTTCAAAATCTTACCACGCAGTTTCCGGTCGACAGTTCCACTCCGACGATTGGCTTGAGGCTTCCGAATCGTCGTCAATGTTTCCTTATACCGTTTGATAACGCGCCATACGGTATTTCTGGGCAATTTCAGCTGTTTAGCTAGCCTAGATGCAGACCACAATGGATTTTCCAAATAACTGTGCACAATTTTTTCCCTTCTTTCGGCTTCCATGTTGATTGTTTACAAAGTACAGTCGATTTGCGGAATGTCAAAAATACATACGTGAAGCTGACAAAATTCCCGACACGTGGGCGCCAAGAACTTCCAAATCCATTATTTGAAGGGAAGTACACCTAAGCTGCAATTCATTTCCCACATTACCTTTTGCCCATACATGTCCAACCTCCTTGAATTTTGTTGCCATAATAATTTCAGAATTGAAATTGGTCGAAATAGCAACTAAAGAACCACCTCCTGACTTTTTTTCGACCATTGATAATTGTGATCATCTCTATAAACATTTTAAATATTTCCAAAGACCTCTTCACTTCTTACACTCTCATTCCAACTAATTTCATTCGCCAGGATCAAGTGTACTGTCCCCAGAGAAATGATGATTACCTCAATTTTCCAAGCCAATTGTTAAGAAGTATTCCGATAACTAAAAGCGGATGTATTCGAAATCGGTTCATAAACTTTGCGTTACGCAAAGATTCACATGTTAAAAAATAACTTGTTTGATTATCACATTTCACATTTTCCGCGAGACATTTGAGGAGTTAGTAAAAAATCCTCTAATCAATATTCTGATTCGATAAATAACCCAACCTAGCAGAGAAAGCGAACGACATTCTGTGAACTCCCATAACCTCCGGGACATTGTCAATTCAACTTTGCCGCGGAGGGAAAATACCTAGAACTGCACAACGAACTTCTCCTTCACTTGCCCTCCGGGGCAAAAGTTAATTAACCACCGCGTCGTATCAGTTTGATTCTTAAGTCGTTGCACCTTCCAGCTAGTGCCACTGAACGAAACACACCATTAGACTTCAATTTAGATACGCCTAGTAGTAGTAGAGGCAGCGAGGGGCAAACGGGCAAGTACTAGCATAGCCGCGATAACCTCACATATTGTCAAACAAACTGTCTAAGGCCTATGCGGCTGTTCAACTGTAACTACGTGAAGGTAGCATGTTACGTTAGCGCCTAGGTTTCTTGAACTTGAACGGCGGCGGTGATATCATTGTCGCTAAGATGTTTACATTTCCTCAAACGGTGAGTCTCCTTCTCGCACACAGTCACACCCTGCCTTAAAAACCAGCAACAAACCAAAACACACTGTTTCGAAACGGTGCGAAGCGAAATCGTAAATAATGAAAGCATCAGCATAATTTAATATTCGTGTCGTCCTCCCCAATATGGCAGTTTAATACTTTAACTGTTTACCTTTCTCATTCATTAGCGGCCAATGTGCGAGAAATTTGGCGGTCGTCGGTTGTTCATTTTTATTGCCTGGAATTTGCGTAAATAAAAATTCCACGTAAATCCTTGCGTGTCGTACTGACTCCTCTGAAGTCCGTTTTGATTTTCGCATGAATCCGGCTTGGCCGGAACGATACTCTTTCTCCGGTTGATGAATTTCCTCAAATGAGTATTGCGTGTACTTAAGGGGTTGAGTGTTCTGTTTGGCTTATTTTCGTTAAGAAAGCTTACCTACCGGTTTTGGTATTTAAGCTCAAGCCAAGCCATATGCGTGCGATAGCAATTAGTCTTAGACTTGAAAGTAGGCTGTAACGAGCTCGCAAACGGCATAAGGCAGTCATCGAGACCGAATCGCCAATTGTTCATGTCACTCAGTAGGTGCGTCGTTTTTCAGAGTGGGGTTGCCCAAATAAGTATCAGGTTGGCCTTAGAAAGCAGCCCGGGCTAGCGGTTGAAAACTGCATTTTCGAGTGAGCCGTAAAATGACAACGGTCTAATGATTTATGCGAACACGAAGAAAGCGAATAACTCATGCTGCTAATTTGAGTGCCATTGGTGGAGTGCTAAAACCATATCAAAACTTCAAGCATAAAATAATCTGAGTTATGGCGTATTGTTTCATTTTTAAGGTGCTTACGGTTTGGCCAGAGGGTTGATGATCTGTTAAGTTACGTCGTTAAAATAACCATTTAAAATACGTTTCCAATTTCGCACTCAGGCGCCAGTTTATCTATTCAAATCGTCTGCCATGCTTCATAACTTTAGCTAGATTTATCAACTAGATTTTTGCATATGAATGCTAATGGCGAAAAACCCGATCTTAATTGCCGTCCAGAGCAGTTAAGAAGAGTGGGTTCCCGCAGGATTCCAATCCAGAATCGCTGACAAATACTGAAACTGAAAAATGAGCCAATTGGCTATCTTTCGTGAAATCTTTCAACATTCCATTTCCATAAGCGTTAGATAAATTAGACATTCACATCTAGCGATATGCTAATTTGGGTTTGAAAGTCCTCCATAGCCAATGATATTTGTTTCAATGACGACGATTGCTAGCCGATTGTTTCACGCCTTCCTAGCTGGAATGTATCATCTTCGTCAGTCGGTTCCGAATGGTCAGATAAGAAGTTATTAATTATGTTGCTTATTTATTTTTCCCATTCTACAGGAGAGTTTGGGATGGTGACTAAAATAGTTTGTAGCTAAAAATATTCTTTTCTGATTTGGGGCCATGCTGGAGATCGGTGAGCTAGATTTCCGATTCAATCTGGGATTTACTCGTCTTTGGCGCGCAACGGTTAAGGTGGATCGATGAAGTGGATAGCGACCTACAGAAATAACATAGGGGCTAACATAGGGGACTATTCCATAAAACTTTTAATGGATCAAGATGGGCAAAATTGCCTTTTTCGAATCATGCAGATTTTTCAACATATATTTGCAAAAATTGCGTGGCAGATCGCTCCATTTACCACCTTTTCAACTTTCGAGGGTACCATTTTGGATAATTGCTAAAAATATGTATTTTTGAAGAAAAAAACCCGAACTAGTTGAAAATCATAGAAAATGCATAGATAAATGGTGGAATCACTCCACTTCCACTGTTTGTATTGGAATAATGTGCCCCTATAATGATAACAAAGGCGGAGATCTACGTCATGACTGCAGTTTTTTATTTGGGAGCTTCTTATCTTGAAATGATAAGACCGGTGAAATTTGTGTTTGCTAGATGCGGTTTTAATTAACTTCTACTAATTTATTTAACAGAAGTCACTGTTGGT
>JASCZW010000587.1:265412-416505 GCA_034211315.2 Aedes japonicus
TGTGTGAAATGCTCTTCACCTCGGAGCTCACTTCCTTCGTGGGAAAAGTAAAATACGAAGTGCCCTGCCAGTAGTCATCCGGGGTGAGATATGTCTTGTCGTCTATCACCACCGGCACGTCGCGATTGGCCGGGAAAATCGCGTTGACCATCTTATTCAGCCGCTGCCGCTGCATCATTGCCTGCAGCTCCGAAACCAGTGGACGCGACTTCCGCTTCCTGATTTGTATGTTCAAGTTCGCCATGTACTTTTTCACTGCTTGGCCGGTTGAACCCATGTACTTTTTCACTGCTTGGCCGGTTATCCGCGAAGGTGCGAATTCGATGCGTTTAATGAGGAAAATGGCTAAGGAACACGGGATCAGCGACTTCACGGCACAGAAGATCGTAGATGTAAGAATACTTTGAACTTTCTCAAGCGAAATCCGGCAAATGCCAGAATCAACTGCTGTATTAGTTCTCTCCCGATAAAAGACGTGGCAGACATGAAAACGTGTATCTGACCAAGCTTGCTGCTAGCTTTATGTTGATTGGATTGCACATTGGTCCGAAAGGGCGATTTTCAGGAATAAAATAAAAAGTGCTCTTAGATGACATGTAATCAAATTGATGTCTTGAAAGAAGTTTTTGGTAAGAATAAAGCGCATCTGAAAAAGGGGTCGTCCATAAACTGCGTTCATCGGGGCACGATTTTTTTTTAACTTTTTTGTGTGACGTTCTTGGCTTTCAAAACATTCTACAAAATTGTAGAACTCACAATTTCCATAAACTTTGCGCAATACACCAACTTGCTATTTTGTATTTTTTATTGAGATATGAAGCATTTTGTATGGGAACCCCTTTCAAATCGGTTTTTTAGCTCTAACTTTTTTCTTTGATTTTTCCTCGGTCTACTATATTCTAGAAAGTTTTTCTTTTTACTTAAACACACAACTTTTTAGAAGACAGCAATACGCTATCTTGAACGCAGTTTATGGACGACCCCTTTTTCAGATGCGCCTTAATCTTACCAAAAACTTCTTTGAAGACATCAATTTGATTACACGTCACCTAAGTGCACTTTTTACTTTATTCCTGAAAATCGCCCTTTCGGCCAATGTGGATTGGTCGCTTCCAATGGCCAAAAAATAAATCCAGCGTTCATTCCAGAAGGCCACAAAATAAACCCAATGTTGTATTTCAACCAGATGGGACTCCTTACCTTGAACCATACTCAGAGGTGCGGTTCTGGGCGAAGGATATGTGTCTGCCATCCAACCCCGGTCTTTATCCTTCTGATTATGCAATATGGCGCGTTATGAAGACCAAGGCCTGTTCTAAAAGCCACCCAAGTGCCACCCTCAGACAAACATTGACCTGTATCTGGAGAGAAATTGATTCAGGCTACATTATTAGGGCCTGCCTCACGTTCCAGAAGCGTGTGGATTTCGTTAATGCAGTAAATGGAAACTCGATCGACGGTCAACATAGTTTTAAACTCTCAGAAACAATCCCCTGTTAAAAAAATAATTTTTGAGAAGTTTTTTAAATTCTGACATTGCTCAATGGTTCAAACATCATAACGCATACAGTAAGCTAATGTAGACAGCAATAAGCTTAAAATGTTAAGAAAATACAAAGAAGGTCATCGTAATAGGATTGCTTTTTTTATATATACAGAGTGCGGCAGAAAATAATGCAAAAACGTTCCAACTTGAGTATTGGGTTGATTCGTGTAGCTAGTGACTAATTTTTGTCGAAAGTATATTTGTTTATGTTAACTTTCAAGTGCTGCATCCAAACATTCTATTTGTTTTATTGCAAATTCGTCAAAATGTTCGCGAAAGAAGTGATCACCACACAGATAAAAAGAAACACTGAATTTTCTGCGTTATCTAATGCACATAAAGGGAATGCGAGATTTGGCAGAAAATAATGGGATATTTCATGTAAATTTAGGCCAGATAACGCCTGAACCTAGCATGTTGTATGAAAGATTGCAAACAATATCGTTGTTTACGGTCCTTTGGCTTAGAATTACACGAGGGGAAATTTTACGCGCTTGTAAAAATTAATTATTTTTTTCTGTGCAGTTTGTTGCTCGCCCAGAAGAAGCCGAAAGAGATTACCAAGGTGATAGGGTGCCATTTGGCAACAGTTTACCAATAAAAAAGTCCCTGCAGGATGGTTCTAAGCAGCGAAAGCCGGGAAGCGGACGTCCGAGCTTTGCACGCACGCCGAACGTGATCAAATCGGTCCGTGAAAAAATTGCTCGCAATCCAGTGCGTTCCATAAGACCTGCATGCATCTTCCAGGGCCAGAGTGAAACGCCACTTGATTACGGACCGGGTCAAGGAACTACGAGTGACTCGTTTCAAGAGATTGCTTTTCTTATTGAAGAAGGAAAAAATGATACTGTGGCCAACAGCCGCACGGACCGATTCAGTTCACTGCAGAAAATGGAGAACGTTCCGGAAAAAGTGAAAATCAAATTTCAAACCAAACATCCGACTGGTGTCATGATGTTTGGCTTGGTGGCGTCCAACGGTTTGAAAATGCCGCCTGTTTTCATTGATGCTGGAGTTAAAATCAATACCGAAATGTATATCGGTATTTTAAAGGACCAAGTGCTTCCCTGGGTGAAGGCCAACTTCTCCGAGGACCAAAACGTTGTCCTACAGCAGGATGAAGCGCCGTGTCACACGTCCAATCGAACCCAACAATGGTTGAACGATAACATGAAGTTTTGGCCGAAGGATTTGTGGCCCCCTAGCAGTCCAGATCTTAAGCCGTTGGATTATTCGATTTGGGCATATGTTGAAGCACGAGCCTGCAAAACATCACACCCTAGTGTGAAAACCCTGAAGTCAACCATAACACGCACATGGCAGTCAATGTCGGAGGACTACGTCCGAAAGGCATGCTCTGGCTTCCAGCGTTGGCTCGAGGATGTGATTAATAAAAAATGGGGGACACATTGAATAAATTTGTTCAAAATGACTTTATAAAGATAACTGCACTCGAAAATGTTGGTATTATTGCTTGAATTAGTTGAAAATGGGATTTGAAAGAAATTGAACAAATTTTCGCATTATTTTCTGCCGCAACCTGTATATGAATAATCTAGTTAGAGTTTTAATCCTCAACGTGCATTATTAGAAAATCATATCGCCCTTTGCATCTGCTAACCAGACACGTATTTCGAACGTTTGCTAGTTTGATCGACAGCTTCTTTTTGTACGAATAATTGTTCGAATCTCGGAAATTAAAAGAGATGATCCGTTCAGCAATTTCCGCTCCGACGTCAAAATCCTAAAGTTCTTATTTACACTAGCGTATGAATGATTATGATTGGCATCGAAAAAAAATGCGTCGTCATAATCCATCATAATAAGCCGCAGATAACGAGCCAACAACGCAACGTACCATCAATAACAGAAGAAAAAAGCTGACAAACCAAAAAAAAAGGATCCCCGAAAGTAGCCAAATCACTTCTACAGAGTCATCGCACCAATCATTTTTAGCGATCTTTCCTGGTTCAATCATGTACCGATACCGGCCAGTGCTTCGAGATGGACAGAGGCAGCACTTTTCGACCGATCGCAAAAGCCAGACCAAAGTCCAGCCGAAGATTGATTGAGGATGGGATGGGGACTTAAGAATGTTCTTCTCTGCCAGATGAATGGTGGGCGCGCGCCAAGAACTTTGGAAGGTCGAATTGTTGACTGTCCGGCGGCTTTAGATGGATCGAATCGATTCGCTAACACAACAATCCAAAGTAACATTTTTTACGAATGATTACCGGTTGTTTGATCAGATATTTAGCGCTAAGGGGTCGTATCGTGCGGTTTGTTTGCTTTGCTGTTTCAGGAGACGGGGGCGCGGATTTTTGAAAAATGAACATTCTTTTGAAATGATGAGGCACGTACGTGTACACTATAAGACAAAAGAAAATAAATATTGGTAGAAGGAGCGGGTCAGAATGCGTGGCAAGAAATTAAAGTCAGAATTTATGATGTTTAAGATTCTTAAGCAGGCACTCCTCTTGTTGGGGCATGTCATGGGTGTTAATAAATATTCATAGATATGGACAGGTGAATATTTACGCATTTTTTGAACGCGTCAATCGACAGCACAGATTTTTTTTCAAATCCTCGTTGATTGGATCAAGCCAAGATGTTTTTTAATTTGATTCTACGCAGAACCCGGATTGTACAGACCCATCCAAGAGGATCTTTATAGCACCAGTTAAATGAATTAATTGTGTTACGCATAGCCAATCACTTCTGGCCTTGATAAAAAGATTTTATATTTAAATGGATCCAATAATAAAATCCACCTGACGGCCTCACACTTCCACGAAAGCAAAAAACAACCTCCAAAAACTAATTTCTTTATCGTTGGTAGCTCATCTTCCTAAACCGGTACGTGAATGGAAATGAGTTTTGGAATAGAAATCGAACCGTTTTTGAAGGAAAACAACATGGCATCGGTTTTCCAACTGTTCGAACTGTTTGACCTTCTCGGTCGAAACAGCGTGCTAGTATTGAGGACCGTCGTCGTCATTCGTTGTCCACAGTCAGCAACGCCGAAATTAATTATTCGATCCGCATCGCCGGATCGCACACTCGGTTGCTGTCAATGGTGGAGAGAAGAAATCGCCGCATCGTGACTTCAACGGCAGCCTATCCTACCAAGTACTAAAGCGCTGCCACTGCTGGTTGGCCTCATGCTCTTTCTCCGCAATATTTTAATGCTGGAAACTGGTATGCAAATGACATTCCAATCAGAAGAGGATTTCGCTGGTTGGCGGCTATTTGCATATATTGTTCCTTCGTCGACACACTCCACTCCCATTATCTGTTTTGTAGGCATACCCAAATGGAACTAACCCCGGCCCGAGTGTCACCCTGGTCACCGAATTTATGTGCCTGTCTTCCACTACGGATTCGAAACTTTCTGTGACTTCATTCATACTGGCTGGTGTTGCAGAAAATTAAGTTTTGCAAAAAACGTCGATCGCCTGGATGGTTTGAACGTAAGCGATCCGATCGTTGCGAGCTGAAGCTAAACACTAAGCCTGATGTCAAAAGTTATCTTCTCAGTTCAAATGTTTGAGTGTGTGATTTAAATAAATCGAAAGGATGGAGGGACTAAAGGACCCTTTCCCGGATTTTGGCTTTTAAAATTTCGAAAATTGGCTTCACTTATACAGACGGCATTGTCATGTAACTCTCATGGGCTATTAAGGCTTGAATTATTTAATATCTGGACGATTGTTTTGGCAGCAGCATGTTTTAAAATGTTTTCTCTTTCTGTGCTTGAACATTTTGTCCCGATTCATTTTGTTCTAAAGAAGTAATACTTGATGGAAGCCGCGAACCGAACATTAGTTTTGGACGCCCACTTTGAAAATTTCACATTGTTCGAAAATCGGGAAGTCATTTGAAATTGGTTAAATTGACCGTGAGCGGCATACTGTCGATCGGCAGGATCATAGCAAGCATCGTACTGGAACTAAGGGCCGGATGTTTTTATCTAAAGGTGTTGAGAACGATTAGGGCTGTCAAGAAATTCAATGCCAGTCAAGGCACCGGCAGAAAAATTGTCTGTGAGAAGGATTTCGATCTTTTCGTACCAGTAAGCTTCCAAACAGGACATTGAAGTAGAATCTAGTGGCCACAAAACGTATCTGAAATGAGGTTCCCACAACGAAATGAGCCTCCGAAGTACGAAGGATGCATTCTCATGGACGACAAAACGTACACAAAAGTTCTATAAAGCCACTGGTCGAGGTGATGTCCCTAGCAAGTTCAAATTCGTTTTTAGCATAGCATAGCATTGCATAGCATGTTCCGACCATACATAATCCTGGGTTGACTGTTAGAGACGATGGAAGCGCCAGAAGAGCTGCCTTGGGTGTGACAGGTTCTTCATCCATCGATTTCTTTGTACAACACCTGGCCAGGGATGGGAGGGAAGTGTTGATTAGATGTCTACTTAAGAAGATGCTGAGAACTCATGCTACCTTCATAGACATCTGGAGTTGGAAGTTCGATGGGATTGTGCGGGAGGCTTTCCTTGGTGAGAAAGCAAGTGTATATTTGTATGTATATAGGTCGTTGGGAGTGACGAAGCTAAGAAAGTTAATGTAATCCTTTGTTGTCCGCTTTTTTGAGCCAGAACACAGGCGTTTCCTACTTGTAGCCAGGCTCTTCTTTCGGATGGGACATGAGCACTAACTCCTGCCCTAGCCTTTTATGGCTTATGGCTATAGCGCCATTATTCGCTTTCTGAAAAGAGAAGAAGAACGCACTAACACAAAGTCATACGCTCACAAAAACACCCACATACTGTTCAAATTTTGACTTTATACTCGATAGCATAGCATAGCATAGCATTAGACATTTGCACATAGCTCATCCGAGTATCATGGACGCTCTCGAGTCCCTTCGAATTTCGGAGAGGGTTACGGCAAGGTGATGGATTGTCGTGTTTGTTGTTTAACATTGCACTGGACGGTGTGATTCGAAGACCTGGGATAGACACGAGTGGCACGATCTTCAGGAAGTCTGTCCAATTATATGGCTTCGCCGACGACGTTGATATCATAGCACGTAACTTTGAGACGATGGCGGAAACGTACATCAGACTTAAGGGTGAAGCTGGTAGGATTGGGTTTGTGATTAATGCGTTGAAAACAAAATACATGAAGGGAAGAGGCTCACGAGAAGACAATGTTAGCCTCCTAGCACGAGTTCAGATCGACGGTGCTGAAATCGAGGTAGTAGACGAATTCGTGTATCTGGGCTCATTGGTGACCGCCAATAACGACACCAGCAGAGAAATACAAAGGCGCATTATGGCTGGCAATCGTGCCTACTTTGGACTCCGAAGGACGCTAAGATCGAACAAAGTTCGGCGAACCACAAAGTTGACCATCTACAAGACATTAATTAGACCGGTAGTTCACTACGGCCACGAACATGGACATTGCTAACGGAGGACCAACGCGTCCTTGGAGTCTTTGAACGGAAGGTGTTGCGTACCATCTACGGTGGAGTGCAGATGGAAGACGGAACGTGGATAAGGCGAATGAACCACGAATTGCACCAGTTGCTGGGAGAACCTCCCATTGTACACATCGCAATAATCGGTCGACTACGATGGGCTGGGCATTTCGTAAGAATGTCGGACGACAGCGCTGTGAAAATGGTTCTCGAAAACAAACCGACAGGTACAAGAAGGAGAGGCGCGTACTGAGCAAGGTGGATCGATCAAGTAGAAGGCGACATGCGGAACCTCCGCAGACAGCGAGGCTGGCGAGTGACAGCCATGGACCGAATAGAATGGAGACAACTTCTGTGTACAGCAGAGGCCACGCAGGCCTTTGTCTGATTGGTAAGGTAAGTAAGAACTTTTCCGTACTGTAATAAGCAAACTTCCTAACTCGGAAGTGATTTGCCATTTTGCAAGCACTGTGGGTGAACTAAAGTAATTATGCCCATGTAAAAGTTCCTATTCTATAGCACGAGCCACAGACGAATAGGAAGTGTTATAGAAAGCTCCTTCAATATCTAAGAAAGAGCAAAGTGCTATTTCTTTAAACAATTGAGCTTTTTGTAGCTAGGATTCCACAGTATGGAGCGCTGTAACAAACACCTTAAAGCTAGAGACTCTTAAAATGTGTTAGCACGTCCTGAGCTGTGGAGTTGTTTGAATTCTTATGATGATTTGTTTCCTTATTCAGCGTTATTAGGGATTTTTTAAATATGTTTTTGGCCTTCTAAGAGTCCAAAAAACCTGTATCCGTTAAGCACAAAAAAGATCATCGGATATCAATGGAACTATCTCAGATACTATCTCCAGTATCTGGAAGTCAGTTAAGTCTTGTTCTCAAAGTCTTGTGCAAAGTTATCTCAAACCAGATTCAGGAGAAGATTGATGCGACTCTCCGGCAGCAGCCGGAAGATCTTGTGTGGACCATATTGTCACGCTCCGAATCATTCTGGAGCAGGTCAATGATTTCTAAGAGTTATATTGATTGATGAGAAAGAAAAATATTGTCTATCTCCTGGTATTTGACGGATATGTTTCGTTTTGGTTACGCTATAAACATGGAAGCAAATAATGAGTCTTCATTATCACCTGTGAGTTTCAGTAAAAATTCTCCATAACTGAAAGCAAGACGTACATAATACAAATTTGAGTTATAATGCTTTAATGTACAAGTATTCAGGTATTTGATTAGTGCGCATACATCCAATCTTACAATCAACAAACTAAATTTGAACTGGCTTTCATTTATAATCAGCACAAGCCTAGTTGTAAATTGCATCTAGTGTAATACAAAGCATTTTCGTTTTGTTAATCTCATTTTCGCCGATAAAGGCATTTCTGCACCCATCGGTCACGCCAAATTAGAGGTTCACGTGTTCAAGAAAAAAAGCTGCCCCCTACTAAAATATGGCGGTCACTTTCTATTTCCACACGGACTTGAATGGTTTGGGTTGATCCGCTTTCGCACAACGAAACGTGCGAAACTCTTAATCCGTATCAATCATCACACAACAATAATAAATATAGCCAGGTACTCCTACCTACCTACGTGCTGCAAATCAGCAGACAAAAGGAAACCGGGCAGTGCGTGGCACTCGAAATGAATTCGAAAATTCGCGCGCGCGCTCCGCCCATATGGAGCAGCAATCGTCAGTGACCGCATATACATGCACAAAATGATACAACAAGGCACACACTCGTGGAAGATGATGCGCACTGGCCGCCGTGCACGGGGGAAGATTTCTAATTACGGATATGCATTGACGCTGTGACTTCCGTGTCCTATTCCGGAACGAAAAGAAAATGCTGGAAATGCGTTGGTCTTGCCAAGCTCTCGGAAGGCACGATTTCAGCAGCTCGGGTTTTGTTTTAACGAGATCGGGACACGCTTTAATCGGCGTTGTTGCTGGCATGCGCGTTTGCTATTAATTAATGCTATGCGGTGATTTATCATAAGCGGGGCGGGCACCAAGGTTTTTCGTTATTTTGCTGCAAAAGTTTGGTACGACACAGAGCGGATGAAATGAGAGCAGGTGCGTGGATGTTTCCTCCTTACGAACTGGGACTGTGCAGAAACGATTTGTTAAAGGCTTAGTAATAAATAAATCGCGTAACATGAGAACTGGGCATGTCCTTGTAAAACGATCCTCATTATCGAATTGCTTCAAGAAGAATGAAAAATATGTTTTGAATGGATTCAGTTACATAATGTATGGTTTAAAAAATGGACTAATTTTAGCGCTTTTTCATGAAATTATCCTGCCACCTGAAGTACAATCCACTTATAGATCGGCAATCGTAGCAACTCTGTTGTGTACAAAGAAAATTTGGAAGTGTTATGATTTGCAACAGCCATAGCGAAAAAAGTCAAACAACTATGCTCGAGGATTTGTTCGTGCTACCAGCTCCTACTATGTGCGAATAAGTTGTAGATATACACGGCCAGCAATTTTAACTCGATTTTGAGTCGTTTTTGATTCACTTTCATCATAAGTGGGGCTACTCAAATTTGAGTAAATGTAACTGGGATTTACAAATCAAAAACATCGACTCAAATCAGATGGATTTTTAGATTTGTCGACTTGTTAATTCTAGTTATATTTACTTAAATTTGGTTGACTCAACTATTGACGAAAGTGAGTCAAAAACGACTTAAAACTGAGGGTTCCATGTGCTTGATTAGTTCTCGAGTTGTGCAGAAATTTGTATGAGAGCCCCCCATTCTAGAAAAAGAAGTGTTTCAAACTACCATAGAATAAAATCGTGCCTCCAAAATCCCCCACATGACGAATTTGCTTCCAGAATAGGAAGGGGTATTGTTCTTCTTATTTACCATTTCAATCTTATTGCTTTCACAATGTTTGCTCATTGCTTGCTCTCAACTTAGTGTTCTAAATGCATTTCCACAGTTATTAATGGAGAGCTTAGGGGGAAGGGTCTTAATCTATATTATGCCTGCAGGATATATTTCTTGCCTTCAAAAACTTTCACATGCCAAATTTGATTCCATTTTCATGATTTGTTCGCATTTTATGCAGGAATTTGTGTTTCATTTGAATGTGAGCCGCCCCTCCCAGAAAAGGACGGGTCTCAAACCATCATAAAAAATCTGCCCTCAAAAACCTCTACATACCAAATTGGGTTCCATTTGGTTGATTAGTTCTCGAGTTATGCAGAAATTAGTGTTTCTTTTGAATGGGATCTCCCTCTTCTAGAAGAAGGAGAGGTCTCGAACCATCATAAGAACCTTATCCGGCCCCAAACACCCCGGCATACATTTTTTTTCGTCGATCAATGCAGTTGTTTCCGAGTCTTTGGAAAATATATGCTTTTTTATGAATAATTTCTTTTAGTTTATTGTTTCTTTTTGGGTGATTTTATAGTGGAAATTCATGATTTTTTCAATGAAAGATTTGATTTTTTTTTGCAAATTGTTGATTGTTTAATTACAATTTTGCTTTTTATTATTGCTTGAGTACCATACAAGTATGAAATTTTCAATTTGCCTATGACCATTCGTGATTTTTTTAATAGAATTTTCTATTTCTATATTGTAACACCTGTACAAAGTGGCCCACTTCATAGATGGTTTTAAAAACAAGTTAACACAACCTTTAAAAGACCATTGAGATTTTGAAAATGTTCTAGTGAAAGCTGTTATGACCACTTGAAAACCTTTATAAAACCTATTGGCTGCCATCAAAACCAGCATAGGGCCAAATGGCCACAGCTGTCAAACTTCACTGTGATATCGTGGTTAGTTTTTGTTGTTTTGCTTTGTTCGGTTGTTTGCTTCTTCTGCTTCTTTAGCAGTAAATAATTTGCTTTGCTTCTTTAGCAGTGAATAATATCTAGGAAAAAAGTCCTAGTGTTGCGGGAAATTTTATTTGATAGCAAAATATCCGAAACAAATTGACTTTTTTCACAGCGTATAATGCTCCAAATCAAATGCGCATTTAAATGTATGGTTAATATTGGCATGATATTAACCGAGAATTAATGTGCCTCGGAAATTATTCGAATTTACAACAACAACAAAACAAAATTAAAACAAATATGTGCGATAAATTAATAATAAATTTCCTGAAAATTGATGGAATTCAATAAGGTATTCTAAAAGAATTCCAAATCGGTGTTCGATCTACAGTTCATTTGCATTACATTTTATATTTGATGTACAAATTTATTTATTTCAATATGACAATTGAAAGAAATCACAGTTTTGCCATAATGCCAATTTATCTTCGCAATGCCTACGATAAAACTTTTTGGTTATTCAGTGACTTTCCTCAATGCAAAAAAGGTAAAATGGTTTCAAAATGCTTTTTCAACTGACCATAATAAGATAATATAAATGAGTCCTAAAACGGCATTGAAAAACAGCATTTTACGAGTTAATAAAGTTAAAATAAAACCTTGGAGTAAGAGGAATTATTGAAGACAAGGTTTCAAGATCGTTGTAACAAAGCTGTGTAGGTTCTTATAAAGCTGACCAAAATTTAAAACCTCTTGGCATCTCTTGGTACCTTAAAAAAACCAAATTGATTTCCGATGGCGTTCATAAAACTTTGATAAAACTTCAAAAAGCTGGATGGTTTTGGGAATGATACTTGGGAAAGATTTCTGCTTCCTTGGACCCCTACTTGATTTGACGCTCCGTCAACCCGTGAACCCGCTGTTTCTTGTACGGCTGGCATTCCAGATCATGTCTGAGGAGCCTGTTCATTGAAGCAGGGGACATTTGAAATTGTTGTCTCAATTTATGGCCAGATACGGCCAGATTACGTCTTATTCGCTCATTTGATCTTTTTCTTCGTTCTCGCAGTTAGTTTGACACCTCCTTTGTGTTAAATATGGACATTTCCAGTTTCCTTGAACCGTTTCACGGTACGAAAAACAAAATGCTTACTTACTCCGAACTTCATAAGGTTATTGATTGAGGATCTGACACGGTCTAAGCTTTTGCAAATGTAATTTTAAAACTTTCTCCCGTATGGCTTCCATGGTAGCTGATAAATATAAACAAACAGTATCGTTGATTTATCTTCAGCGATAAGCTGTCAAAAGAATACACTCAAAACGGATATAATCGATTCCGCTGTTAAAATTACCCAGCTGAAATAAACCATGACTGAAAAAAGGTGACACCTATTGTGAGGCACACTGTAGAGTAATTCGGATAACAGTAGACGAGTGAACTAACACCGCACAGTTACTTGGAAATTTGAATTTCAACCGTAATTAAGGTGTAATTACTCTGTACTTGAGGTAAATTGTATTCTGAATGCCATATTTATATTGGTGGTAGAAAATAGCAAACATACCGAACAATTTAAAACATTCCAAATCACTTTACTATCTTTTGAATGTCTGTAATGGTTGTTTTGGTTCCCAGCATTTTTGGCAATAGAATTCAAGATAACTTATTAATTTTTGAAACAGTTGAAAGGACATGCCAATGTGTTCATAGAGAAACGGGTCTACGACAATAACAGTTTTTGGTAAAACGTTCAATGAAAAGGAATAGGCTTATCTCTGTGACTCCCCCACGATATGTGCAAGTTTTCTATGTTATTATATGTTGTTTTTCACTTTTACGTTTGATTGTTTTTCTTGCAATCCAACGTTAGTGCCCGGGAAGGTTGAAACTCAGTATCAACAGTTAATTTGGGAAATTTTAAAACCTCTGCCGTCTTTACTCTTGACCACGTTGAATTTTCACTTGATTGCACAGAATTCTTGCCTTTCTCTCGGATTCCATCTTCAAAAACATTTGATCGTGTTCTTGAATCCTGATAAAATTTTCATCTATTCAGTGAGCCACTTTGAAAACATTGAAATAATACTACAAAAATGTGTATCACTTCAAAATTTAATGTCTTTCTTCATATAAGTTCGAATCAGATACTACATTCATAACACATCATAAATTAGTGGCTCGTTTTTTTATGCTCGAATTTAAAATAGCTTTTAGAATCAAAATTGGAAATACTTCTTCCCTCATACTGAAACGGTGAAAATACCGTTTGAAAGTTCAATTTCATTGAATTTAAGTTTCAATGAAATTTAATAATTTTAAGGAATGCTTTTCGGTAGATTTTCAACCATTATTAATCATGTTCGTTTACAATTTACATTTCCTTAAGGGGAGATATACAGTTAGAATGACCAAAAAATTCATTTTTTTGTTTTGTTTTACGCCAGTTAGTTAATTTCACGTATAATAAGCTCCTGAAACCCTTTTTTCGAAATTCGAGCTCCAAGTGTTTCTTTTCATCGTTTTTCGAAGACGCTTTTTCCGCGTGCAGCAAGTATTTTTCGATAATTAATACTTTTAACGCGTTTTTCTCAAAACAGCATTTTCGGAGTTTATACCGGTGATAACTCAAAAATAAATTATTCGATTAAGCTGAAACTTTCAGGATTTCTTTATTATAGTATTAAATGAATTAAAAATTATTGTTATATTATTTAACTAAATATGGAAAAATGTGATAAAATGGCGGAAAAAATGTGATAAAATGGCGGAAAAAATGTGGATTTTTTTCAAAAAAGTAACGCCAAAACTGCAAATCTTTTTTTTTTTTCCTATTTTTCAATTCATCTACTAGCTGTAAATGTAATTAATGTACTTTTTTGGGTTAGCTGGCTTCAGATCAAAACTGCGAACAGGAGAGCCGGCACAAGCATAATACAACAACATTTTCAACACACTCTAACTTCCGCCATTTTGCTGAAAAAAAGAAAAAAAATATTTTTGTATACTACATGGATACACTTATAATTGTAAAAAAGTTTCAATTGATTTGAGTAAAAACTTCCCCTTGATTTTTTTTCAAAAATGAGTTGTTTTACTCGTTTTAACTGTATATCCACCCTTAAATCGAAACAGACTTCTGCGCACATAACGTCACAATACCTTGTCCCATCTTGTGACAACAACAGCAACACTAGCACAAGACAACCAGAGCTCACTATCAACTTCAACCACCCACTACTTGCGCTGGCTCCAGTGATTGGATTCATTTCAAGCACGAGCCAACTAATTAGTCTGACATTTAATATCTTGGATGCGGAACAGATTGCATCGTTTGATATACATACCTGCCTTCTCACTCACCCTCGGTCCCTCGACTGAAACTGTTCGTAAAGCCATAAAAAAAAATAGTGAAGCCAGCCAATGCAGCGTAAAAACACATGTCTCATAGAAAATCATCAAACTCACGCGCTGCCACCAGCCGATCGACCGACCGACCGACCACTCCACCGAAGTCAATTAAAAGCCATAGTGGCCCACTGACTTCGTGGCGGCAAGTTTTATAGCGTTCGATCAGCATGTGTTCGTGAGTGGCGCGTGTATGCGAATGTACCCAATAGTGCTAGATTCAAATCGTGTAACTTCCCCTCGTTGTTATTAGCAACTTGACCTTGTCAAGTGATCGAGTTTAGCCGCAGCATGGATCAAGCGCGGTGATCGTATGTCGCGCTTTTGGCTCCGGTGTCGTTTCGTGGGCAGCTCAATAGCGCGAGCGAACGATCGTATTTCTATCGCGCCAAAAACATACAGCCATGGCAAGCGGAGGTAATTTGAATAACTTGGAGTTCAAAGTCATCAGATCAGAAACTTGTTACCCGCCTAGATGCTGGGTGATTGATGCGTTGGCAACAAGCATTTTAACGGTCAAGTGTCTATTCTGGATTAGTTGACATGTACAAATTTGGATCGGGGGCAATGAATTTTTCGATACTGGCGAGGCATGGTCACGTCGACAATTGTTCTTGGAGGACTCTTAGGGGACAGCGCTTAGGTTTCTATACTGAGGCGGTGACGTGAGATTCGAAAAAGAAGCTGTAAAAGTATCTCCGGATTGTTCAGCTCAGGTTTTTTTTTATATCCTACTATAAATTCAAGTACGCTACAACCTACGGTTTCAGTTTTGAAATTGAGCTCAAAAAACGAGAGCTCTCCCATTTCCCATGAGCCCGTTAATTTTGTGACAACTCATCGCCGAAGTGTTTTGTACACACTACTTGTTTCTCTCTTGGTCACCACAAGGTAGCGTTTCCAACTTCACCGTTTCAAAGTTTATAAACCACACGAAAATAAGGCGTGCGTTGAATTAATTTACCACCACAAGTGAGACAGAGAAATTTTTACCAGACATTGTGTTTGGGTGTTTACCTTTGCGGATTGAAGCACGCCACATTCGCCATTGTTGTACGTACATTCAACTACTACCACTAATCTTTGGGTGCCCGCAAAATTGCAACACTACCTAAATTGCTGGTTAGGTTTAGAGCTTACTACCATGCCCTAGCCCAAATACAGGGTTGTTTAAGTGGAGAAACTTTCCTCCGATTCGCCGGTGGAATTCAATATTAGGGTGGAAGAGCTTCTTTCGGTTTCTTTGGTTTTCTTGCGTCCTCTATGGGACAGTATGGTGGTCCTCGGTTTAGTGCTTACATAGTTGTTTATTGAGAGCGTAATATGTTCTCGGATGTTCACGTGATAGCCTATCGGAATTAGTCTACTCCTTCAGCATGATTTTGCTTTGTAACTCCTCTTTTACAAACTGAGACCAAAATGTGTCTTTGAGAAAAGAGTGGAAGATTTCAGGATAGATAAATCGTCGGAGAAATTATTGCATTATTTCCGCAGGATAATTTTATGAAAATTAATTTCATATGTTTGTTAGAAAAACAAAATTGTGAGCAAATTAAAAAATAAATCAACTGAATTCCAAGCTTAATCCTTGTTCCATACTAGCTTAATGCTGACTTCCAAATCAGTATTCTACTAAGATTTTTTTCAAGATCATTTCAGAAATGGAACTAAAGGGTGTGCCGTTTAAAATCCGGACACACAAAATTAATTCTCAAAATTCGAGTTTTTATCCGATTATCACCAAATTTCCAGGGAGTATAAAGAAACAATAAGAGTTTTTTTTTCCTCTGTTCGGGACATAAACCACTGCGACCAGTAATTTGATCTATTGTAGTATATCCCGTATCCTTTGTTTAATGCATGTCGAGTTACTTCATCACTATTGAGAAATGATGAAGTATTCGGTGTTGCTACAGTTGTCATTGTTTGTTGTTGGCAATGAATTAAGTTCTAGTGAAAGTTTTCGCTATTTAACCATTTGAAGAGTGAGAGCACTCTTCAAAGGTGCGCCCCTTTATCAGTCAAAACCGAATTCATTGCAAACAAAACAAACAATGACTCCGATATTGATCATGCATCAGAACCCTAGTCCTAACCAATTCAAACTATAGAACATCAAATAGAAAATGAGAATTCACATAAATGAAGACTAACCATGTTTTCCTTATTCCAAGCTCATCCTCGGTGGACGAATCCGAGTATTGTCGCTTTTCCCAAGACATAAAATGTAATAAGGACGATTATACGTTCCTTTGACTACAAAAAACATATATGTTCCCTAGTTTGAATTAGTTCAGACTAGGATTCGGTGGTAGATCTGATACCCCGTAACGCACCACGAAAAGCTGATCTACCAGCGTTACGGGTTAACAATAAGAGTTAGTTTTGGCATCATTCATATAATATATATCAATTTTTTTATCCAAATGCGCGAACTTTGGCCTTAATCCCAGTGATAAGGTTCTGCACGACTTTAGAATCGTTTTTAGCATATTAACCAAATGCTTCTACATTCTTCATAACTTAAGGTCGTTTTAGAAGGTGCTCCTTCTTAATGGCCCAGTATTTTTCGATTGGGCGCAGTTCCGGAGTGTTTGGGGATTTCAGATCTTACGGCACGAAATCGACATCATTCACCTTATACCACTCTAGCACGTCGTTCGTGTAGTGGCATGATGTTAAATCCGGCCAAAAGATCGGCGGACCGTCGTCAGCCTTCAGGAGAGGAAGAAGCCGCTTTTGGAGACACTCTTCTGTGTACTCTGCTTTCCATAAGCACAAAACGCTTGCCAAATTAAGAACTTCTTGGTGAACTTCGATATCTTCTGTGCCCAGAGGTTCTCAGGAACATCACTCACACTTATCCGTGGCAGTCACATATAGGTTTCCTGGAATCTGGCTGAAGTCCGCCTTCACATATGTCACGTCATCCATTACGCAATAGTGTGGTTTCGTTAACTTCCAGTCGTACAAGTTCCGGGAACGGCTTTTCGCGGATTCGTGGATTTCGCGATTCCCATTTTTGTTTTCCGATGTCACGATGCGACAGACCCTTATTCTCAAAGTAATCCTGCAAAACTTTTTTGCGCACGCACCGTTCTTTCGTCAGCATTTTGAAAACTTTTGTGCACCTGATGAAATCAACTCACAGAGTGTAAACAATACACATTAAACTATGTCTACGCAACATTGAAATGAATTTTACCCAACGAATCAAAAGTTAGAGTCATTTGAGTTTGTGCGGATTTTAAACGGTACACTCTTTCCTCTAGTTTGTTGCTGTGCTAATATCTACTGGACTATCATGAAATTTCAAGAAAGATGATCGGTCAGTGGATATATAACATTATTTACGATAGACATACTAAGAGATTCACTTTTATATGCTTAAAAGCAAAATAAAATTTGTAAACGTATTAAAATAAGGTAAAGGAAATTGGTATGCTTGAAATTTTTAATTACAATTTTGACGTTTAAACGTGTTTTTTTACTCCTTTTGTTTTTTTAAGTCATTTATGTATACAGGCTCATTCGCATCAACTTAACAGAGCCAAATTTTCATATTTATATACATCAGTTATCTTAAAACTAAAGTTAGGGGGATATAACCGATTACTCGCTGCCGTCTTGAGGTTAATAGGAATAACAATTTAACGAAGGAGAGACTTTCAGGCACTCCTCCTGCTTGTACATTTTGGAATGCATAGTCTTGTTTGTCGTGAAAACCCGGGTTTTTGTCCTTAGCTGCAAATACCTGGCCAGATCATAATCTTTCTTGCGAACCAGTATCTTATAGAACTTTTGTCCGGAAAGCTGTCCATAATCCATCTCTACATACGTTTCATCGTCCATGAAGGTGCAGCTTCGTACTTCATTATATCCTCATTGAACAACATCCGGGCATGCCTTTTTACCACTAGATTCTGCTTCATTGTCTTGTTTGGTAGCCTACTGACCCGAAAAGAGCGAACTCCATCGCACTCCAACTCCACGGCAAAGTAAATAGGCCAAACGCATACTTCTGATGATGTTTTGGTTGTAATTGAATTTCTTGGCAAAATCACAATCCTTCAGCCCTGGGTTTGTTCTATTCGTTCTCAACTCCTTGAAATGCGACTTTCGATCCAATACGACGCTTGCTATGACCCTGCCGATCGATAGCATGCCGCTCACGAAAATGTTTAGGAACGCGGTCGATTTAGTCAATTTCAACAACAACAGTAACAGTAACAGTTGCTTTATAACCTATGGAAATAGACTATATGCACTCAAATACATTTATCTCCTGTAAGGTTACTAGTCATTATCAGATTATCTTATTCAAGTTCATCAAAACCGTAACCGTAGCTTTTTGGGCTATACAACGCTACGATAAATATTTAAACATATTCAATTAATATTCTGAAACTTCAACAGACATCAATGAACAACCTTGATTGCTTCAGGTCTAAACTGTAACAGTTGCTTTATGGGCTACACAAAGTTAAAATTCATATCCAAACATATTCAATTAACCTTCCGTGACCTGCCAAAGCCGTCACACCGAGCGAGGTTTCCACACGATTGTTGGATGTTTATTTAATATGTTTGAAAACATATCATAAAAGTGTATAGTGGATAAAGCTACTGAAAACAGTAGGTTTTAAGTTCTGAATTCCTGAACAGTTTTTTTTGGCATAGAATACCCTAATGTTGTCTCAAAATGTCGGTTGGTATTTCAAGACATTCATTCAATATGATTGAATTAATATCGTAGCTTGTTATAGCGGATGAAGCTACTGTTACAATAGTAGATCTTAAGCTATGAACTTCAGGACAGTTTTGATGACAAAGAATATCCTAATACTATCTCATAATTGTATTCATTGAATATGATAGAATCCATATTGTAACTTTGTATAGCGGATAAAGCAAGATTTACAACAAAAGATCTTAAGTTCTGAACTCCAGGACTGTTTGGATGACATGAGATCCCTTGATTATCTCATAATGTCTGTTGGTCTTCCAGGACATTCCTGGACAATGATTGAACACTTAGGGTAACGGGATGTAATGTTAGCTTAGCTTCTTCATTCGGCATATGTACAAAATATGTCTTTAATGTAGCGATAATCATTAAAACTATGTTGTTATTATGATGACCAATGTAATCCGAAGCAATTGAGACAATATTAATCAACTTACAGTTGTTCACTTCCGCGAGATTTTAGATTTTTTGAACTTTTGGAACATCATAATTTCACTGGTTAAGCTGAACAGTTGATCAACACAATCTTCAAGTGATCTAAATTTGGCTTTTTTGAATCGATAAAGCGAGTAATGCAGTGTGGATGTACAGAAAATAGTTACACGCTACAAACTAACTGTTCACATAGCTAAAATAACAATGATTTTACAAAAAAAAATCGTAGACCCAGTGTAGGGGACATATTTTTTTCGTATGTTTCCAACTATGGCCTTTTGTAGCAATAACGTAGTAAAGAGGTTGTTATTGCTAAAAGTTGATGTGGAAATGCATGAGTTTGCGGTTGTTTATACTTAAGTGACTCATCTAAACACAAATCAAAGGAACAAAATCATTGTATAGTGAATCATAATGTTTTCATTATTGAATAACTAGTAAATCATATATGGACATCACTTAAGTGTTTTGGAGCAGTTTTATTTTAGTTTGTTTTGTGAAAGTTTGTATTAGGTAAAGCGAATACAACTGGCTATGCCTTAATTCATAAAATTAGGAAAAAAAAACCGTTCAAAGACTGCATTTTGTAACAAATCCATCGAATGGGATGAAGTTGCATCCATGAATAGACCCAATTTGGTGCCTATAGACCGACATTAAATCCATATCCCTCGAAAGCTTCTGACTTTATAAAAAAGTTGTGTAACTTTTCGTGAAATATACTGCCAAATGTCTTATCTAACTTATCTTAGCAAGTGTATAACTAGTTGAATCTCGCTTACAGCTTAAAAACTTTAGGAGTTATAATCAATAATGTAACCGAGAGTTGCATAATAAGCTGAGTCAAGGGACACATACCCT
Source organism: Aedes japonicus (assembly GCA_034211315.2). Taxonomy (NCBI): domain Eukaryota; kingdom Metazoa; phylum Arthropoda; class Insecta; order Diptera; family Culicidae; genus Aedes; species Aedes japonicus. The sequence continues at coordinate 285,658 of JASCZW010000587.1, forward strand.
ATCGCAACTTTGTATAGCGGATAAAGCTACTGTTACAACAGAAGAGTTTCTTCCTCCAGGACGGATTGGAGCTCAAAATAATATGTCTTACTGTTTTCAATAATTTCTATGTTATTGAGCATCATATCAATCAGAATATACCAAATTACTTGTATAATAGCGCTTGTAAAAATTTAGGCCTTAGAGGGTTAAAGAAGGAATAATCTCTAATGAATGTAAATTTGCAAAATTATCATAACGCATGTCTGGAAATAAATTTTGTATAATCACACGAACATTGTGAGTTTAACAAAGATCCAACCAAATGTTTTCCTCAACATTTATTTTCTCTAGACTTTTAAAATAATTGATTTAAATTTCAACCTCACGTCCAAACTTTCGAACCTTTGACTTGACTCCTGTCATCAAAGTCTGGACAAGCTTCTCCTTCTCTGGTTCTGTAAGCTTTTGTGCACTTCTGCCTGATGTTTTGGACCGATTTTGACACTCCTCCCATTGTCCGACAATCAGCCTTCATTTTTGCCCGAAATTTCTCAATCGGTCGGACCTCTGGACAGTTTGGAGGATTAATGTCACGAGCTACCACAATAGCATTATCTTCCTCGTACCATTTCCTTGTCACCGTTGAGTAGTGGTAAAATGCCAAATTGGGCCAAAACAGGGTGTTTAGAGATTGCTGGTTTAGAAGTGGTAGTAGGCGTTTTTGAAGGCACTCTTTGGTGTAGATTTTACTGTTAATATTCGTGATAGAAATAAATTCAATTAATGCACGTTCAGATGGCTTGCCAAACGAGATATTTTTTCGCAAATATTTTCTATCCTTTGTTCTTTAAACTGCTCTAGGTTTTCTCTGTTCTTCGTAGTGTAGAATTAATTACCAGGAATTTGTGAAAAGTCAGCCTTCAGAAATGTTTCTTCGTCCTGTACGATGCAACCTGTATGTCTGGTTAACATCGAATCATATAGCCTAGGGCCCGACTTTTCGCTTTTTCCAGGCCTTCTTTATCTCGGCGAGGTTTCTTTCTGGGTTTTGAATAACCTCAGCCTACATCTCACTTTAATGTCCTGCACAGTTGACATAGCTACATCCTCGTTTTTTTGACAACATCTCTGACCGACACGTTGGGCCTACACTTGCACACTTTCACCACTTGTTTCTCATCTTGTTTGTTGCGTTGGTTAGCTTATTCTGAACCGTTTTGGCTTGTAGAAACTTGCTGATGACATTTGACACAGTTTGTTTCGTCACACCGACCGAATTTGCGATTGTTTTCTGTGAACAATTAGGATTTTCTAAACACTTGTCCAAAATAAGATTTCGCAGCTCCTGTTGTTGAGAAGTCAAACTTAAATTTAAAAGTAAATAACATGCACCTAGATGCAAAGGTGAAAGGATCTACTGACAGCTAAACCACCAAATGTAAGAAATTCTTACGTTGACTCAGACCACTGATGTGACAAAATTAGGAAAAACATTTCCGAAAACGCTTTAAAATATTAAGTTCAATCTTCTACTTTCCTAAATTTGGACTGATGATCCACTTAGCGTAATGGCTTCCGGCCTTCCGGCGACCGGTGTTTATTTGGCCAAATCTCTTGAACATCACATAGGCGTTGAACACCTTGATACTGCAAATGTAATTGCAACAGTACAGGGTGAGTGGTAGTTCCTGTTAGTGTTTTTGAATCATGTGTATCAATAGCTGGGTTAATCATAGACTTGTTTGTACATTTTGCTTCTAGAGTGTATTAAAATTTGAGATTCGTGTTAGCTTTGGACGCAAAAAGGGAGCTCGTGATAAGTCTGTTCCGGAAACATTTAGACTGTGTACTGTTTCAAGTAAATTGAAACCACTTGGAACAAACGGTATATTCATTTTTTCGCTTCACCAAACCGGTTTTTGAAAAGTACCTCAGCGACCTGGTGTAAACGCACTGTCAGGTGTTTGGAAGCTACCAAACGGGTGAGGCAGACAACTAGGCGGAATCCTGGTAAGTCTGGTTGAAAGATGGCCAAAGAACTGGCAATGTTGCAGATCAGCATTATTTTGAACTTGAAGCGCCTTGTTATTAGAAACAACTTTGTGCGAGACAATTTTGCTCCAAAACTTTAAACTTAGGCTGAAAATGTATCTTTCCAGCTAAATTCGCATTTTGAACCACTGTTCATTGCTGTTCAATGAATCTGGTTATAAAATCAACAAGACTCTGCACCGTCCCACCAGGCAAAAGCTACACAGTCTTGGTGCGGACAATTTCCCGGATTTTATTCCATCAAAAGAATGGCCTGCCTCTCGACTTGTTTGCAAGGGGGTTCCATGCTAGGTAAACTGGGAAATACCACGGGACTAACCGTGGAAACATTTAAGAAACGTTTGGTGGAATTACCTGAACTGAACCAAATCAAAAAATTCTACACAGATTTAAATATATATAAACAATATTATTTAAAAGTAGGCCACTACTCTACATTTCCGCGTGATTAAAACCAGGTTATTGTGTGGTGCACTTGCAAAAACTAAATCAAAATAATTGGAAGTCAGGTTTTACGACAAGGCTAATATTCAAAATAAATATTTAACTTTGTTCGACATTGACAACAATTTTTATTTTAAGATATTTTTAAAATTGACTTTACTATAGTACAGAAACAGATCCATACAAGGTGAGGGTAATACAAACAAAATTACCACTGTAAGCGAGTTTCATTTGCTCAATCTCCATACCACCGATTATCAGCAAGCCCCACATTGCATCTCTACTGCATCCAGGTCCAGTCTGCAAATATCTACGATCTGAGCACACAGCAAATCGTTTACTTGCACTACCGCTGTTGCTGCTGCTGCTGCTGCCTGTGCTGCGGCATGCGGTTTGTCTCAATAGTTGTAGTTATTTGCTGCACGTTGCTGCCCGCAATGACGCACGCAATCCATGGAAGGAACACAGAAACCGGTTTCCGCTACTGGCCAACAACAACGACAACGACGACCACGACAGTTCGAGTGCACTTGATCTCCCACCCGTTGCATTACGACAACAACGATCGCAGTTCGTAGAAGGTGCCTGAGTGGACGGAGGTTTTATGAATGAGAATTATCATAATTTATCTCCGTAGGCCGCGAGCACGCGGCATCAAGTCTTCGTTTGTAGAAGAAGTGATCCAGTGGCGTTGATTTTATTCTAGGATCACAACGCTAAACGGTTTATATAAACAACGCCTCTACTCGACGGGAGGTGAAATTATAATGTACCCATCTATCTTTATTCTCGAGCATCTGCACAGTGATCTAGCGTCATCACTGGCAAAAGAAGAGGCGTATGAATGCACACGTTGCTTGTTTTTCAGAACAGGAGATCAGTCGTAGAACTTGCTTTGCTGTACTTTTTCAGGAAGATTTTCTGTACTAGCCAATAGAAGAAAATGTGCACTTATATACATATATATTTTTGTTTTGCATACAGCGTAGCTAATCTTAGTTAAATACGAATAAACTTTCACTTGGTCAACCTGGAGATCACAATTGATTATGGAATACGAAAACAAACAGTCAACACAAGAACCGGATCCTCGATGGAATCATTCCTCGAGCTTGTACCGTGTGACCGTACGTGGAGCCCATTTCCTCAACCGCAGCCGACTAACTTGCAACGATGAGAGCAATTTGACTCATAACAGTGCCGTCATTATTAACGACTACCGGCACCCCGAATAGTTTGATTCACTCAACCTTGACTAAATCGATCAAGATTGAGCTGTTGCGGTGAAAACCGTACCTACGTATGGATCGACGAGTTTACGGAAAGCCCAAATAACAGTCCAACCCAGAAAGTCTTGCGTGTATGCTGTCCTGGAATCCCAAAACTAGGCTATCTAAAGTCGGACCATGTTTTACACTAATTAACAATTATCAAAACATCAACGTTTTAGCTTTTTTTTTGCTGCTGCTACTGCAGTGAAGGCAGCGAGCCGGGAAAGGTAAAACAAAACTCCACTCAACCAAACAACCGAGCATAAACTATGTTATCTTTATCTTATCAAGCGGAAAGTCGCTGACGAAACTGGGTCAAAATATATGGAAAGCACTATAACTAAGCGCTTTCCGATTAGAGATGTTTGTGGTCTTGTCTACTGGCAGTATGGAAGCGATCTATTCCGGGGTTTTGGCAATATTTCTCACGAACTACCTACCATCGCGGCCTTCAGGAAGGAAGCAGCGCGAGTAAAAATGACTTCTCTTTATTTGATTTCCTCAATGAACCAGCATTGTCCATCAGCATCAGAACGTGAGAAGAAGCGAACGACGATGATGATGATGTTGATGATTATGATGATAGTGGTGGTTCATCAGAATCAAGGTTGCCTTCTTAAGTGGCTGTTCAAGTCTTTCGATTTGTTGGCCTCGCTCGCGGTATGCCAAGAAGCGACCAGCGACGGTGGGATGCGGGATCGAGGCTCATCGAAGTTGGTGAGAATTTTCGAGTGCGCTATTGGAAACGATTTCCGGGGGCTGTTGGAGATTATCGCGAATGGTTGAAAGGTTAAACGTTTTGAGCTCAGAATGATCGATTGTTAACACATGAGATTTGAACTTAATCAACAATCAAGACTTGATCGACATCTCGTCGAAAACAACTTATGATACATTTCATTCATTTATGATTTTGATTTGTTTTTATACTGAATAAGCACGGTTGCATTCTTATAATTCGATGTATAGTAACGGTAATCATTAGAATATAGTTGAGTATTGGGTTAATTTGTGTAGCTAGTGACTATCTTCTGTCGCAAGCGTATTTGTTTATGTTTACTATCAAGTGCTGCATCCAAACATTCGTCAAAATGTTCGCGAAAGAAGTGATCACCAGTATGTTGCTCGCCCAGAAGAAACCGAAAGAGATTGCCAAGGTGGTAGGGTTCCATTTGGCAACAGTTTACCGCATTAAAAAGTCCGTGCAGGATGGTCCTAAGCAGCGGAAGCCGGGAAGCGGATGATCAAATCGGTCCGTGCAAAAATTGCTCGCAACCCGGTGCGTTCCATAAGAAAACTTGCAAAGGAAGCCAATATTTCGGAGAAATCCATGCGGAGAATCATCAAAGAAGACCTGCATGCATCTTCCAGAGCCAGAATGAAACGCCACTTGATTACGGACCGGGTCAAGGAACTACGAGTGACTCGTTCCAAGAGATTGCTTTCCTTGTTGAAGAAGGAAAAAAATGATAATCCTGTGCTCTGACGAAAAGCTTTTCATCATCGATGCAGTGTATATCGGTATTTTAAAGGTCCAAGTGCTTCCCTGGGTGAAGGGCAACTTCTCCGAGAACCAAAACGTTGTCCTACCGCAGGTTTTAGCGCCGTGTCACATGTCCAATCGATCCCAACAATGGTTGAACGATAACATGAAGTTTTGGCCGGAGGATTTGTGCCGCCCTAGCAGTCCAGATCTTAATCCGTTTGTTTATTCGATTTAGGCATATGTTAAAGCACGAGCCTGCAAAACATCACACCCTAGTGTGAAAACCCCGAAGTCAACCATAACACGCACATGGCAGTCAATGTCGGAGAACTACGTCCGAAAGGCATGATCTGACCTCCGGCGTCGGCTCGAGGATGTTATTAATATAAATGGAGGACACATTGAATAAATTTGTTTAAAAGGACTTTGTAAAGCTAATTGCTTTCGAAAATATTGATATTATTGCTTGAATTAGTTAAAAATGAGATTTGAAAGAAATAGAACAAATTTTCGCATTATTTTCTGCCGCACCCTGTAATCGTAAGTGTGAATTGAAACCAGGGGGTAAGTCACTCGACCACCTTGTGCTACCACCCTAAAATACAATCCGCCACACTTCAAACACACTCGCCACCACATGAAAGATAAATTCATATCTGGCACCACTTACACACTCCACTTACAGGTCCGTGGTTGCCAATAAGCATGAAATTTTGATTGTAGTATTGACAAATAAGTTGAAACACAGAAACACCTTCCGACACACAAACACAACGTGGCAGAGTGACTAGCCCCTTGATTGAAACTGGTTCAATGACAAAATTTCAAGTGAATTTGATACAAATCAGCTCTACTTTGTGTGAAAACAAAGTAATTTTGAATTTGAAATTGTAAATGTTGATTTCTGAAGTGTGTTGCAAAAATGGCCTTGTTGATTCCAATAAAATGTTTTTGACTGACGGGTAGTCCGCTGACCTTGGTTTGTAAGGGTATCTCACATCAAATTGTATCACGCAAAAATCCTCCCTCCCAAACCTGCCTGGTCTAATTCTGACCTCAAACACTTGAAACGAGTTAAAAGGGCTGCTTTGAGGAAACACAGCAGATATCGCACCGATTGCACGAGGGAAAACTACGCTCGCGCGTACGCAGTTCAGCAGTGTCTTCTGCGATGAAATTCTGGACGCCGAGAGCCTCGAAGCGGCTACTAGCAATGTTCCCGCATGTCTGTATTTGGGTCTGCTTTCACTATTCATAATGATATGGTGATTTCAACCGGGAAGCAGATGCGCTTGCTGCGTCCCTGGCTACGGTGTTCAATTTGTCTGTAACTTCCGGCGAGATTCCTGAATGCTGGAAAGAGTCATTTGTATTTCCAATACACAAAAAGGGATGCAAACGGTCCGTCGCCAACTATCGTGGGATTGCTGCACAAAGCTCTGTATCCAAGCTATTTGAACTAATTGTTCTCCAAAGGCTGGTTAATGTTTAATCACAGACTATTTCTCCAGACCAAGACGGTTTTGTGCTCAAGCGCTCGACGGCGACCAATCTAACCGTATTTACATAGTTCATCATGCGCGAAATGGAACGCGGTCATCAAGTAGACCCCATTTACACAGATCTCTCTGCGGCCTTCGATAAAATGAACCATCAGATTGCCATTTCTAAGTACGGCAATATGGGGGTTCACGATCAACTGTTGAACTGGCTCCGTTCATACCTGACTGGTAGAACTATGTCCGTGAAGATTGGTAGTCATGGTAGCCATCTTGGCCCTTTCCTTTTCCTGCTATATATGAACGACGTGAACTTGGTCCTCAAATGCCTGAAATTATCCTACGTGGATGACCCGAAGCTGTACTGCGTTATAAAATGTCCGGAAGACGCCCACTTTCTTCAGCAGGAACTGCAAGTGTTCGATAGCTGGTGCCGAATCAACAGAATGTTCTTAAATGTATCCAAATGCTCATCTCCTTCGGCAGAAAACATGCGATGCATCTCCACGCCTACATCCTTCGAGGTACGCGCTTGAAACGAGAAACAACGGTCAAGGATCCGGGAGTAATGCTCGACTCCAAACTGTCGTTCAAGGTTCACATTTCATATATTGTTTCCATAGCCTCTTCGCAGCTACGATTTATGTTCACGCTTCGCAAAAACTTCAAGGACGTTCACTGTCTGAAGGCATTATATCTGCTCTTTAGTTCCCTTTCTGGAATACTGTGCCATCGCTTTGGTCCCTTTCTACAAAGCGCAGTCCAGAAGGTGAAGCTGTCCAGCGAAGGTTTATACGCTTTGCTTTGCGACATCTTCGCTGGAAAGATCCTCGTAGATTGCCGCATCATGAAAGTCGGTGCAAGCTCATCAACCTGGAACTGTTGGAAGGTAGGCGTATGGTAACGCAAAGCGTGTTTCATTGGTGATCTGCTTCAAGGAAATGTTGATTGTTCCGCTACTGGATCCTCGTGACCATCAACACTCTGAAGACGAAATCTCCGTTTACAACAGTTCTTTGTGTTTCGGCACTCAGGACCAACTACGGCAAACCCGAACCTGTGCAAAGCATGTGCACGCGTTTTCAACAACTGCTATAATGTGTTTGATTTTAATGTATCCCGTGAGAGTTAATAAGCGTTGTTTCCGTATATGTCTTTGTTAAGTTTTATTAATTTTTGTATGTAATTTATTTTTTTAAAGGTTCATTGGAATGAACATTTCTATTTGTTGACGAAAAAATAAAAAATAAAATAAACACAGACGTTTTTGTAGACACTCATTGAGGTAGATCTCTCTGTTTACAGTCCCGGAAGTCACAAAAGGTGCACTCCATTTGTCACATGAGCTGATTGCTTGCCAGATCATGTATTTCTTGGCAAACTTTGAAAGTTTCTACTTCCTTACTTCCTCTGGATCATCAAACTTGTGCTGTGCGGTGAGGAATAGTAGCCCGGAAGCTGCTGAAAGTCCGCCTTCACGTAAGTCTCATCATCCATGATTAGACAATGAGGTTTCCACATCATCTGTGGACCACCTCATTTTGCCATTCGTCACGATTTTGAGCCTCCTGCGCTTTATACGTATGCAGTCCCTCCCGGTCCTTGGCTTTTAGAACGAAAGACTTGAACAGATTCATCTTTTTGGCCACATCCCTGACCAAAGCAATGGGATCCCGCTTAAACGCTTTCACGACACCCTTGTGATCCTGATCACTAATATAACATCCATTCTGACCGCATTCCTCCTTCCGTTCGATGCTCAGAGTTTCGTAGCAACGATTAATCAAACGACTCACCGTTAACTGCACGATTCCGAATTTTCTTCTGATGTCCCGATGAGAGAGCTGAGGATTCTACAGGTACTTGCGCTAAATCGATTCCCAACGTTACTATTCGTGTGACGCCATTTTTACCAATTTTCTAAAAACCGACAGTAATAAAAGTACAACAGTCTTAACTACAGTGTTTTTTCTGTGATGCAATTTGATGTGGGACACCCTTTACAATTAAATTTAGAGCGCCGCTCGAAAAACTTCAAGCATACACTTACACCGGATTAATGTTTTATTTCCACGAATAGTCTCAGTTCTATAGAGGCTATTCGCTCCAAGAGGACGGTAAAGCACATCTCTTATGTTTTTTTATGAAAATACGAGGTCTTTTAAGTACTCTATCTTCACGTTCTTTGCACCTTTGTGTGGGTGCCATCTCATTGTTCAATTCTGGGCAATGAGAAAGCGAACTCTCTTGCAGGGGTGGGTGATATGGAAAATGGTATTTAAGATGGACAAATCGTCTTCAACGATATTTTCTTTTTTTCGTCATAAATAACTTGTTAGCTAGCAGTATATCATATCGGCTGACAAGTTCCCGGTCTGACACACAAGTGGAGTGTAAAGAGTTTCCCGGGTTAGTTGAACTTTATTTATTTTTTTATGGAAAAAAAATACCATCAAAGCAAAAACTTGGTTTGATAAAGGGTGATACGGTCAAAATTTGGTCAAGGGAAAACGCGTGTAAATCGGTGAAATCGTTTATTTAAAAAATCAAATTAAATTTCTTTTTCAAGTTCAGTTAGTATAAAATTCAGGAAAAATATTCAGTTGGGCTTCCGCTTTTCCAAATCCGAATTGCCGGGCCTTACGCTTGACCCCTGCCATCAGATTTTGTACAGCCACCTTGTCCACCTTCTTCGCCACAGAAAGCCAGTTTGCCTTGAACTGCTGCTCGTCCTTAGCAGTTTTTGGTCTTCTTTAGGTTCCGCTTGACAATAGCCCAGTATTTCTCAATTGGGCGGAGCTCTGGCGTGTTGGGAGGTTCTTGTCCCTGGGAACCACCTGCACGTTGTTGGCGGCGTACCACTCCATAGCCTTTTTACCGTAATGGCAAGATGCCAAATCTGGCCAAAACAGTACAGAACAACCGTGTTTCTTCAGGAAAAGCAGCAGACGTTTATTCAAACACTCTTTCACGTAAATTTCTTGGTTGACAGTCCCGGAAGCTATGAAAATGCTGCTTTTCAAGTCACAGGTACAGATGGCTTGCCAAACCAGATATTTCTTTGCGAACTGTGACAGTTTCGTGTGCTTGAAAATATCTGCTACCTTTCCCCTTCCTTTTGCCGTATAAAACTCCTGTCCCGGAAGCTGCTTGTAGTCGGCTTTGACGTAGGTTTCGTCGTCCATTACCACGCAGTCAAACTTCGTCAGCATCGTCGTGTACAGCCTCCGGGATCGCGCTTTGGCCGTCGTATTTTGTTTATCATCGCGATTTGGAGTCACTACCTTCTTGTAAGTCGATAGTCCGGCTCGTTTTTGGCTCGATGCACGGTTGTAGACGATACACCCAGCTTATTTGCGGCATCTCGGAGAGATAGGTTAGGGTTTCCCTTGAAACTACCGGCAACTCTCTTTGTCGTCTCAGCGGCTTCCGGTTTCGATTTCCTCCCGATCCAGACTTCCTGGCTGTCGACAAACGTTCCCCAAACACTTTAATTACATTTGTAACGGTTGATTTGGCAACTTTTAGCGATTTTGCCAACTTTGCGTGCGAGTAGCTCGGATTTTCGCGATGCGCGAGCAAAATTTTGATACGCTGCTCTTCTTGCTTGGACGGCATTTTGACAACTGAAGAGTGAATTCCAAAATCAAAAAAGGAGCAACATTCTACACACACACACCTTCAAAATGAGGGGTGTTCAGGTTTTTTAAATGCAAAATTGAAAGAAATACGTCAAGTAGATATTGACCAAATTTTGACCGTATCGCCCTTTAAGTGTTATTCAAACTGAGGTCACGGTAGTGAATAATAGGTAATCGGAGGAACATGCGACGATCAGTGCAGGTAACTGCACAGTGGAATCGAAGTGGTTCTTGAGGTATCTTGGGGTTATGATTGACGATAAGCTGTCCTTTGTCAGCCACGTTGATTACGCTTGCAAGAAAGCCTCAATGGCTAAATCGGCATTATTACGCATGATGTCGAATAGCTCGGCGGTGCAAGGGAGCTAGCGTAAACTCCCGGCCAGTGTCGCCCTGTCCATACTTAGATACGGCGGGCCGGCATGGATCACGGCCTTGAGTACCAAGAGCTACGTAAGTAAGCTAGAGAGTACGCACAGGCTTATGTGCTTAAAAGTGGCTAGTGCATACCGAACGGTTTCACGCGACGCGGTCTGCGTCCTAGTGGGGAAGATGCCAATAGGCATGGTCATAAAAGAGGACGTAGAGTGCTTCGAACAACGTGGAACAAGAGGTATTCGGAAGACCACTAGAGCCGCATCCATGGTTAAGTGGCAAAGGGAATGGAACAACTCCACCAAAGGTCGGTGGACCCACCGACTAATCCCGGAATTAACCGGGTGGGTCGGTAGGCGACACGGTGAAGTGAACTTCCGCTTAACGCAGATATTGTCTGGCCACGGCTGTTTGAGACAATACCTGCATAAATATGGGCATGCACAGTCCTCCGCATGCAGCGAATGCGCGGGAGTCGAGGAACATGTGTTCTTCGCATGTCCTCGCTTCGACGGCGCGTGATCCGGCATGATTGCCGTAAGCGGTCACGACACGACTCCGGACAATTTGGTCCTGAGGATGTGCCAGGACGGGGACGTCTGGGACGCGGTATGCGTAGCAGCCCCCAAATCGTCCTCGACCTCCAACAAAAATGGCGAAACGACCAAAAGCAGGTCGCAGGGACCACCTAACTACTAAAGCCCTAAAGTAGTTAGACATAGTGGGTGCTGAACAAGCACAATTGCCCCCTCCCCTCAGTAATACCGAAAGGTGGTACCGGGGAGGGGCCAAGGCCTTAAGGCACGGGTGGATTTTTAGTGGGTCAAGGAGTTGGCACCCTCATCCCCACACCCTGAGTTCTTCAGGTGTCTGGTTGCACATTTTCCGCAAAAAAAAAAAAATTAAAAAAAGGGTATTGCGTTTGTTCACAGTGGATCAAAAACAACAATGTTTCGATGATTCCGAGTCCTATTTGAAGCTGTTTTGGTGAAATAAAAAGATCTTTTTGCATCGGAATGTAACGATGGACGAAACATTAATCAATTACTATACTCCTGAGTCAAATCGGCAGGCTGATGAGTGCCGACAGTGGCTGACAGCAGCTTGTTTTGGCTGGATGGCATCAATGGCCTGAAACCCGCCATGGAGTGGTACGAAGCCAACGATGTTATTTTTGTGCCGAAGAAGGCAAAAAAGTCAAACTCACCAGAACATCGCCCAACAGAAAAATTCTGGGCAATCATGAAGGGCAAGCTCCGGAAAACAGGGAAGGTTCTTAAAAACGACATTTAGAGAAAGAAAGAAAGAGTGGATGTAAGTGTGTAACAAAGCTGGCGCAAGTGTTGCACAGGATATGATGGCGTTCAAGTTCAAGGTGTGGGCTTTTATCCTCGAAGAGCAGGTTAAATAAACCAGCTATACGGTTACTGGCTAAAACCCATTAATGGGTACTATAGTACTCACTTTCGCTATAATCGCCACTCCTCATTAAATGGATAAACGCGAATAACCCATTAATGAGTACGGGCCACGTCCGTCAAAAAATGGGTATTTTTTTACCCATCAGGGTAAAATTATTTTTTTTACAAAATGGGTAAAAAAACACCCATTTTTGAATCATGAATAGATAAATTGATAATGAAATCGTATGCTTTCGAAAAATTAATCGTTGGAAATAAAAATAGTCGTAGATAGTCGATATATTTCTAAATATTTTTATTGAACAGCATTTATATTATGTAAAATGAAGTATCAGTATAAATATGATTTTGAGGTTATAGAAGTTTTGAATGTGATCGCTTAGATCCTGGAAGTTATCTGCAGCGGAGCTGCAGCCAGCAACAGGACATTCGTAACCTTAATTTAAAATTCAATTTAACAAAAAGTTTCCCGAATGAATTTAGATTTACTTACTCTCTAGTTTTTTGTAAGACTCGAAGTCCAGTTTCTTTCGAAGCTCTTCCATTTTTCAAACAATCTGAAAATGGCGGTTTTGGAAATTGATTATTTTTAATTTATTAATTCATATATTTAGGAATCTTTTACATACCAACTGGACCAACTATCCACTTTTGCTCAGCTTATTTGTTGAATTGCCTTTGTTGGCAGTTTCGGACCGGATTTATTTGATTCGAGACTCAACTGAATCGCAACGCACAAACGACTGAAGAGAGTTAAATAATTTTCATAACTATTTTTCACCCATTTTTTTCCTGCTAACCGATCTCACCGATGGGTATTCTTTTATCCCGATTTGACAAATCAAATTATACCCATTGTTTGACATTTACGTGTGGTGTTGACAAATTCGTATTTTTGCACCCATTAATGGGGTTTTGCCAGTAACCGTGTATAGGCGAAATATAGTTTATATGTGTTTAATCATTCCCTGAAAGTTTCAAAACTATCCAACTTAAAATGAATTTTTGGTGATCATTCTTATCAGTTGTATTTGTTTTGAGTACAATCTTTAATGCTAAAAATTTGTTTCGATGAACTCGCATCATGTTGAATATCACGATTTGGCATAAATAATGCCTTAAAAAAAGTGTTATTTTACAAAACTATAATGTTTGCAACGTCATCTAGTTATGAAAATCGGATTCGCTGGTGTTTACTAATTTAACTGGATAGTTTATGCACGCACTTTAATAAAGCTTAACAAAATGAAAAATAATTAATTTATATAAAACGACCAGATCTTTAAATTAAAATAATAACAATCTCAAGCACGAAGATACACATTTATTCAAACATCTGATAACGATAAACAAAGCCGTTAGGGCTGCTCCTCAGGACTCTGGCCAGACGATTATTATACACGCAAGTGAAATCAAAGCATAAGGGGATTCACTGCTCCTCTCAGGTCTAACTCAATGGTAATTTTTTTTTTGTTACGTCTAAATGTTGTTTTATTTATTCTACTGGGGTAGTTGCGATTGCCCAGCAGGAGAAAGAGCAATAGCATAAAAACATCGACGCGGCGGCACGAGAATTGTGCACAAATTTACTCGCGGCATTTGAAAAATTATACAACCAGCTATCGCTCGATTCCCAACCGGCAGCGACGACGAGGAAAAGCCTCTTATCTGTTCATTCCACATTTTCGCGTTTATTTTCATTGGAGATGTGCTGCGCAGCCTGTTTGGCTTTTTCTTCTTTGAGCATTTTTATTTGATTTTCATCACTCCGATGACGAGATGATGGTGGGCAGTCTTCTGTGCGAGAGCCGCTGAGCCTTCACTGATTCATCCAAAACTGGCATTTTATTTGTGTGAATTGCGATGAAAATGAAATTTCTTAATTTATGAAAGCGAAAACGGAAAGCACTTGCTGTTGGCAAAATAAGAAGAGAAAAATTATAGCGTTGAATTATTCAATATTATGATAATCATCTTCATCATCATCAACATCGTGGTCGTGGTTTCATCCACCCTCTATCATGATTTTTTTCGAATTTCTTTTGGCGGTGAAAAATTACGATGCGCATCGCTGTTGACCTCTTGCCTCGACTAGGCTGAAGATTCGCTTGTCGCCACTTTTTCTCAGACTATCACCTTCTTTGGATCATGAATGGATCGGCTTGCTTCTGTTGGCGGAAGATTAGCAGAGGATGGAATTTCTCAGACAGGTCTTCAACCTGTCGGCTTTGGTCAGTCCGTTAAACTAGAAAGCAGTTTAATTTTCACTTTGAGCTCAGTGAATCACAGTTTCGAGCTATCCGGGCATGAGAAAAGTAATTATAACCATGTCAGTGTCATTGGAACGCTAGAAGGTCAACGATTCGTGGGGTTTGAGAACACACATTCGATTCGGAGGTTTATCATGATATCACGTGATGTGGATTCCATATTTTTATTATATTCTTGTTATTTCGGCGACCAGTTGGCAAATATTTGACGAACACGTTTTCAAAAAAACAAAATAATAAAAAATAGTTTATATATTTTAGCTTTACATAATTTCGATTGAGGAAACTAAACAGGTTTTCAGATTTCGATCCCAAACGGTTAAAAAAAAGCTTTAAAAATAAAATGAAACCCTTTTATTTACAATCTAGGTATGATAATTATGTCCTTCTGGTGATTTTCCACTCGAAAATAGAATTTGCTTTCTAACAGTTTTAGTATAAGACCGGTCGGAATAATAGCCTGAAATGATATACTTGTCTGTTTTTTTAAATAATTTTTGGACATACTTGGACAGCATAAACTTAACTCCTATCAAAGTTAGACCCACACTCTGACAATTCTTAAGAAGCATCGCTGGCGCACTGAACTGTTGGCCTGTGTTAAAGAAACCTACTCTAAGGTATTCTCCATGTGTAAGTGGCATCGAAATTTGTTCATCTGGCTGAATTTATGTGCTGAAGTTCAGTGTAAAGGCTGACTAAAAGTAAATTGATACGCCCCTCGTCTCTAGTGTTGGGAATCAAAAATCTTTGACAGTGGTTTGTTTATAATTCTATAGAAAACAACTGGTGCAAGTTTGATCAAAGGAATCGACCGCGTTCAGAAATAACGTCAAATGAAACTCGAAAGGAAACCGTGAGTGTGGATGTGCGCTAAAGCCAGCCCCGGTCTTTCGATCCGAGATGTGGTCAAAAGGTACAACGCTAACTTTCAAACGGTGCGGAACATCCTGGCCAGTAAACGTCCGAACCGGTCCATGAAGCAGAATTAAAGAAGCAGAAAAGCGTGATTACCGCAAGCATAGGGGCAAAGTCATCTTTTGGCCCGATTTGGCAAGCTGCTACTACTCCAAGGTTGTTCTGGAGTGATATGCTACCAACAAGATCGATTTTGTGTCCAAACTAATGAATCCTCCGAATTGCCCGGAATCTCGATCAATCGAAAAATACTGGGCAATTTAAAAGCAGCGGCGAGTCAAGGATATCCAGCAAATGCGAGCAAAACGGACGAAATGCGCTGATTCCATGTCCGTCTACACTGTGCGGGAGCTGATGGGCTCCATCAAGAGGAAGGCTCAAGATTTCGTTCGAACTGAAGAAATGTAACCATCTAATGCTGTAACTTTGAAGTTTTAATAAAAGATCTGTAAAGCATCCATTGATGGATTTTTTAAACTTATTGATTGCGCACCAATTAACTTTATTCTTGCTCAAAGTTATTTTTTGTTTTGATTTTTTTTATAAAACGTTGTTGACGTGAAAAACTACGCAGAAGGCTTTGCCATAAACACAACCAATATGAAATATTATCATGTTTACGTGTTAACCAAATCATCAATAAAGCTGGCCTCAATTGAAAACCTCTGATCCTATTTCCAGAAACGAATCCCGATTTATGTCGAACTAGATGGTATGTTTTATCATTTAAAGAATGCTATGGTTAGAATTTTGTCGACTTAAACTAGGGGTATTGCATTTACAGGGTGTCTCACAATAGGTGTCACTAAAACAAAATGGGATTACAGCTGAAAAAAATCAACCAAATCATAGCATTTATTTTTCATTTGAAAGATACATGTTATAGAAATAAACCAGATTGATTCAATTCGAATCTCTCGTCCTTTTCCTTAATAACTTTGCACAAACGCTTTGTAAACCCATCGCACTGGCATGCACGGTTTTTTGGGGAATTCGGTCCTAAATATCAACCAAATGTTTCTTGAATCGATCTGAGTAAGCCCTTTCGTGAGATCCGGTGAAGATGCAGGCCCTTCTTCGCGTGTGTCTTCTTTGCCTTGTGAGCTGGAGCTAAGTTGTGTTGGACAGAATATGGTGTATTCCCATACAGCGTTAAAGCATGAGCATGAGTATGATTCTTCAAAACCTGCTCGTTGTAATATTCAGTGTTGATTTTTATGTTAGGTTCTGTGAAAATAAAAGGGGAAGTTTTCCTTTTCGGAAAACGGTGCCCCATACCATGATTTTAGATACATTCTGATAGCGCTCTACAGCTAGTTTATCGCTTGGAATATTGGTAAGATTTTTGCCATACACAGGATCATTTTGTTGATTATGACTGCCCTGAAGGAGGAAGAGCTTTTCTTTTGAAAATAAAATCTCGCAGTCACCGTGCCGATCCTAAATATTTCTGCTTCTTTGGACCCTGGCTGGCTTTCGACGCTCCGTCAACCCTTGAACCCGTTGTTTCTTGTACGGCTTGCATTCTAGATCATGTCTGAGGAGGCTGTTCATTGAAACAGGCGTCATTTGAAATTGTTTGCTCAATTTACGGCCAGATACGGCCGGATTACGTCTCATTCACCCTTTCACACATTTAATCTTTTTCTTCGTTCTGGCAGTTCGTCTGGCACCTCTTTTGTGCAGACTTCTTCAGTGTCCCGTTCTAATAACTCGACTGTACGTGTTAGTACGAGACACTGAAGAAGTCTGCACATTGTAGACGAAATACGCGTATCTGTCAAAATAAGCAAAGGTAGTTGGAATTAAATGGAAAATACTATTTTTTCTTCTCATTTCAAGTTACAGGTATTCCACTAAGCAGCTCAAACTCTCTAGGATTCAACTTATATAAATCATTATAAATATGTGTGCTTCGAGGAGGCAATGCAGTATAATAAGATATTTGAACTTTTTAGGGGTTTTCTTGGTTTCATATTTTCTACTTCCTTTTCAAATTGATCAATGTTAAACAAGTCATATCCAATGAATATGTATACTAATATTATTATTTTCTTCTTATTTACAGGGTAGGCTGTGAAATCATCGTCAACATATTCCTAAATTGAATATTATGGGTAATTACAATCTCTTTTTAGGTTACATTTAATTAGATAAAGCTTTCTTAATGAAAAAATATTTTGCATGGAGAAAATCGATGCAGCGTAAAATCACAATGTTTTTTTTTAAATACATTATACAAAACACAAAAAAAATGGAAAAAATATTTAATTGGCGATTGTTGTTTGCTAATCTCATCGTCCAGCGGAGAACGTAGAACATGAAAAAAAGGTGAAGTAGAATACACTCCAAGCTCTAACTTCAATAAAATTCTACTCATTTATTGCAAGCTAGAGGATTTGGTAAAACGATTTTCTCGGTTTCAATCAATTTGTCCAAATTTGTCCAATTTTTACAAGTAAATTTAAAGAATATTTGGCACTCTTGACTATTTACCTGGTTTCTGACAAATGTCCTATGAAATTTTGAAAATGTGAATGTGACGCACGACTAGGTTCTGTTGACATAATAATTTTGCCACATTTACGGGGCATTATTATCAAGTCTTCTTATATCTTCTGATGTTCAATATTATCCTTACCTGGTTACATAGTGTTTTATCATTTGTCCTGTTGTATACTTAAAATTATTTAGCAATTAATTAGTCAAAAAGGTATAATTTGGCAACGATTTTCGTGGATGGCTCACTCAGAAATAGTGGGGTTAACATATGATCCGTCGGCATTGATTCCAAGTTTCCAGTTTGGTCAAATCCATAATTGCTTATCATATTCATATTTATATGAATGATCATATTCATGTTCCAACGATTATTTTGCATATATAAAAATATTAAATATGATTATCAAACGATTTATAAATCGTTGGATTGAATCCGAGTCAATATGACCCGAATGTACTATTCGTAATTTGTGTGTGCAAACCTTGTTTCTTCTGCTCGTCCCTTTCAGTCAAAACTAGGCACGATTGCCAGCCATAATGTGCATTTTTATCTCTCTGCTGGTGTTATTATCAGCGGTCGTCAATGAGCTCAGTGACACGAATTCGTCGACCACCTCGATTTCATCACCGGCGATCTGAACTCGCGGTGGAAGGATTACATTGTTTTTCCCTGAGCTTCTTTCCCTCATGTTTTGAAATTAACCCTACAACAAAAGCGATCCCGAAAATGAAAACGGATCGATGCGTGCATCGATATCACGTCGTCGGCGAATCTGAAAAGTTGGACGGACTTCCTGAAGATTGTTCCACTCGTGTCTATCCCCTTTCCGATTAGTGACAGACGGCGGCATAAAATTTGAGATAGCAACTGGTAAGTGGCGATCAGTAGCGTGATTGTACAATAAATGCACCAATCCAGCTTGCCACACTTTTTTATTGGTGGGACACACGATATCTTCTATCCAGTCCTCCGATAAATTCTGTTCCTCCCAAATATTAGTCACTATCCATTTTTTCCATTTGGTGCTTTTTCCTCAAAGGACAGAATTTTGCTTGATCCGTGCCTGTCTGTACCGTTCCACATTTGATCTCGTAAGATGCTACGCCAACCTTGGGCCGTTGAGCAACTAGAGAGTGCAGGATGGCTACACTCATAGCGATCACCTGACGGTTCGCTATAGCATCACCCACAACGCTAGGCATCGCGCAGAGAAAGGAGTACCCACTCCTTTCGTCCGCAGATGGAGGACGTCGTACTTCGATAAAGAAGTATTCATAGAGGCGCTTGAGCGGGAACAGAGATTGAGTGTTACCCAGGATCCTTGTGGTGATCCACGCGTAGCACTACTTACACGAGTGTGCGGCGCAGCCATGCCCAGAGTTCAAACCTAGGGATGAAAGGTCATCGCTTTATTGGTGGACAGAGACGAGCTAGAAAGAGACCCTGGCCTCCTATAAGTGCAGATCACCGCACGAGTTCCACAAGGTTCAATCCTGAGCTCGGTGCTATGGAACACGATGTACGATGAGTTACTACGGCTTGAGTTTCCTAACGGGGTGAAGATTGTCCGGTTTGCAGACGACATCACCTTAGAGATAGAAACGAAGGTAAGCTAAACAAAACAAAAAACACTAGCAGAAAGAGAGTGAGAGAGAGAGAGAGAGAGTGAGGGGGGGGGGAGAGAGAGAGAGAAAGAGCTAAATCGTCAAAAGATGTTTTAAAAGTATGATATTTCATACCTAGTTTATTTAACGAAGAATGGATCGAATTCAAACAGAAAAGATTTGTGGACCAACGATGGTTTCATTCATTCATTCATTTAATTTTATATTAATTTGCGTCTAACTTTTTCTTTTAGCAGAATGACTTTATATAGTCGTTAGTAGATTTGAAGCCCATAATTAGAGCAACATCAAGAACATAAAACTTTTTCAATTTTTACAGTCTCTTTAGGTCGTTATGTATTAGAGCTATTGATTTTCACAGAAATTGTAGTTTAGATTACAATTTACAAACACTCCGTACATCATCTTACAAAAATCTGCTTATGAAAAAAGTTAGACGCAAATAAATGTAATCATGAATGAATGTATGAATTAAACCATCTTTGTCTGTGACATCCTGAAGTAGAGATAGAGGTTACCATCAGAATGTTCCATTCAATCACTTTGGTAAAATTTTAAACAGCTGAACAGTTCGGTAAAATTAAAAACAATTCTTTAAAATAGAAGAAAACATAAATTCTTTAGAAATGTACACTGAATGTTTCATTCCAACATTGTCTATTGATAGAAAAACATAACATTTTAACAGTTCATATGCAGATGATTCAAAGTTTAGTGACGTTTTCAGCTGTTTGAAAGCTCAATACAAATTTACCGACATCAGTAATAAAAACTTAGTGTGTAAGAGGACGGACTACCATCCGTTAAAATCCATTGGCTGCCATTGTCGTACAAATTCAACGGTTAGTGCACTTGCCAGAAGCCGGTACATACCGCTGAACATCCTCGCTTACAGCATCCTTCCGAGAGATGATGCTCGCCACCCGTCCTCTAGCCAACCGTCATTGTTTGCAAACCGAAACAAGTAAAACCGTTGGACTCTGCAGCCGCGCGATTACGCTACCAAACTGCTGGTGCATATCAAAACCTCTGACTGTTGGTGTTCAACCTGCGTCGGCAGGTTGAACCGGTCAGCCGAGTAAGACTTGTTATGGCAGTCGTCATTGGAGTGCCAAAGTTCCAAGTCACAACCATCGTCCAAAACAACCGCTGACTGGCTGCCCTCGGTCAGCAAGTTTCGTTTAGCGCTGCTGTTGCTGCTGGCAATATGAGGTGCCGCGCCGCAAACTTCATCGACCGGAGCTAGAGCCAGAGGCCAACCGTAAGCGAAAGTGACTTCCAAAAGAAAAGTGAGAGTGCTCACACTTTGGCTGTACACATATGATGTTGCCTGTCTGTGGGTAGGTAGGCATTCGGCGAGAGCATGCGAGGTTGAAGCGTGCTTAAATTAAGCAATTTCCAGGCGGAATGAGTGTATGGCGGTTGTGTTTCTGCTCCGCACCGTCGGCGTCGGGATCAGATTGAGTTCAGAAAATACCGCAAGCTCGAATAACCGGACGATATTATCAAATAAATAATTATGCAAAATCATTACTGGCTGCGGCCTCCATACAGGCCACACACATGAGCACGTGTACTGGACGAAAGTAAGAGTTTTTTTTAAGTGAAAACCCAAAGGAAAACATCTCATCAAATATTTCAAAAGTCAAGCAATCATGACTGTTTTGCCACAGAAACCGATAGCAGAATAGCGAATGAGTGGTTTCCGCCCGAGTTAAACCCGTCTTACGTGTGGGGATGTATGTATGCAAATTTCTGCATTATTATGAATTTTGTGTACTTTATGGTTTCTCCTGGAAATGTGCTCAAGGTGGACCAGTGAGCGCGCGAATGGTGAGAGGTGCTGGCGATTACGTGTTTGGATGAATGTTGTTGAAGCTGGGCTGCGGTGAGCATTATATCATGTCAAAATTAGTCATTGCAATGGGATGGGTTGAAGATAATTTCCCATATACGGGTAAGATAATGAAATTTCGTTTTTTTTTTCAATTGCTCATTTGAATTATCTGGGACAGAAAGTAGCACAACTAATCAGAAATAATTTGGAAGCTACCCAAATCAAATGCCTGAAGTTAAATAACAAGTTAAATAAGCATTGTCTTGTGGCGATATTATTTGGGTCGCGGTGACAGGTGACAATTGGTTGACCGTATTGAGAAAGCACTAATCATTACGTGTCATAAAATTCGAATTAATCATTGCACATTAGGTGGATAAGGATCAGGATCAGGATCTAGAAGGGAAAACTAACTCGAATTAACTAAGAAATAATCCTTTAAGGTTACACGATATTGAATTAATATGTTCAACAAGCTTTCTTTGCCTAGTTAGAGCTACATTTTTTCAGGTAGATTTAGTTCAAAATGTTGCCACGTACATGGCGCTGTGATGAAAACTTTATTGTTTCGCATTCTAGATCACTAGCAGTGTCTTCTCGGAATTTCCTAATCTAATGCTCTTATTGTGCAGTTCATATGAGCCTCTTCCGATACCATTCCGATTAGAATTTCAAAATGATTTTTATTGAGGATCCATGTGAAAGAATTTTATGGACTGAACATTTTTGTCAGAAAAAAATTGAATTAATCAATATCTACAGACAAGAAATAGAAAATGTGTCTTGTGGATATCTCTTGTGCCCCTTTGCTCAGAGCACTCTGTGTCCTCTTTTATTATGATGCCAATAGGCATCATCCCCGCTAGAACGCATACCGCATCGCGTGACACTGTGCGGTATGCGCTGACCATTAGCATGTGGGTACTTTCGAGCTTGCCGAGGTAGCTCTTAGTACTCAGGACGGGGGCCCATGCCGGCCAGCCATACCTCATTATAGACAAGGCGACGCTTGCCAGGAGCCTGCGCTTGCACCCCTGTACCACTGAGCTATTCGACATCATGCGGGTTCATACCGATATAGCCATAGAGGCTTTCTTGCAGGCGTAGGCGACGTGGCTGGAGAATGACTGCTTATCATCAATCATGACCCCCAGGTACCTCAAAGACCACTTCGATTCGATTGGGCAGTTACCTGCACTAATCGTCACTCGTGACCTCGGCTCCATTTTCCTGGAACTCACCCATCTCTCCACAATGCCAATGGAGTGCGAGGCCGTTAGCTCCACCTCTTCAATGGATTCGCCGCATACCTTTAGGGTGATGTCGTCTGCAAACTCGACGATCTTCACCCCGTTCGGTAACTCTAGCTGTAGTACCTCATCGTACATAGTGTTCCATAGCACCCGGCCCAGGATCGAACCTTGTGGGACTCCTGCGGTGATCTGAACACGTTTCTGGCCAACCTCTGTATTGTACACGAGCACATGACTCTGGAAATAACTTCCAAGAATCTTGTACAGTTACCCCGGCACGTGGAGCCGTTGGAACGAGTCGGCTATGGCCACCCAACTGGCGCTCGAGCACCTTACCCGCTGTATCCAACAGACATTTAGGTCTATATGCCGATAGATCCCATGGTGGCTTCCCTGTCTTCGGTAGCAATTCTAGAGTCTGAATTTTCCAGGCGTCCGGGAAGACGCTTTGTTCACCTTCAGCGACTTGCCAATCGCAATTATTTCCTCGATTGTAACGGTCGCCTTCATCCGCGGTGCCATTGTCATGGGACAATTCTGCAGTTATAGGAGGCCAGGGTCTCTGGTCGTGGCTCGGGAAGAGTCCCTTAATGACAACCTGCAGTAGCTCTGGTGATTTCGCGGTTGCCATTACCACCCGATAAGCGTCACCCCATTGGCTTCCGAGCATAGATCCTGAATGCAGGCTCGTCTACTGGCTTTTATCTCTTTCTTAAGTGCAGCTTTGGCGGTGGCTAGCACCACGCAACGCTCCGTTCTTTCGGAGTCCGATCGCGCTCTTTGCATCCTTCTTTTAGCTCGGAGGCAGATTCTCCGGAGGTCGGCGATCGTCTTTGTCCACTAATAGACCAGCGACCTTCTATCCCTTGGTTTGACCGTCCGGGGTGAGAATTGAACTCGTGACTTTGGGTCAATTTGGCCATCTACAAGACAATAATTAGACCGATAGTCCTTTATGGCCTCGAGACTTGTACATTGACCGTGGAAGATCAAGTAAGTTGGTGTCTTACTATTATTTAAGAATCCAAATTGTGCATATCCGACGAATAGTAAATATTGCGGATCCATTATATCGAATACCAGAGATCCAACAGTGTTCAACATACAATTGATTTAGAGAAGATTCAGTTCTAGTCGAAGTTAAAAGTGTAAAAACTGTTGCACTAAAGATCGAAGAAATTGTCATCAGTTCAACATTAGATTCGACGCTAACGGGGGTCAAGGAAGCACTCGGTACTGATCAATGAACTTTTTTTTTTACGCCGACCCAGCACACGTTCGGTTGCCCGACTCCAGCTACCGAATTTGTCCATCGTGTGTCAGAGTGAGGGACTCTGAACAGAGAAGATGACTCTGAACCCTGTTTCTCTAAACTCCAACAAGAGTCGTTGCCTATATCCCCCGGATTCCTCTGGAAGTGACTACTTCGGGAGGAGGCTGTGCTCATGCACATCTCTTGTTGCCAGGCCTAGCTAGTCGCGCTAGTTGGCTGATCTCAGCTCCATTAAACTTCTGCTGCTGCGCACTACGGTTGTAGATGTACTACTCATCTTGTTGACCAGCTGGATGCCAAGGTCGGTCCAGCGATTCCGGTTGGAGGGTGACTTCCGGTTCACTGGCGCCCCAACGACCCTGAACTGGCGGTTTGTCACAATCGGTGCTACTCGGCATACTCCCCGACGGTGGAGATAGCCTACTCCGGCAGAGGGATCCCCGACAAAAGAATATCTCCCAAAACTGTTAACGAACGCGATATGCTTGCTTCAATGTTGTCCGGTAGTGTCGAGGTTGGTCCAGCGATTCCGGTTGGAGGATTGCTTCCGGTTCCCTGGTGCCCCGACGACTCATGCCGGTGACTCGCTACGTACTACTCAGAATAGTCCCCGACGGTGGATCCATCATACTCCGACGAAGAGTTCTCCGGCGGTGAAAGTTCTTCCGAAACCGATGCAATTCGGGCAGATGTCTAGGTCGGTCCTGCGGTTCTGGTTGTAGGATGACTTCCAGTCCACAGGCGCCCGACGACCAATTGCCGGTGCTTCTTCACGCTCTATTCAGACTAGTCCCCGGCAGTGGACCCAGCCTACTCCGACGGAGAATTTCCCGACGACGAAAGTTCTTCCGAAACCGTTTTCTAGATGCTGATACGTGGCGCTCAGTCTAGTCCCCGGCGGTGGATCTAGCCTACTCCGGTCGCGCCCGATGGTGCACTTTTTCTTTTCTCATACACATACTGGCGAGTACCCAGGTCGGTCATCGACTCAAAACCTGTACTGCTACGTCACTTGTCGCTACTCCTCTCGCCAACTTCGTCCCATTTTTCTTCGTTAGCACACATTTTTTTAACAATGTTGTCCACGTATACGTCGTCACCGACGATGCTGTTTCGCACGTGCTCGAACCGCGGACATTCTAAGACAACGTGCTCAGGCGTTTCCTCTGCATAACCACACGCAGTGCAGGACGGCGATCTCACCTTGCCGAGCCTATTCAGATACTTCTTGAAACAGCCATGACCGGACAGAAACTGCGTCATGTGGAAATTTACATCACCGTGTTCACCCACCTCGAGAGGCATGGAATTAGCCGGTGTGTCCATCTGCCGTTATCAGCGTTGTCCCACTGCTGCTGTCACTTCCTTAAGGTGTTAGCTCGGGCAGTTCTTCGGACACCTCTTGTGCCTCGGTCTCTATAGCACTCACTGTCTTCTTCTAGTAGAAGATTAAAGGGGATCGGTCCAGCTATCACGTAGACCGCCTCTGACGAGATAGTTCGATACGCACTAGCCACCCGCAAGGCCATCAGCCTAAATGTGCTGTTAAGCTGAGATCGGTTGCTTTCCATCTGCAGTGCCGTCACCCACACAGGTCCCACGTATCTGAGTATTGATGTGGACACACTCGGCAGTAATCGCTTCTTACTGCTGCTGATCGCTGAGTTGTTGGGCATGATCTGAGATAATGCCGAGATTATCTTTGCGGCCCTTTCACATGCGTAGTCTACGTGGCTATTAAAGTTTAGCCGATCATCTATCATTACTCCCTGATGTCTGACTTTTCGCTTAGAGTCGATGATACACTCGCCGACCAAGAGCCTCGCCTGCTGCCTTGCTTTCCGGTAACTTATCAGTACCACCTCGGTCTTGTGATGAGCTAACGCCAGTTTTTTCTCACGCATCCAGTCTTCCACAGTATCCAGTCTTCCACAGTGTGCGTGTGTGTGTGTGTGTGTGTGTGGGGGGGGGGGGCGGGGGTGTCGTCCTTTATCCCTCATCCAACCGGGGCCGTTGGGCGAGTAGAACTGCGATTAATTTTATCAATCATATGCTCTGCAATGGTGCCCGTTTGGTTATGGAGGCCAATACAATAAAAATGAGAACTTTTGAGGCAAGACAAATTATCCTCTAAGCTTTTGGGGAAATAGGGGGTACTGGGAGTCCACAGGTACAGGTACAGCAAAACATTGCATGGCCGTCTATGTATTCACACTTACAACTCAGGAATAGAAGGTCAAGAAGAGCCACCGTTACCAACTAAAGCTTGAACCGGGTACCTGGGAAATCCACAATACCCGCGGCAATAGCCAGCGAACGATGCCCTGGTCGTATTTAGTATAAAACTGCATTTTGCTTATGGAATGATCACACCTACTTGTTTTACTTTTTTCTTGAAAAGAAAAAAAAACTGTTCAGCCAGAACCACCGTTGCCATTTAAAGTTTGAACCAGGTAAAGGGTGTATTCGATAAAAATGGCACACACATATATACTCATCAAAATTAAACTGATTATCGGATTTTCTTGAAATTTTCAGGGAATGAATAACTACTAATGAGTTTTGATTTACAACATTTGTTTTATTCAATTACGTCTCCCATCCCGAATGCCCGCACCTTCCTTTTCACTCCACCCATCAAATTTTGTACAACCGATTTTCCCAGTGTTTTTGTTGTTTTTACCCAAATTTTCTTCAATTCTAGCCCTGTTTTTATAGTTTTGGGATGTTTGCAAAGTTCCGTTTTCATAATTGCCCAGAATTTTTCAATTGGACGAAGTTCCGGTGAATTTGGTGAGTTCATATCCTTTGGCACAAAATTGACTCCGTTGGCTCGGTACCACTCCAATACGTTTCGAGCGTAGTGGCAGGATGCTAGATCAGGCCAGAACAGAGTTGATCCTTTGTGCTTCTTAATGAATGGCAAGAGACGCTTCTTCAGGCACTCTTCCGTGTAAATCGCACCGTTTATTGTTCCGGAAGTGATGAAGGGAGCACTTATTTCACCACATCCGCAAATCGCCTGCCAGATTAGAAACTTCTTTGCAAATTTCGATAGTTTCTTCTTTCGAACATCCTCCGGAGCATCGAACTTCGACTTGGCAACGAAATATTCTTGCCCAGGAAGTTGACGGAAGTCGGCCTTGACGTATGTTTCGTCATCCATCACGATGCAACCGGATTTGGTGAGCAGCTTCGTGTAAAGTTTCCGGGTGCGGGTTTTCGCAGTGATGTTTTGTTTTTCATTCCGGTTTGGGGCTTTTTGCACTTTGTAAACATGTAGCCCAGCACGCTTCATGGTTTTCTGCACAAAACCAACTGACACCTTAGACTTTTTAGCGACATCTCGAATTGACATGTTTGGACGGTTCTTGAATTGTTGTACGACTTTTCTGGCCATTTTTCTGTCCATTGGACCACTTTTACGACCACTCCCTTCCTTCCTTTGGACACCCATACGCTCCTTGAAGGTTCTTATTACACGAGACACAGTTGTATTTGCAATTCCAAACCTTTTAGCAATCCACCGGTGGGACGCCCCTGGATTTTGATTGTGAGTGCACAAAATTTTCTCACGGACAATTTCTTGTTTCGACGACATGACTGGAACTACTGAATGTATAACTATGAAACTTGGCAGATGTAAATAATACACTATGGATAAGATTTACTCAAATTTCTAGGTTTTCTACTCATACGATTCAAAAGTTACAGAAGATTTTCTGTGTGCCATTTTTATCGAATACACCCTTTATTTAATAAGTCCATTAAACCTGCCACCTTAGTCAGCAAACAATGTTCTGTACGTATTTTGTGTATTACGGGAGCTAAAACTCAACTGATATCAAAAATATATAAAGTAAAAAGTATCAGACAACTAGCATCGAGCAATGCCCATAACCTCCAGCTGAAGATTGAAGACACGAGTATTGTTTAATCGCACAATTTCTTCATAATCCGAATAGAAGCACAGAAGAATTAAGTGCAGTTGATAACGTCAAAACATTG
This sequence comes from Aedes japonicus, assembly GCA_034211315.2. Taxonomy (NCBI): domain Eukaryota; kingdom Metazoa; phylum Arthropoda; class Insecta; order Diptera; family Culicidae; genus Aedes; species Aedes japonicus. Next base: position 313,516 of record JASCZW010000587.1, read on the forward strand.
TCGAAAAACTTCACACGCTAGATTTCATAGAAACGATTGATCCACATCATAGGGCATTGAGCAAGGCACACACAATTGTAGCAAGGACACCGTTGGGGCAACTGTCAAATAGTCGGGAAGACAGTTGCTCCAAGAAAGTTTCCACCAAAGCCACAGGATTAGCTGAATCTACCATCAGGTGATTCATTATTATTGATCATTGATGCGTATAGTCGATATAGAGTTACGTACCAGTTCCTCGGATATATCAATAAATGACTTGGACAAATGAGTGCCACAAAGTGGCAAATTACAACAGTTTTTGAAAATCTTCCTATCCAATCTTATCTTCCTATAAACTTATCCGGTCTTCTCAAGCTCTTGTATATCATACTAAACATCAATAAACATCATTTAACACTCTCCGCCACAAAAAAGAGGTTAGGTTTGACAACTTTTTAAGAACAATCTTTGTTCTTTCCCACAGTAAGCTATGAAAAATTGAATTGTAATGAAAACTTTTCGGAACTCTTGAAATTTTAAGTCTTCACGGTTCGCTTTCAGCTTTGTAACATAAAAATGAATATCAATGCTAGTTCGTCTATTTGAAAATCGAGTGAACTAGGCATGTTATGAGACGGCTCATATTTTGTTTTGTTTTGCAATCATGAAAATCATGCATTTTTCGACATTGAAGTTCACAAACATTAGATAATTTCCAGAGCTTCATGGACACGGATTTGATACACTGTATCCTATGCATTGTTAAGTGTCAACAATCATATGCAAGTTTGATGTTGGTGACGAACAGCTTCCCTCCATCCTTACACACCACGCGTCAGAGTTCTGTTCGTCGTCACTTTTGTTGAAGCAACTGACCATGTTTCAATTCATGTATCCGTGCCCTGAAAGTAAACAAATAACAGTAAGATAAAATCACGGTGTACCGGCATGTACTGTTTCTATCTGCGTTCAGTTTATCATCACCACTTGTTGCAATTCATTTTGTACTTGCAGAAAAGTTGCGGTTTGAGTCCAGTTTCCTCTCTAATACTTCGCTCGATGACACCCTTTAGTGGAACATCTGTGGGACTTTTTATCCCATCACGAAGAGCTATCACATATTCCTTTTCCTTCCTTCAATTTTGTTAGCCAGAATAGTAGAAACACATTATTATAAGATATTCGACAAATTTGTTGCAATACTTGCTACATAATTGACACCCAAAATTACAGCAATTCACTGAATACCTCCCAAACGTCATTGCAATGTTTTTGTTAGTCTGTCAGCATCGACTCATATGATAATTGGGTTATTTCAAAACAGTATTACTAAGCTGCTACTGAACTGTTTCATTTTCTCGATCTCCGACGACATCACAATCTCAAGTGGTTGATTCAGTCAGCCGAAAAAAAAGTGCGTCAATGTGCATCGCTTCATCGCCCCGTCGGTTTTTTAGTTGCTTCATCAGTCAAGCCACCAATGAACGAATGCAACATTATTGGTCACGCCATCTCAACCAGTGCCACTCCGAGGAGAAGCGTTTCATTGGTGAGGCTGCCTCGCGGTGGGCGAAATTGAATCTGTAAGCAAAAAGCTGGCAAGAGTTCGGATAGTTAAACGCCTCTCAGTATGACTGTTGAAATAGTACTCAACTGCCGGGGGCCCGTCTTGGTGAAACTTTTGGTGTCCTAGTGAGTCCAGCGAGCGCAGCCAATTTCAACTTTAATTCGCAGATCAATGCAAGCCACTACTCTACAAAGTGTGACTTAATTGATTTTTTTCGCAAAAAAAATCAATTTAATGGCTGTAAATCTACAGAAATCTTTTTTACTATTGAATCCATGTTGCTAATATATCACTCTACGACAAAGCAGAGCCCTGAAACCGACACATGCAAACCGGTTTCAAGACATAATAATTGTTTGAAAGAGTTGAGAAATCAAATTTAATCAACGGCATTTTTCGTAGAAACTTAGGTTTTGGTTACAGGCAATATTGACTGATTATTAAGCTTTGAAAGACCCGGTGCAAATATAGCGGTGGAACACCAGCTCCGAAATGGTAAACGACACGAATGAGTTTTATTATGGCAAAATACATACATACATAGGTATTACCAGTAACAAAAGTCCTACCGTTCGAACCTTTTCACAAGCTTAGCTTGACTGACTGCACGTATCGATGGTTGCTACTCCATGATTGATTAAAATTAGTGAAATTACTCGATGAATGGACTGGATGGGGCTTCTGTGACTCCATTTCTGTTATGTTATCTGTTCTGAATAACGGCGCCGGCCACGTCCTTGCAATCAGGTGAGAATAAGGAAGGTATGTTAGTGTGACATTTGCTGTTTAGGGACCGTGTTTACCTATGCACCCTGACATAGGTCACAGGAAGGAAGTTCCTTTTTAATTTAAGAAGGGTAGGGGTCAGTGGATCACGATTCACCTTGATAAGTGATGTGATATTTATCATTCATATTTGTTATTGAACTCGCGCTGCCGAACATAAGATAACCGAAACAATGAAGCATCGACACGACCGTTCTCAGCCGATGCTCGAAGAAAACTGTTTTTTTTTCACTTAACTTATTTTAAAAACAGTGTTTAAAAAACACTTCTACGAGCGTATTTGTTAAATTTAAATTAATACTTCACATATGGTTTATTGTGAATGATACGATGATTAATACGATCACATGAGGTTTAATGAAAATGATTACATTAAACCTTATGTGGTCGACAGGGTAGCCGGGTACCTTTTCATGATTTTCATGTCGATATTATCTTTTTTTTTTAAGCAGGAAGTTGAAATTAAGTGACATCTTAATAAAAGAAGGCAACTTTTTGAATAATAACATTTCGTATAGTAGCAAAGGGGCCAAAGGGTGGGGGGCTCAACTTTTCAACCCCTTAAGTGATCGACGGGGTACCCGGGTACCCACCAAATTCAAATGATTATTACTCTGGCAATTATTATCCGATTTCAATTCTTTTGGCACCGTTAGATTCAAAAACTCAGTCGCTTTAGGTCAATGGCCATTTGAATTCATCTGGTTACTGTAAATCCGGGTTTCTGGAGCTGTGTTCCGGCACAGTGACACAATATCGGAATATCTATTGATTTTCCAAGAATGGATGTCAGAATCTTTGGAATAATTCCTAGAAACTATTTCTATTCCATTGTTTGCCATATGCTGACTTGGTCCTGGAACGGCCATTCTGTAACAGGTTCCCAAGGGGCCTGGAGTGGTCGTCCTTCATGCTGGAACTGTTGCCTTCCGAGATGGTGGAGCGAGAATGCACCATAACAGCATATCCTGTTGATATGATCGACCACCTGGAGATCATTATGCTTATTGCGTTGTGGTCTGTTTGGGATTTCGAAGTCTGTTAGACGTCTAGGTCGAAATAGTGCTAATCAAACGTTAGACCGGCATAAGGAAGTACCGTTTGGTTTTAATTATGATACGGATCCGGTTGTACTTTCTACGATGGTTAAGAGAGCCACTATATTTAACGCGTAGAAGATAGTTATGGAACCACATACTTTGCAGCCATCTGCTAGGACATCTCACTTGGACTTTCTCAAAATTATTTGATTCCTATCGAATAAGAGGGACTTTATCCAAAACATTAGAACGACACAACACTTTTAGGCACTGATTGAAGAGCACATTTACTTATGACATGATGACAGTGATAGGGAAATTATCAGATGCCAGCAAACAGTAGGCAGCGATTGCAAAAAAGATTGCAATACTGAATCGTTTTAGGAAATATTTATTATAAAAGGTGTTCCGATCAAAACTTGGTCAAACAGTTATGTGTGTGAGTCGATCAAAGTTTTTATTAATAAGTTTAATTCGTTTTATTTTTCAAGTTCAGTTCATACAAAATACAGGAGAAATATTCAGCTAAGCTTCTTTTTGCCGAATGCAGATTGCCGGTTCTTTCGATTAACACCTGCCATAATATTTGGTACAGTCTCCTTGTCCATTTTATTCGCCACAGAACGCCAGTTTGCCTAGAACTGTTTCACGTTCACAACAGCTTTTTGAGTCTTCTTAAGATTCCGCTTGACGGTGGCCCAATAATGTTTGATAGGGCGAAGCTCTGGCGTATTGAGAGAGTTCATGTCCTTGGGCACCATTTTAACGTTGTTGACAGCATATCACTCCATGGCATATTTTCCGTAATGACAAGATGCCAAATCTGGCCAAAATAGAACAGAACAATTGTGTCGCTTCAGGAAACGCAGTAGGCGTTTTTGTAGGCACTCGCTCAGATAAAATTGCTGGTTGACGGTCGCAATGCAAACGTTGCTCTTCAAGCCACAGGTACAGATGGCCTACCACACCAGATATTTCTTCGCGAACTTTGACAGTTTAGTGTGCTTGAAAGTATCTGCAACCTTTCTCCGTTCGGTTGTCGTATAAAACTCTTTCCCAGGAAGCTGTTTAGAGTCTGCCTTGACGTAAGTTCTTGTCCTTGTTCAAACTTCGTCAGCATCGTCGTGTACAATTGTTTTGTTTTGAAGTCACTTTCGTGCGATTTGATGTCACTTCTCTTTTGTAGGTCGACAGTCCAGCTCGTTTTTTAGCTCCATTCACGGTTGAAGGCGCCACTCCCAGCTTCCTTGCGACATCTCGGACGGAGAGGTTGGGGTTCCGCTCGAAACAGCGGGCAACTCTTTTTCTCGTCGCTGTGGCCTCCGGCTTTCGATTTCTCCCCGATCCAGCTTTCCTGACTATCGACAAACGTTCATCGAAAAATTTTAATACGTTGGTAACACTTGATTTAGCCACATTCAAGAATTTCGCCAACTTGGCGTGAGAGTAGTTTAGATTTTCGCCATGCACGTGCAAAATTTTGATGCGTTGCTTCTCTTCCTTCGACGACATTTTAATAACTGAAGTGCTAATCTCAAAATCAAAGTAGAGGCATGATGCTACACGCACACATCTTTAAAATGAAGGGTGTGTAAATTTTTTTTAATGCACGATGAAAGGAAATGCGTCAAGTTTAAGTCGACCAAATTTTGATCGAAACAGCCTTTACCTTATTTAAATAGGGTAAGGGGATGTAATGTTAGCCTAGCTCCTTCATTCGGCCTATGTACCAAATGTGTCATTAATTTAGCGATAATCAACAAAATCACGTTGCTTTTACGATGACCGATGATATCCAAAGCAATTGAGACAATATCAATCAAGTTATAGTTGTTCACTTTCGCGTAATTTTCGATTTCTTGCACTTTTGGGGCATCATGATTTCACTGGTTATGCTGAACCGATGACCTACACGATTTCAAGTGATCTAAATTTGGCTTAATTGAATCGATAAAGCATGTAATGCAGTCTGAATGTGCAGAAAATAGTTACACAATACAAACTAACTGTTCACATAGCTAAAATAACAATGATTTTACAAGAAAATCGTAGACCCAATGTTGGGGACATAAGTTTTTGTATGTTCCCAACTATGGCCTGTTGTATCAATAACGTAGAAAACAGGTTGTTATTGGAAAATTTCAAGTAGAAATGCATGAGTTTGTGGTTGTTTATATTTAAGTGCCTCATCTTAACACAAACCGAAGGAACAAAATCATTGTATAGTGAATTATAATGTTTTCATTATTGAATGGCTAATAAATCATACATGAACATCACTTAAGTGTTTCGAGGTAGTTTTACTTGAGCTTGTTTTGTGGAATGTTGTAATAAGTAAATGAAATACAGCTAGCAATGCCTTAATTCATAAAACTTGAAGAAAAACCCGTACAAAGACTGCATTTAGTAATAAATCCATCGAATGGGACGAAGTTGCATCCATGAATAGACCCAATTTGGCGCCAATAGACCGACATTAAATCCATATCCTTCGAATGTTTCTGACTTTATAACAAGAGTTGGGTAACTATTCGTGATACATTCTACCAAATGTCTTATTAAACTTATTTTTGCAAGTGTTTTACTAGTTGAATCTCGGCTACAGCTTAAAAACTTTATGAGTTATAATAAAAAATGTAATCGATGGTTGCATAATAGGCTGAGTCAAGGGACACATACCCTAGCTTGCTTGAAAGTTCTTCAACATCATCAGCTTTTCACACACACAACAGCATCAGCTTTCTAATTTTTACCCTAACAATTTCCTCCTTGACTTCCTGGAGGGTTATGCCGGAATCCTGTCGTCTTTTGCGCATGTTCCTGTATTTATATATACCGCCTTCATTTGCTGTTACATTGCCGTTAAAGTTCTCATAAAAGTACTGCTTCAACCTTCTGATCACCTCACACTTATATTCTAGACGGTTACCTTCCAAGTACCCAGGTAACCAATAAGCAGTCCTAAAGAGCATCTTTACGGTAACCTATCAAGCAATTAAGTCACCTTAAAAGCAACATAAATGCCGCGTTTGGACCAATATACGGCTGCTTTACTGAAATGCTATGCCCTACCATGGCGGAACTTCTCAATCAACTGAGCTTCTATGCACCTGAACGAGTGATACGACAACGAAACTTTTTGCACATTGTGCCTCGTAATCATCTTTCTGGTATGAACGAACCTCTGCGTGCTGCTACCGATGCGTTTAATAGTGTTTATTCCTTGTTCGATTTTAATATGCCATTGACTACCTTTATAAGACGATTATTTTATTATTAGCGTTAACTGGTTTATTCATTAAGACAATCATATGTCAGATGATATGTACAACAACAAATATACAAATATACAAATATACAAATAATAATGCTTCATTAATGCTATTTTGCCTATTACAGGCTACAAGCATTAAAATAGCATTTGAAATCTAACTTAACAACAAATAGCATTCAAGATGCTGATATCATGCTAATATAATGCTTGAAGCATCTGAAATGCAAATTAAGGGTTGATTTACTGCATATGCTAATGCTTATTGGTTACTTGGGAATCGACACACATCGGTTTATGGCTCGGAGCCTTTACGGGAAATTTTCAACTATTCGTAGAATTTTCATGTCTCGTTGACACGGTAGAGTTCCTCAATTGCTTCGCGATCTCTTCCATCCATTTCGCACTTTTCCCTTTGTTTTGCTTGTTCCTTGCCTGTCTGTACCGTTCCACATTTGCCCTCATACGATGTTGCAGCATTCTCCTCTATTATTTTTTCAGTTCAGGGCATGCGTACGTAGTGCCGCCATTGCCTCCAACGGTGTTTCGAATATCTGTTAAGCAATTTTTAAGAGTAGCTGCAGCAAGGTGCTCTTTCGTTTGTGTGGTTGCTTCCAGCTGTTGTATGTATTCTTGGGCAGCTCCAGTTACTCTTAGTAGCTCATTGATGAAATCGGCTCAACGTTGATGAAATCGAAGAAGAATTGACGTCGCTTAGAACATACTCGATTTGATTGTATATGCGTTGGCCAGGACGTCTTCTTGTACGTTTGAGGATGTTTTTGTGGAGAAAGAAGGTACGTCAATCTACGGACTACAGACTACGGGAAATCGCAAAGTTCACGCTTCGTTGTCGTTTGATTCGGCATGCAGGCTGTTCGGCTTAATAATCGTTCTGTACATTGGCTCCCATCCTACCTGAGCATTCATGTCGTCAATGACTGTTTGAACGTCCCGCCGCAAGAAATTACCCTAGCTGCGCGTAGAATGCTACGTTTTCGTCGTTGATGATGCTGAAGTTGAAGAAGTTCTCACATTGATTGCAAACCAGCGAATCACGCATTGACGCATTTTGCACAGCACTACAAAGCCGGTGCATAGCTCGTTGGTGGTGCCACAGCTGATGTCCTGTCCAGTGAAGCTCCTGCAGTGCAACGGCTTCAAAGTTGCGTGTTTGAAGCACGTCGTACATCCTATAGTAACCGGGGAATCAGAGGGACTTGTAGTTACATTTTCCGAGTTTTCAATCGTGGTTCTTATTTCGTCCTAGGCTAAAAATTATGGATTATTCTACTTTGGTACTTTTTAAAGACGGGACTTTTTGGGCTTTCTCCAACTCCCTGTCGCCTCGGAGGACCATCGTGCACAGCGCAATTTAGCGTTCCACGCTGGCATGAGAATTAATGATCAACAGCTCCTAACATGGAGAACAGGTGCAGAGAAAAGCGGGTAAAATGGACAAATACCGATGTCCTTTAATTCCCAGACAGTTCCACAAAAGAGCATTGTATTTTTTTACATTATAATTTGTGAAACTTTTGAGAACCACTTGTTATATCTAGTTTTTCCAATATGTGGTGAAAATCGTGCAAAATGGACAGTTCCTGACGTTTTTACAAGCAGATATTGCCTCCGTTTGATTATCCAGATATTTTCACAATACTAAGGCACAAATGGGTTCAATATTATCAAAGCTAATATGATAAACGCAGGATTATTCAATTTCTCTTCAAAAATAAGGGGAAAATCTGGCAAAATGAGTTACTTGCCAAGGTTTGCACAAGACGACATCCCTTTCATTCAATTTTCCAGACATTTTCATAATATTGCCGTGCATTTGATTTTTTTTTTTTTGTGCACGGCTACTTCAAAAACCGCATTATATATATTGATTCTTCCAACATGCAGGGAAAAGCGGGTAAAATGGACAATAACTGACGTCTACACAAGTCGAAATCCCCTCCATTAAATTCCCCAGTTTCACAATAGTGCATTGCATTTTTATACATTCTATTTCGCGGAAATTTCGAAAACCACATGACATATCTAGTATTTTCAATATATGAGGAATATCGGGCAAAATTGACAGTTCCTGAGGTTTTTACAAGACGATATTTCCTTCATTGGATGCTCCAGACATTTTCTCAATAGTAAATCCCAAATGGGTTCAATATTATCAGTGAAAAAATGATAAATGTTGGATTATTCAACTATTTTTTCAAAACTAAGGGAAAATCGGGCAAAACGAGCCATTTCCCGAAGTCTGCATAAGTCGACATCCACTTCATTCGATTTTTCAGACATTTTCATAATATTGTAGTGCATTTGATTTGATTCTAATGCGCAGCTTTTCCAAAAATCGCATTTTATCTATTGATTCTTCCAGTATGTAAGGAAAAGTGGGTAAAATGGACAATAACTGATGTTTACACAAGACGACATACTCTTCATTCAATTCCCCGGACAGTTCCACAATAGTGTACTGCATTTTTATAGATTCTAGTTCGCCAAAATTTCCAAAACCACATGGCATATCTAATACTTTCAGCATGTGGGGAATATCAGGCAACATGGACAGTTCCTGTCGTTTTTACAAGACAATATCACCTCCATTGGTTTCTCCAGACATTTCCACAATAATACAGCACAAATGGATGCAATATTATCAGAGCTAATAGGGTAAGGGGATGTAATGTTAGCCTAGCTCCTTAATTCGGCCTATGTACCAAATAAGTCATTAATTCAGCAATAATCAACAAAATCATGTTGCTTTTGGGATGACCGATGTAATCCGTAGTAATTGAGACAATATTAATCTACTTATAGTTGTTCACTTCCGCGTAATTTTCGATTTCTTGAACTTTTGGGGCATTTTGATTTAACCGGTTAAGCTGAACAGATGAACTACACGATCTTCAAGTGATCTAAATTTGGCTTTATTAAATCGATAAAGCAAGTAATGCCGCCTGGATGTACAGAAAACAATAACACGTCACAAACTGTTCACATTGCTAAAATAACAATGATTTTACAAGAAAATCATAGACCCAATGTTGGGGACATATTTTTTTGTATGTTCCCAACTATGGCCTGTTGTATCAATAACGTAGTAAAAAGGTTGTTATTGGAAAATTTCAAGTGGAAATGCATGTGTTGGCTGTTGCTTATATTCAAGTTACTCATCTAAACACAAACCGAAGGAACTAAGCCGTTGTATAATAAATTATAATGTTTCCATTATTGGATGGCTAGTTAATCATATATGAACATTACTTATGTGTTTCAAAGCAGTTTTACTCTAGTTTTTTTGTGAAATTTTGTGTTAAGTAAAGCGAATACAGCTAGCAAAGCCTTAATTCATAGAATAAAAAGAAGAAGAAAAACCGTACAAAGACTGCATTTAGTAATAAATCCATCGAATGGGACGAAGTTGCATCCATGAATAGACCCAATTTGATGCCTGTAGACCGACATTAAATCCATATCCCTTGAATGTTTCTGACTTTATGAAAAGAGTTGTGTAACTTTTCGTGATACAAACTACCAAATGTCTAATCAAACATATCTTAGCAAGTGTGGAACTAGTTGAATCTCGCCTTCAGCTTGAAAACTTTAAGAGTTATAATCAAAAATGTAATCGATGGTTGCATAATAGGCAGAGTCAAGGGACACATATCCTATGATAAATATGTGATTATTCAATTTTTCAGTTTCAGTTAGGGGAAAGTCGGGCAAAATGAGCCACTTTTCGGGGTATGCCCAAGATAAAACCATCACCATTCAATTTCTCGCATTTTTTTTACATAAGATAAGCTGTTTTACAGGGCACTTATCCAGCGGCCTTTAATTAGTTGTGATTTTGAGTCCCATTTTTCCCACTGTGCGCTGTATTATGCCGCTCCTTACGTGGAGAGCAGAGGCTCAGAAAAAAAAACACCCTCAAGGAGTGCTCTCTTTCCCTGTCAGCATGCGACCAATGTCCCACCGGGTTTGGTTACCCGCTCTTCCCTATGGTCACTCATACCCCAATCAGTACCACGGAGAGGTAGAGATAGGAGCTACTGGACAAGAGGCAAGCAGCATAGTGGGATCTATTTTATACCTGCATGGACGCGAAGGACCATAGGTCCACATTGTCCACTTATTTATCAACCGTACTGTGTTGAAATGTAATTACTATGTTTACTTAAGTAAGCGCAGTTTTTTCAAAGATTGAACCTGTTGAATAGGTTTGACTTTAGTATACGCAACGCCTCTGCATGATGTATATGTTTGTTCATGTTATTGGTTGCAAGCATCTATTTTGCAAAATTCATTTTATTTAGTAATAAATTAAAATTGAAAGGCACAAAACAAAGGTCCACTTTAAAGGTTCACTTGAAAGTCACTGACATCAAAATCACTAAATTAACCTGATTCGCTGATGATCCATGATTGACTATGACCTCTAGCTCAATAAAGTGTCGATGGTAGTTTTATCAATATCACCGGTAATGGTAGAGATTTAGCAGCTCTGATTCTCTTACACCACAGCAAGTAGTTGTTTTTATTCTGATTGTTATGCCGGTTCCATGTTGCATATTTCTCGATACCAGCGAATAGGAAAACTATTTGTTTCTTGACAACAACAACAACCGAATTCCTGAAACGAACGCTCTTGAAGTTTTGCTCATAGATTGGCAAGTTTTGCAAGCTTTTACAAACCTTTACGGGCTTCAAACCAAAACAATTCCTCGCCTACATCTTGGTAATACCCTGCTTTTGGTGACAAGGTTATTATCCCCTGCGATTGCATATACTGCTTTTAAAGTGAAAAATGACTCATCCATGCTCCATCCTTCATTACCTACTTCACTATTACCCAATGTTTGCTGATCACGTTTATGTTGGCCTCCCGTAAAAGTCACTCTAATTGAGAGAGAGTATGAATGAAACCGAGCATTCGAAATCGTTTACTACATTACACTCATCGCTACGCCATCTGACTGCCGCAAGGTGAGAAACATCACAAACGATAACAAACAGTATGGGTCGTGCCTTTTCGGGTGACGATGGTAGTTTCATTCATCAAATTAACGCTTTCATCCCACCGTCGTCCAATCGTTGTACGAAGATGCACTCAGTTAGCGAAGACAAAAACAAAGCCTGACGGATGGAACGAGTATAATCAGCTGATAACTGTTTAAATCAATCGCATAGTATTTAACCAAACGGGCAGGTTTCGGTGACCATGTTAGGCGGCATCAGCGTGTGAGTCAAGTTGAATTGCTCTTTACATTACCAGCCTGTCGTCTAGTTCGGTCCACAGGGGCTGGACCGATGTTCGTCATGATGATGATGATGATGATGATGTTTCGGTTTGTAAACATATAGAAAGTGGTTTGGAGATTTCTACATCTGTTGTACGTGATTTTATCGGCGTTGATTATTCTGCTGCTTCCCTTTTTCGATGATTATTTGATGGGAAAAAGTGCTGCACACGTGATTAGCTGCTGCTTCAGCAAACGGTCAGTGAACCAGGTGAATGACACTGACCATAATAAACCACATTCGGTTCGATTTTGTTCGGTCGCATCGGAGTTCAACGCCACGGAACAGTTTTGTGCGAAGTGATCTCACCTTTCAACGTCCCAATTGATTAATCATCACTTTGTAGGAGAAAACACGGCGCTTCAATCATATTGAGTTTCAACTTCATCGCTTCGCCATCAATTAAGGAGGTAATTCAATAGCAGCTATTCCGGCAACATCTCCGCCCATCGAACGTCTGTATTTGTGGCGGCACTATACCCTCATCGAACAAAGTAGATTTGTAGTTTAATAAATCACTTGAAGTATAGATAATTGATGCAATGCGATCAAGTTACCTCGATCATCGCCTCACCCGGCTCACACGTGCCTAATCTACGCCCGCCACCGACGGATGCCGCCGCCTTGGCTGCTGTTGGATGTTTTCTCTTTTATTTTCCACCCGGTAGCTCTTCGCCGCCACCACAAACTCTCGATCTCTTTTTCCCGTTTCATTGATAACTGATTTTTCTGTGTCGGTTTTCCTCGGATTCACACTTTCCCTCCCTCGCCCAGCAGCTTGGCTTGTGCCTGGCCCGTCTGGTACTGCCGGTACATTTCCCATGTCGGATGTTTATTTAATGATTTACACTTTCTTTGGTCTCCGCGTTTGTTCGTCGATATCGCACACGGAAAGCTGGGTGGGAGGGGGCGGGGGGTTGTCGGAGGCGAGAATGTACGCGCGCAAAACGGTTCTTGTTGTATTTAGAGTAGGGAGTAGGTAGTAGCAATTATTCTATGCGTTTGCGGTGTTTCCGGTTTGTGGTATCACAAAATGCAGACAACAGCGGCAGGTTGTGCTGATTGGGACTGATGCATGACTGTGCATTTAGGTGTGAATAACGGATCACAAACAGTTTAATGAGATATAGATAAAAACAAAACCTTATTGCGTAGACTGCATGCGGAAAAATGCGGTTTTTCTAAAATTCTGACATTTTTTGGCTGCCGTTAAATAGTTTGGAAAAGGTGGGTAATGTATACCGAAAAAAACGTTATTAGTTTTAGTTGATCATCAAGCTACTGTATGAAGGGCCAAAAACGTTGGTGTGGGCCCGTACTCAGATACACTTTCATGAAACCCTCGAATATAGAAGAGAACCCCCTTCCGGAAGCAAGTTCATACTGACAGCTCTATAATCGAGCCCTCAATTTACCGAATATACCCGCGAAATGTTAACAAAACGAAGGAGGTTGTTCCATGCTCCCTATCCAAATCGTTTCACTTGGGTGCCCTGATGGTCCCTCTCTTGCCCTGCTATATGTTATTTAATATTTGGTAAATTTTTTACACAAAAAATTTAGATATCATAATAGATAACAGCGCTACTTATTAAAATTTCAAACTTGAATGTACATGGAATTCAATTACAATGTTAAAAGCTACTACAGTGAATCAATACGAGAACATAATATGCATATGTACAAAATATATCTGACATCCACTGGATTGTTACTGAAAAAAAAAAAAAAAAAAAAACAAAAATGAGATATGTATTAATATCCTACTAGTCATGGAAACGCTGTAAACAGATTAGATCATTCCAAAGATCATAGATAAAATTTCAATAAAAGATATTATTTTATAAGACATGTTGTTAATTTTTTTTATACTGTTCTAATAACATTTCAAATATAGCCATTGGAGGGATAGAAGAGCCCGGTTTGATGTTTTCTGAAATAAATGGCTTATCGTACCATAATGACACTAAACACAATGTTTAAATATAATCCTAGACTGCACATGCCAGTCTTTTATAAATATAGTAGTTGAGGTTCAGACGTGCAATTTTAAATTAAATGTTATGTTGAAATGTTGAAAAACAAATTGAGCTTTTGATGCTTATCGTGTTACTCCAGTATCTAAAATGGTTTGGGAATGCAAAGATGATTCTAAAGCGTGCTGAAAGTATAATTTAAATGAAAATGGAAAAAAATATATTAGATTATATGATTTATATAATTTGATTAATAGGTACAAGATCATCATTCGCTTTCGCTTACTTCGCTACTGTCAAAATGACAACATTGTCCAGGCTACGCCAACCAGATTTAACGTGTTTCAGTTGCCAGTCTTTTGTGATTATTTGACTCGTGGAGGCGTGAGGTGGGAACTTGTGAAGACCCGAAGTCAACTTACCATTTGTAGCCCAAACGCGTTAGTAGTTTTAATGTGCCAAAACATGATGATAGTTGTGCCAAAACATGATGAAAGTTGCCTCGTAGTTCATCGAAAAAGTCTACACATTAACCGATTTTGTACTAGCCGGCTTTCGATGATATGGGAGTACTTGTGGATCCAAACTGGATGGCATTATTGGTATTTGTTTTAGATCATGGGAGAAGAGGGCCTCAGACTCAGTTATACTTGCGGTTCAACTTCATTTTTAACAGTAATGCCAAAAAATAAATAGAACACACAAACACAAAGTCTAGGGATGTTCAAACGATAGCATTTAGGAGTTACTCCCAACGGAATCCAACAAAAAATTATAATTTTGAAGTAATATAACTGTTTTGAGGAAAGTTATGCATACATTCATGTATTCATGTTTTACAAAACCGCAAATCAAATGCCAGAAAAACCGGTATTAACATAAACGAAACTCATTTGATAGAAATTCGAAATACCTTTCGAACCAAAAAACGATTAGTGCTATGTAGTTGTTGTTGTGGTCAACATAAAACGAAATCCAGTGTTAGTTTGTCTTAACCAGAACTTCAACTATTATCGGGACCAAGTTCATTGCTAACACCACAGCTCTGGTCAATAGTTGCTCCTCAATTTCCTCTTTTCATGGCATCTGCGTAACCTCCAAGACTACGAATTAGAATCTGCGGCATAAATACTCTTCTTTGATTAACCAACCGAATCTCCAATGTTTATCAGATGTCTAATTATTATTGTAATATGTTTTATTTTTCTGTAGAGTTAAGATTAACTCTGACATGAAGATAGGTCGCTGATATAAACTGAAACTTAGTTATGATAGAGATAAAAGAGGGGAATAGTTAATAGCAGTGCAGATGGTTCGAATAAATAACGGGTGTCCACTAAGTAATGAGAACGAAAAGAATGGGTCAGGAAAAAAATACCAGTGAAGTTTTGTTCAAACTGATTTATTTTATTAAAAGGGTCAACTTAAATCTTCAAACTAAGTTTAGTGAATATTGTCATATGGTCCGTGGTCTGCCAGGTGGCGCAGCTTAGTCGTTATGCTGGAACATGACCGTTGGACGGCAGCCACATCGATTTTTCGGATGCAGCTTTTGATCCTGTTGGTAAGTTGCTTGGTGTTCTTGGCCTTCCAATTATCCTTGTATACCATGAAGCTCAAAAGACCGAAGAAATCCTCGATAGGACGGCACTGTGGCAAATTTGTCGGATTCCGGTCTTTTGGGACATATGGTATATTTTGGCTCTCCAAAAACGTTAGCGTTTTTTTTGCGTAGTGCGATGATGCCTTGTCCGGCCAAAACACGTATTTGCCATCCGAGTGATGTTGTTTAAGAAATGGGATGAGTATTTTCTGCAAACACTCTCTTTGGTACACCTCCTGGTTGATGGCCAAACCGCTTGGTTTGAACCACGGCTTCGAAATACCCTTATCGGATATTACGATGTATAACATAACCTTCGATTCAAATTTGTGCTTGAACTTATACATTACTTTTGGAGGAGTAGTAGATTTGTCCTTAGTGTAGAATCGGTCGTTTCCCGGTATCTGAGACTTCGAAAGAGGAAAGTAGCTTTCGTCGTCCAGAACGAAAGATTTTCCGCCGTAATTCCGAGTCATCCAGCGGCATTGGGATTTCACGGTTTGAATCTGCTCATCTGTGTACTCTGGGGATCTGGTTTTCCTTCTACACACTATTCCTTCTTTCTTTAGCGTCTTGCAGATGAGTGACTTCGAACAATGGAACTTTCGGGCTGCTTCCCGTTGACTTACCGAATCCTTGTTGTTGAACATGCTGCGCAGCGAGCGGAGCGTTTTCTCATTCATTATTATCGCTGGACGGCCGCAACCTTTCTTCCGGGTTACTCTCATGCATGCCAGGATACGGTATACGGTGGATACCGGAACTTTTTCACGACAAAAATGGTCCACCGTGTATTTTTTTCCACGATCTTCGTTCGCTTGAAAAAATTGTACAACGCGCGCGCGCAGTTCTTCCTGTTTCGACGGCATGCTGAACACGACTGAACATGTTAGAGTGAAATAAGAGTGTATGAAAATTTTCTGGAGAGTGCAACGATTCATTCATCTAAAGTGACATTTCTATGCGGCCGTTTTTGTTCTGATGGAAAAGTATTGAAATCATTCTCATTTTTTAGTGGACACCCGTTAATACCCGCATTTCTGGTATCTTTCAGCAGGCCCGTTTAACCACGCTGGAACTGCTTTAACTACACTATAATTTAAGTATTATAAGAAATTTTATCAATTAGACCTTAAAATTTCCAGAGAATTAACGAATACATATGGATTATGTTTCGGCATAATTACTTTATTCAATTTCAATTCCATCGCTGAAAGCCCGCACCTTTTCCATAAGACCCCTTATTACATGTTGTGCAATGGTGACGCCGACCTTTTTGGTCACTTTCATCCATTCTTTCGTCAACTGCCAGCTCGTTCTTAAACACCTTAGACGATTTTAGAACTTTAAGCTTTATTATGGCCCAAAATCTTTTCACCGGACGAATCTCTGGTGAATTTGGGGGGTTGGCGGTTTTTGGTACAAAAACAACGTTATTGTCTCTGTACCAATCCAACGTCGATCGCGCGTAATGGCATGATGCCAGGTCCAGCCAAAATAATGTCTCGCCTCCGTGAGACCGCAGGAATGGCAACAGACGCTTCGGGAGGCACTCCCGAACATCAATCCGTGATTTGGTAACGTAGAACTCCAGCCCCGGTTTCTGCTTTGCGTCTGCCTTGATGTCATCCATAACCACACCCATCGGTTTCGTTAACCACTCTCGATACAGCTTCCTTGCACGGGATTTGGCCGCCGTGTTTTGATGGTTCGGATTACACTTTAAATAATCCAACACCTTCCGAGCCTTCACAGGGTCAGCTGTCTTCGATTTTCATCCACTTCCAGCCCGCCACTCGGTCGTCTGGGACTCCTTAAACGATTTTACCACCCGAGACACAGCTGTATGGGTGATTCCCAGTTGCATTCCGATCCATCTCATGGTCGCAGTCGGATTTTCCAAGACGGCGCGCAATATTCTCCGGCGGTTTTCTTCTTGTTTCGATGACATCTCAATAACCACTGAGCCGATTGTTATGAAGTTTTGCACATGTAAACTGTTATACCCAGATTTTCATCAATTTTTACATACGCACAAAGCAGTTACACACGGATAAACATTTTTTTCGAGTACAGGCATTAAACAGAACTCTTGGCTGAAAGACTACATGCACATAATTTGTTTGTTTTCTTTACTCTTCTAAACAGACAAACTGCTGTCAACCGCGGCAACCTTTCTTTTTTGCGGGGATTCAATGTTGCTGGTCGACGCGTTGTCGAAAGTTGGCTATTTGCGCTTCTAAATTTGGGTGTCGTCTTTAGAATTCTGAAGTAAAATGAAATATTTGCAAATTTGAGTCTATTTTTATTGGTTACTGAAGGTTTTTGATTTGTATTATAATTATTGTATGTTCATCAACATAGTTTATCAATGTCCAGGAATAAATGTTTACCAATAATTAATTTAAAACGCAAACAGTTTGTGTACACTTTCTTCATGCATGTTTGTATTGAATAATCTTGCATCCAAGTTGTTCATCCGACCCGTTGGTTCATTGGTCATTTCATGAGCTTTCACGAGCACTTATTTCACCACGGGAAAGGACTTGTATGAATTCAGTTAAGAATGGGAAATGGATAGCTATCTACCCAAGTAGCGAGTTACGGTCAGAATTAGTTGCAGTAACTTGTTTATGACTTAGCAAGTCATATTTATGTTATCTCAACCGAATGGTAACAAGTGTGCCACTAGGGTATATGTGGCAAAGGAAGATCACCCTCACCTTCGGTTTCGATTATAGCTTTTAAAGATCGGGTTCATAAGGTCGTTGAACTTTTCCAAGTAGTTCTACAACCTCCGATTACAAATAACATCTACACGAGGCCATACTGAGGATTCTCGAAACTTCATTTGATCATATGGACCTGGACCGTGGAGTAAACCGGGAGTGTGATTAGTGTATGAATAAGAGTCGCGAATCTGAAGTGTGGCTAGGTAAAAAGATTATTGTTTTATGCGGTGATAAGTCGTGTAGGTGTTTTTTTTTTTTGCCAGAATAGAAGCCGTTTGATGGCTTCTTATATAGATTCTCCGGAACGGGATTCAAACCGACATTCTACCAACTCCATCAGCACCATCCAACCAGATCGCCTTTCAACCACGTCTTTCCACGCTCCATTGTCCAAATTTCCTATTTGCAGAAATCCTTGAGAATTACGTAAGGTTCCGCACCCCATTATTGCGACCAGGCGATGCACTTTAAGCCATTTTTTTCGTCTATTTTGGTCACCATTTTGACTATTTTCGTAATGAGAAAACAGGCTAATAGTACAATAGAAATTTCGTCAATCCACCCCATCCCATCGATAACCACAACCGATTCCGTCACGAAGTCGCAATATTCGTGCGCCGGCAATGTACGAGCCGCCAAAGAAGTAACGTGGAATTGTTCGAGCAGTACCATGAGTAACCCATGCGCATGTAAGCAACAAAAATTTGAGACACACACACTCTCAGAAACTAAATAGATAGAAATAAGAAAATCCGTACACGTTAGGAAATGATCTTGGTTAAAATTCTAACACATTCAAAATAATAAATATATTTCTTAATCTTTTCCACCACCGATATTAGATGTTTTTTTAACGCTATACTTTTCGTGATGTCAATATGCTATAATTATTCTTTTCGTTCGATTAGTTAGATTTTGTAGGTTGGTAATTTTATTTTCTGTTTTTTTACAACAAGTTTCCCCATTCCCGTTTTGAACCAAGAAAAAGAAATTTGCTCACGTGAATTCTGCTAGTGATGAAATAGGCACTCAAGCTCAGGAGTTATTTGTAACTAATCGAAAGACGAATAATATTCTGTAATATTCTTAGCCTATGGTGAAGCCATAATGACGTAGATAGCGGAGGTACTTTGGTTGACCGTGCGGTGACACTAGATATTACTGAACTGAATTATTACGAGACACCTGCCTTGAGGTTGGGATTTCTTGCCTGGCATAACAACAGACGAAAGGTACTCCCTGAAGTTGGCAGCAATCAACAGTCGTTTAACTGTTGGAGAATGAACCAATCCAGAGCAAGAATTAAACCGAATAGTTCATGATTTCATTAGTCAGGGCAATATCGGGGTATTAAAACTCTCCATTTCACACAGTATGGAAGAAACATGTATCTTTCTGCATTATCTATAGTAATCCCTAGGTCACGAAAGTCTTGATAACGCTCTATAGCTTCTGAGCTGATGGAGTAATCCAACTCCGTCCGGGATTGCCAGCGGGTGGACGAAATAACTTTGCACTTTTTGATGTTCAGTTCCATTCCATTCTCAGAGCATCACAACGGAATCTCGTTGATGTCAGCTTGAAGAGCGCATGTGGGTTTATAGATTGTTAGCGTAGAGGAGAAAGCACGATTTCAGTCAAAGACAAAAGTCATCCAAGAACAATATAAAAATCAGCGGTATAACTTTTCCTTGTGGTACCCTCGACGTGCCGGAGAAGACGCCGGACCAACTACCGTTTAATTTGACGAAAGCGCTTCGACCAGATATTTAAGTAAGAACGCAACCACTTGGTGATCCAATCAGGAAAGCCCAGATACCTTCAGCTTGAAAATTGCAGGGTGTGAGGAACCTTGTCGAAGGTCTTCTAAAAATCAACTTGGTGACGATTCTTAATTTCCTTTGATAGGAAATTTACGTAGGACATCAGATTCGATGTCTTATGTAAAAAGTTCATCTAGATCTTCCAAATAATCCTTGAGTTAAGATCTTGATGTTCTATATGATCAATAAGGAGATTTAGAGAAGGTCCATTAGTTATGTCACGCAGTAAAGGAAGAGGGGGGTTAAGGAAAACGTGAAAATCATACAAAAACATTTGAACATACAAAAAATGTGACAAGTTGTCATTTTTTGCGTGACATAATTAATGGCCGTTCCCTTACGATATCTCAACCTTACTTATTAGTTGGAAAAGCTCCACGGAACAACACTGTAATTAACATAGTGCAGTATTTCTAGAACACCTACGGTACTCAATACTATTCTTGAATACAGATCGTGATGTTCTACATGGTCAACAAGGCAATTTACAATGTCTCAACCGTACTTAAGAGCTGAAATAACTCCATAGACATCATCATATCTCTGCAATAGACATGTTTTAGCATGGCCCAAGTCATCAGTACGATGGGGTCTTCGTAAATCACCATGTTGATCATGCGAAACACCAAGACCTGAACTCAAGAATAATTTTAAGTGTCGTAGATATTCTAAGAATACTGTAAAATGTCTGCAACGGTGTATAGCTACAGCTACAGCTAAAAAGTATGGTCAAAACATTCTAAACCTTCTTGTTGATCATGTACAACATCAAGATCTGAACTCAAGAACAATTTGGATGATCTAGATCATCATTGTGTCCACTATTTTCTAGTTAAAAGAGCTAGTTTTGAACAAGTTTGTAGAACAAGGTTCCTCTGTTACTCCGCTAATGTTAATCTTGGGTCGTATATGATCCATTAGGTATGTTGTATGAAAGATGGCAAACAATTTCGTTGTTCACGCTTGCTTTGGCTTTTAATGAACAATGGAAAATTTTACACGTCTGTTAAAATTCATCATTTTTTGTGTGTGCACTAGATTCTGACGAAGACAAGTGAGCGCGAAAGCTGTTGGAGTCCACCACTCAGAGTGTCGAAGGAGGATTAGAAACGAGCCTGCTTTGGCGATGGAATGACGTGTGATTTCCAAAAAGCTACGAGTTGGCTTATAATCAGCAGTATTCATTCAAAAAGTGCCTCAGAAAAGATCCTGACATCTACGAACCAGTTCGACTGCTCAATTTGGCCTATTATGGTGGTTATTGAAAAGATGGTCGAAGCACCGGACAGCAATTTTTGTTTGAAAGATTGTGTTCTATTTTCTATTAAAATATATTTTAAACTAGATCACTTAAAGCTACACCTGGAAACTTTTGTTTGATGGATAGATTGGGTTTGAATATCACAGACAATATTTATAGGTGAACGTGATAAGCATAGTATCTCGTTTGCATCAGTTTTTATAATCAAATGCATAACATAAACAATTAATGCTTTAATTCAATATTTTGTGTATTTGGTATGTTTTTAAATAATTGTGCGTGGTACACACACAATTCGAATACTAAAAAGCTTTCACTTGAGTATTATTGAAGTGTATTCTTGTTAGGGAAGTTATAAATCAAAGTAAAATAAATGGATTTCTTCGCCTTGTGCATCACGTGTAGAATTCTTCTAAACCGTTTGTCTCATATAAAGTCTTAGTGTTTCATGATCCCTAGAAAGCCCTTTGAAATTATACTTCGATGTATTCAGAAACATGAACTAATATTTACGAACAGTACCTAAAGGGTGTCCACAGTTAAATTACATCACTTTAAACTCGTTCTCAAAAACAAGTCTCTCAAGCGATTGTCATGAAATATTCAGGGAATAAAATACAATGTATAATCTAAGTTTAAGTATTTTTATTTTACTGTATCTCTTTACAAAATTCAAAAGCCCGAACTTTCTTCTAAATACACCGCATAAGAGTTTGTACAACGCTTGAACCGACATTTTTTTCCGCTTGTTGTGCTGGCCTCGGCAATCGCTTCATTCGCATTGCTGATTTTATTTTTAATTTGGTCACTAGTTCGCTGCTGTGCATAATTCAAATTGGTTTCTAGCCGTTTTCCAGACCGATTATAAATGCGAAAATGAGCGACAATCAAATTTAATTCCATACGAATTCTTTCAACAATCTTGTGCTAAATTTCTACCATGTTTACCAGACAATTTGCCGCTAATGATACAACAACCTCATTGGATCGACAATTATCGACCTAGTTGTCCAATTAGCTAAACGAACATCTCAGATCCTAGCAAGCCAACGTCAATGATGCCTTTCCCACAGTAAATCACCTCCGCCCGATTTCGTAGAACCAATCAACGTCGCTGGGGCTCGAGAGTGAGAGATGATAATTTGCCCAGCGTGATTGACTTTGAAGTGGATTCTTCAGCAAACATTAGCCGGAATCTCGACGGTTTTGTTCGTCGATTCCCAACGCGAGGTCGGCTAAATTATTGGTCTATGAATTTGGCCAAGTGGCAAACCTCTCAAGAGAAAACGGTTTGCGGGGGAAGTCAATAGTGTATCCGACCTCCATGCTCAACAGCAGCGATGGGTGTCGCCTCGTTCAATTAGCAACGGGTAAGGTAGATACGACATACTCCAAAGTCTCCGTTTCTGATTCTTGCTGGCTGCGTGATCGAGTACGCAAAGTTGGTCACTTGAGTTTTTGAATTTTTACGAGTTGTGTATACGTGGGAGACCTAATTACGCCGGACGTATTTACTCTTCGGAAAGAAATACTTTAATGAAACCGTGTGACAACGACCATGCAAACCCGTGGCAAGTGGAGAGGGAATGAGCTTTCGAGTGAGCTTGGCGCTAGCGTGAAACTTTGAGATTTATTGGTGCCATTCATCGCAATCGCTGCCACCCATAGTTGCCATCTCTCTTTGTGAGTGCACTAATGGCTCATTTGCTCTGTGCAAGGAGAACATGATATACAGAAACGCTCGCATACGGATCAAGGTGAAAATGGAAAGTGATTTTGAGAGTTCGTTTAACAAAGGTTTTGTGTTTTCTGTTAATGCTTGAATCATCAACAAACTGAATCGTTCAAAAAATTAAATTTATTGGTCTCTAACAATAATCCTTCGTGTCACAACCTCTCAAAATCTAATAAAACTTAACTGATTTGAAACCCGGTGAACATCTATGCTCTAAATGATGCATCGGTTCATCCGCCAAAACGTTCAAACTTCCAAATTTAGGGCATCAGTATCTTATGCAACACAACAATATTAACTCAAACGACAGCAAAAAAACTCAATCATTCAATTCGTTCAAGCGGTCCACACGAGCCAGCCATCTATTGAGCAAAAGTGAAACCAAAACCAATATAGTGCCAAACCACTCGCACGAGCGTAACAAATCAAGGAAGCTGTGAAAACACCCTTTTTCTGCTCCACATCATACCCCCGAACATACGACTGATTGAGCTGGTGCCAATGATGCCGATGGCTTTTAAAGGCGGAAAATTGAACCGACTCACGTGCCCCAACCAACCGAACGACACCGGACGGCACCTCTAACACACGTTTCTCGTGCCATCATGTGAGAAGAATTGGCGCTCTGGGGCTAGAAAATGCTCCACTAAAGTGGTCCCGTAGGGCTGAACCCTGTGGGGCCACCAGATTCAAACAAATATGGCTATTTGCGTAAGGAAGTCACGAGCACAGTGAGGCAGACTCGCAGGCGGAAGGCAACTCTGTCGGTCATTTGACCGCAAGTGTTGGGAGTACATACAACCGCACTACCGTCATTGAGATTGGCCTTAAGTGGTGGCGAACGTTAGAAAGTATCTACCGTCTGAGTAATTGCCCGGGCGGGTGTCACCAGGTTGTAAAGTAAAGATCGCGGAGATAATCACAACGCACAAATGGTGCTCGATGCTACTGCAGTGTGCACGGACTGCGGTGTACAAAAATGTCAACCGTTGCCAAAGGGTGTGTTTTTGCACTAAAGGACACTTCCGATGAATTCCTTCCTGGAGACATTTCGCTTTAGCTGAATACGTGTTTACGGCGATACTAAATTAGTGAGGAATTTGTAATTCGCTCATGGCACTTCGAATGGTAAAACACCACTTTATAGCTGATGACCGAATTACGTAATTTGGTTGTGCCCGAGGTGCACTTTGTTAGTAGTTGTTATAGTTCTGCCATAGTAATACATTTAATTTGCAGCCTCAGATTATGGTGACAATGCCTGAATAGGGTAAAGTTTATTGGTAAAAAGTACTGCTTCATACAAGTTAGCTTAATACATAAACATACTTTCCAAATACATATGAGCACCGAAGGCTTCCGGCAAACTTAATCGGCCGTATAAGAAGCAATCAACCATTTTAACGGTTTTTCGCTTCGTGACGAGCGACTTTTCTCTTCCCAAGTCCCAAGAAGTGGCAAATGAAATTAATAATCACAACGAACTCAAAAATACACGCGATGAATTAAAATCACACATGTTGATTACCGTTAATTGTCAGTAAAAGTTGAGCCCAACCGTATGAATAGTATATTCACAAGGTAGTAAACACGAAAGGGAACACACCGTTGCTCGGAACATTAAGTTTAGTGGAAAAAGCAGGGAGCCGAAAAATCGGAACAAACAGCATAATGCTATGCGCAACCGAGTATAGCAGAGCCAAGCGCCCAGGTAGGGCATCAAGCCAAATCGGATTGGTGCTGCCTTCTTTTCTTTCTTGCCGCCCTGGGGCCGATGGTTCCTGACTTGCCTATGTGTGTGACTTCAAAAGCTCAATTGAATTAAAGAAAAAAATGATTTTAGTTTCGTAATTTGGTACTTACATCATGACGCAACTTTGTTAGAGCTTAACATTAACCGGACAAAATTCATGACGTTTAAATAAATCATTAATTTGGCGTACTAAATTAATCTCCATAACTTTCTAAGGTATTTGGACCATCAACTGAGAAATACATTCTGAATAATCAATTTATGTTTTGGAAAATTTCTTATAGGAAATAAATGAAAAATGTATTTTATCTGCTGGGTTATATGTAGCCCGTGATTCCTTCTGTGCAATGTGATGTGATGTGATAAGTAGGTCAAACTACAAATAAACGAACTGATTAAAAAAAAGAAAAAAGTAGGTCAAACTGTACATACCATTGATCCTCACTAGTCCATTGCATGAATGCCATAAACAGGGGTGTGGACCCGTTAGCAGAAACACTCACACGAGACCCTCGGAAAGGACAGAAAATCTCCTTCCAACGAAACGCTCTTATTACAGGACAAGAACTGTAAGCAATACACATAAGGCTTTCCGTCTGGTGGTTTGTTAAGGTTAGCTAACCCACTGTCGGAAAAAAAATTAGACCTTCATGGATCTCGGTTCCATGAATCAGTATGGTTTCCATCCAAGAAGGTTTGCTGTCGTCAAAGCCCAAAAGTTTCGATAAGGCGAGTCTCTGAGCAGTTTGCTGTAGTCATCTATTTTGGTACAAATACGACATTGTTACGACATTGTACCACTCTAGTGCATATTTAGAGTAATGACAGGACACAAGATCAGGTCAAAATATTGTAGGCTTAAAATGCTGTTTGATCAAGGGTAGCAACCTTTTTTGCAGACTCTCCTTCAAGTAGATTTGACCATTGATTGTTTCTGTCGTAATGGACGAGATATTTTTCCATTACACCATGAAATCCTCTTGCCAAATTGTTCGGTGTAAATGGCTTTTACGAATCCAGGAACATCCTTTCCCTTTGGCGAGGTATAAAACTGTGGTCCCGGCAGAGTATTATAATCGAGTTTTATGTAGGATTGTTCGTCCAGCCCAATTTTTTGATCAGCAGTTTGACGTACAGCTTTCGAGCCCTTGGTTTCACAGATTCAGCCTGTTTGGGGCTTTGTTTTGGCTGCTTCTGCTACCGACGAGTCTGCAGGTCCATTTTATTTTTGTATGGCACCCATAACAATAGTCGCACAAGTACTTAGCTTTTTCGCCGCATCTCGGACTGTTGCTTGAATATGACGCTTGAAATAGTCCCTTACCTTTCTGTCGATTGTAGGGTCAGCGGGGCTGGGTTTTCTACCCCGTCTCTGGGAATCTGCAAAACCTCCTTCTTCCTTAGCCAGTTTTCTGATCGAAAGACCACTGACGGTGCACCGTTTGTGCAGAACCCGTTATCTTTGCTCTCACTTCTCTGGGAATTTGAAAAAAATTACAACATCAGTTAAATTTGGATGTAATTAGCAGGGCCCAGCCAAAAAATGATTGAGCACTGTGCATTTTGAATTGATGGTTAATCATTAGTGTATGTATAATTATCGGAACAGTCTATAGTGGTATGTAGATTTTTGTACATTGGCAACAACTCATTCAAAACCAAAAGCTCAAATGTAGCTTTTCAACGTTGAATGAGTCGTATAATTTACTAGTCATGATTATACGCTCCTCCTTAGCTTAGGAAAATTTAGGCATATCTTGTACACTCACTACACACTCAGATTATTTTACAGAAATCTGTAAAGTTTTACCGATTTCTCAACAGCTGAACGTTCGGTAATCCAATTTTACGGATTTCGGTAAAATTTTACCGAAATCCGGTTAGTTTTTTACAGATATCTGTAAAATTTCACCGGAATCCGAAAGATCGAGTTGCCGAACGTTCAGCTGTTCGGTAAAACTTTACAGATTTCTGTAAAAAAATCTTGGTTGGTTCATTGGCCCAAGATACTATGAATGAGTCCTTAAACGGCGTTAAAAACAGCAAGCTACGACTTCATAAAGTCGAAATTAAACCTTCGATAAGATAAAATGAATATAAGAAATCACGGTTTTAAGATCGTTATAAACAAACTGTGTAGGTTCTCATTAACTTGACTAAAATATGAAATATATTGGCACCTCTTGGTGCCATTATAAAACCTAATTGATTTCTAGTGACTTTTATAAAACTTTAGTAAAACTCAATAGAGCTGGATGGGTTTGGCTAAGTCACATGGGCGGGTATGACATCGAACTGGCAAGCAATCGGATGAGACACAAAAAAAAAAAAGAACTTGTTTCTATATCTAAGCTATTATTTCATAGTTAGAACGTCAAACTATAATTGCATTATTATCTTAGTTTTAAAATTACAACACTCTTCTAGCAAACTTTAATCTTAGCCTAAAGTACTGGATTAGTGCCCCGTTTTCGCTCTTATACAAGATTCTAACTAAACAATATGAAGGAAACAAAACGATTATTTTAAACTGTTTCGAGTGGCAACAAACGGACGGGGGTTTCTTCCTTGATTATCTCCATGAATCCCCAGTTAGTGGTTCTGATATTATAATCACGGAAGAAACCCCCTCCATTTGTTGCCACTCGCATAACAATCGTCAACTCTGTTCGAAACAATTAAATACGATCTAAAAATTATTCATCCTTGCGCACAATGGGCACCACCAAATTTAATTAATTAATGTCACTTAATACTCATGGAGACGCATGGTGGCATAGTTGCTTGAAAATGTCTGAGAACTTTGAAGAAAAGTATTAGAGTTGGAGAATTTAAAAAATCAAGACTCAGAAACGGCTCCGCCAACAACACTAATTTTTGGATATTTTATGTAAATAGGTCAACTGCTTAGCATCAAAAACTAGAGCGTCCTTTGTCAACAAACCATTAAAACAAAGAGAAACAAATGAATTTGATGTTTTCAAAACGAAACTTATTTTTAAATAAATTTTTAAGTGTTTCTCATAAACTACATTTAATTTACTCTCATTTGCACTCTTGACTTTAGAAGTCAGTCGAATGATTCAAGAATTATGAATATAAAGTGTAATTTATGTAATTTATCATAAAAATAAAAAAAAATGAATTTTCGAAAACTCCTAGCATTTACAGGGTATTGAGAAATTAAAAAAATATCAAGTCGAGTATTTGTTGATAAAGAAATGGTAAATGGTTGTATATTGCATATATTGAAATAAAGCCTATCAACGTTAAATTTCGGACTTTTTTCAGTTTAGATTTTGAATTATTACACGGATCGCTGGAACGTTTCACTAATATGACAGCTGAAACTCTCGTAGTACACAATTTTTGCATTCTTGTTACATTCAGTAAAATGACAGCAAACTACAAAAAACTACCGTGTTTTGTGTTTGCAAATTATTTGACCAGCGCTTGACTGTGTATCAGAAAGTTGGAAGTGGAACAAATCGAAAAGTATTCTCCCGACAAATGGACAAGAAGGTGGCAGCCATTTTTGAGAAAAATCCCAATGTTTCTGTGTGAAATGTGGCTCACAAAGTTGGGAATTCAAAGTCATACGTACAAAAAGTGAAGCAGAAGCAAGGACTGAAGGCGAACAAAGTGAAAAAGGGGCCCAAGCGTGATGACAAGCAACATTTCACTGCAAAAAGTTGTGCTAAGAAGCTTTACATCAATTTTTTGCAAACATTTTCATGTATCATAATGCACGACAAAACATACGTACTCGAAAACTTTCAACTGCTTCCGGGTCTGGATATTTATACCGCAATGCAAAGAAACGCCGTTGCCGAGCCTTTTCCGATAAAAAAGGGGTTCAAATTCCCGAAGCAGTATTTGATTTGGTAGGCCATATGTAGTTGTGGTCGAAAAGCTAAAAGTTTCGTCCCTAGTGCCCATCAATAAGGATGCGTACGAGAAATAATGTCAGCAAAAGCGGTTGCTACCGTTTATCAGAAGCCATGACTGTATTGGCCTTACACACTTAAAAAATATTCACGGGCTCGGGTAAACATTTAGCTGAACTCACTCGGCATTTCCATATTTAACTGATAACTCGGCAAAAAATCGAACGATGCCGAGTTTCAGCATCACTTGAAACTGAAATACCGGGTTACTTCATTATTAAACCGATTCTCGGCAACACTAGAAGCCGAGCACAAACGTTAACCAAATTTCAACCGACTCCAGCTGCTTATCATGCCGAAATATCGGTTTAGCAGTGTTGTAAGCCGAGGCTCGGTTTTTTATCTGTCAACCGCCATGCCCCATATTGTTTTCGTTCGCAAGTGTAATAAGTCTAAGTCATATGTTGTTTGTGGAACGGTGAAAATGGAGCAACTTCTCGATAAAACGCACAAGGAGGGTGTAAGACTGCACGATATTTTGATAAAACCTCGCCAACAATTCTAAGCCAATTCACCCGGGTCATGGCTTCTCTCCATCCTCGATTACGCCCCACGCCCTCCAAGTATTGGTTTACCTGATCCGCCCATCTAGCTCCACGTCTTTTTGTATCAGCTGGGTTCGACGCAAACACCTTTTTGCAGGGTATTGCCCATAGGCATGAAATATTCAATATTAAGATTAAAATCTAATTAAAAATATCGAATACACACAATTTAACCGAAATCTCGGTTAACCTCATTTCTTTTTGTTTCGAATTTTAACCGATATATCAGTTTGCTCATGCCGAAATTCCTAGCTAACTATATGAGTTTTCAGTTCAACCCAAACCGAGTTTATCGCTTAACATAAAAAAACCGAGATCGAAACCGAGAGGTCGCCTGAGCGGATCTCGGTTTCAGAAAGCCGAGACTCGGCATATAATTCTAAGTGTGTATATCCATCTCTGTATTGGCCTGATTTGGCCTCTTATCACTATGCGAAAACCGTCCTGGATTGGTATGAGGTAAAAGAGGTAAAATACTTGCCTAAACAGCCAATCCACCATACTGTCCAGAACTTCACCTAATAGATAAATACTAGGCTCTAGTTAAGCAGAAACTCTTCAAAACTAAGAAGACAGTGAATGGTATTTACATAATGATTTCAAGAGAAGATGAAGAATCGTCACGACGGGTGAATCTCAGGATACCGTACGGAACCTGATGGCAGGTGTACCACAGAAAGTTCGAGAATTTTACAGAAAGAAGGATTAACATCTTCATCAACTGTTGTTAATGTAGATATAGCCATATAATTGTGAAATAAACAACCGGTTTTGTTAAATTATGTGTAAATTTTTATTGCTGCCTTTATTTTGATGTCCAAAATAAACGTGGACAGGCTTTAAACACCACTGTCATTGTTAGCCTGTTGTCTAGTAACGCCTATACTTACCTCCCCGTGGTGTCGACTGGGGTAGGAGTAACGTAAGAAAAGATTAAGTAACCAACCCTGATAGGACCTTGGTCATTCGTTGAACGAGAAGGGGGGAGTGGGTCTACGTCAGATCTTCCTGTCTAGAGTGGCTTAAAACCGAATCGGATCTCAAAACGGTGAACTGTGCTTCTCCAATGAGACACTGGGTTGGGGCAGTCGGAACAGCCGTCATTAAAAAACACAAGTTGCACAAAATAAAGAAATAAAACTGTCCGGAACAATCTCCGAAAAAACTCGGGACATGAAGTCGCTCAGCTTCTCAGGTTGAGATAGGATAATTTACGACAGCTTCAGTAACACAACTTCGAACTGTAACTTTGCTGCATAGGATTGAAGGTATGGAAAAGCGGGCATCGAGGGTTACGTTTTACCAGAGCTGTGGAGTTAAGAACCGGCTTTGTAGGGTAAAATAAGGCGTTAAGATCGTAATCAGTTAAGAACAACGCAACAATGTGCGAACCTTCTGACCTGCCGCGCTAAGGCTGACCGTAGTACCATTTTTTTTCTTTCAAAGGCATCTTCAAAGTCACTTGAAGACAACACAATCAACGAACACAAAACCAAATCGACACCGTCTAATCGACAGTTAAACCCATTCACTCTCAGCAGCGACCAAGCATTCTACGAGAGGTTGGAGTTGCCCAGCCATACGCATTGCACCCCGAAAAAGCTTTACTTTCCCAGAAGAGCAGCTTGATTCAGCCACTTTTGAGAGATATTCGAATGCAAGTAGTTAGTGGAAGAGATGAATGCAGCAAGTGCGAGAATTTTGCACGTGGATCTATACAGATCGGCACGTAACAGGCAAAACTCGATCCTCGAGCCTCGTCAAATGCATTGAAGTTCAACGTGCCAACAAAACACGGACATTCTATGAGAGCTTGTACAGCTCGCGCAAATTTCACGTGTCACATCCTGATATGTGCTGAGATGGAGAGGGATCTGCTCAAAAATGAGTGTGAAGTACACAGAAGGTGGAAGTAAGAAGTGGAGCTAGAAGATGAAAGATTTCTGACCCTCGCCCTTCAGTGAATCGAGGAGAAATTGGTTAACTAAACATCAACAAAGCTATTAGTGTTGAACAACTTCCAAGTCAGTTTCGAAAATACGGTTGTGAAGTACTGGCTAAAGCGCTGAAATGGGTTACTACCAAAAAATTGGTGAAAGAGTGTTTATCGGAGGATTGAATGCAAAGTATCGTGTGCGCTATCAACAAAAAGGTTGACTAGCTGAATTGCTGCTACTATCGCTCAATCACGCTGTTCAGCACCGCTGTACACGTTACCTTCAGAGACATCTGAAGTTGGAAGTTAGATAGGATTGTGCGGGAGACTTTCTTTGGCGAGAAAGCATACGTATAAAGGGTGTTCCGATCAAAATTTGGTCAAACAGTAATGTGTATGAGTCGATCATAGATCCAATTCTTTTTCTTTTTCAAGTTCAGTTAATACAGAATACAGGAGAAATATTCAGCTAAGCTTGTACAGAACGCCAGTTTTCTTTGAACTGTTTCTTGCTTTTTGAGTCTTCTTGACAATGGCCCAGTATTGTTCGATTTAGCGAAGCTCTGGCGTGTTGGGAGGGTTCTTGTCTTTGAACGTTGTTAGCAAAATACAACTCCATGGCCATTTTTCCGTAATGGCAAGATGCCAAATCCCGCCAAAATAACGGAACAATTGTGTCGCTTCATGAAAGGCAGTAGACGATTTTTTAGGCACTCGCTCAGATAAATTTTCTGGTTGACGGTTCCGGTCACAATGTAAACGTTGCTCTCCAAACCACAGGTACAGATGGCCTGCCACACCAGAAATTTTTTCGCGAACTTTGACAGTTTAATGTGCTTGAAAATATCTGCCACTCCCCGTTCGGTTGCCTTTCCCCGTCCGGTTGCCATATAAGATTCCTGTCCAGGAAACTATGCGAAGTCTGCCTTAACGTAAGTTTCATCATCCTGTACCACGCAATCAAACTTCGTCAGCGCGATCGTGCTTTGGCCGACGTGTTTAGTTTATCGTCGCGATTTGGAGTCACCATTTTCTTGTAAGTCGACAGTCCAGCACTCCTTTGTTGTCCGGTTTCCTGGGCTGGAACACAGGCGTTTCCTACTTGTAGCCTGGCTCCATATCCAGGGGTGTAGTGCCTATTCTTGCGTGAGAGCTTGTCTGCCGGTTGGGACATGTGCACTAACTCTTGCCCTAGCCTTATGGTTTATGGTAACGACCGGCACCATCAACGGTCAAATATATAAAGAAGATTGCCTCCAGAAGCGCTTGCTGCTCTTCCTCCGGTCCCACAAAGGTGACATTCGGGTTTGGCCGGATCTGGCATCGTGTCATTACGCGAAACTGGTGAAGGAATGGTACGGAGCCAACGATGTTGTTGTTGTGCCCAAGGATGTAAATCCGCCAAACTTGCCAGAACTTCGCAAAATAGAAAAATTCTAGGTAATTATGAAGGGCAAGCCCCGGAAAACAGGGAAGGTCTTCAAAAACGACAAGGATTGAAAGAAAGAGTGGATGCAATTGTGTAAAAAAGATGGTGCAAGTGTATTTGAACCGTCCATTTAAGGCGTCATTGAGAGGTTTTATCCATCCGAAAAAGGTTCAACTGATGAACTCACGTTTGAAGTAAAACAGAAGTTTCTGTAACAAGTTTGTAAAGAATACTAACAGTTAGTCAATATTTTGCTTGTAGTAGATTCAGGTAACTGCTTTAATTACTCTAAATTTTGAAATATCATTTAAATTATTTCTCGCTTACTCACATAAAGACAAAAGATGGATTGCTATCCCATTCATAATCTTTAATTCTTCTAAATATACTTAACAATAGCTTAATCATGCAAAATAAGCACGTTTTTTAATCCACGTTTTCTTATATCTATTTCAGGTATGTTCTTGGCTCCTAACAAAATCCAAAAAAAATCAAAAGAAAAACCAATGTGGCGTTATTAGTTGATAAATCAACTGGAAATAACCTGGATAATGCTTATGCCACGCATGGTTTACTTACATGGTAACATTTATTTAAGAAACATTTTATGCAGAATTAAACCTATTTTTTATTATTGGAATCGATAAATGGTTTAGCTAGTCTGCTGTTTGAATGGTTGATTTTCGTCAACTGAAGTTATGTTTAATTTCCATATTTAATTGATGTAACAGTGATTCCTCAGTTATAGAATAATATTACCATGACCTGTTCAAGTGCTACCAAATTCGTTCGTTTTTATTTATTTTTCATGTTAAATTGTGCCTTTATTTATTTCAAATAATGCCAAACATTTCAGAATAGATGTAAGGTTCAAGTGATGTATATTTCGTATACAACTTTGTTTGCATGAATTCCTGAAAAGTTTTGTTTCCATGCCATGACGAGCTAAATTAACTTCAAAATACTCAAAATTGATTAAACAACCCCGAGGTCACTGAAACCCGAACAAAACTAATTGAAATGATCTGAAGCCGTTATAAGATGTTCTTAATCCACAAATAAATCGAGGGCCCTCGATTTTTTTGGCCATGCTAACGAGTTCTATTGACTTGTCTACGAGACCCACATAAACCACGTGTTAAAACGTTTATCACAACCTTAAATAATTCGACACAATGACTTCTCGACCAGGAAGGAAACAACAAAATTGTTTGTTGTTTTTTCGTGTGTGTACTTCATACAATCATAAGCTGTAGCTACATAACAAGGCATGTGATAATTTTGCCATTTTTATAACATCCCTATTTCTGGTCGGGTTATACTTGCCACCGATTACACATCCACGAGTTTCAAATTATTCACATGAACAGCAACGACAATCTGTGCACGCCCCTTTTGGACAATAATTTCGGATTTTTCTCAAACCGACATCATCATTATTGATCTCGAGCTGTCCCTTTTCTGATCACCTTCGTCGTGATGACTCGCGCAAACAATTCCTTCCATCTCAATCTGTGTCGAATGCAACTACAAGCGATCGATGATGTGTAAATTGATTACACATTTTTCTAGGTTAAGTTCGTCACAATTGCACGTTGCTTTTTTTATTGTTTGTGAACGAATGTCGATATGGTTTCCATTCATTCAGTTCTGTCGTTGATCTGCGCGGAGGCCTGCGTCTCGGCAGCAGTCAGTCAGCAGGAGTCGGTGAAACGTACGAGTCACGAATTCTAATTGAAAAAAAAAAACACCCCAGCTCATGGGGCAGAACTGAATCGATGGTCTGCCAGTTCGCTCCTCGAATGTGTCTACCGATTGAAGGGGACAGACACATGGGATCCACAAACACACAGTTTGGAGGTTTGTGGCGTTCAATTCCAACATGCAACACTGAGAATAATTACCGTAATTTATTCAACATTACGCCATAGTTTGGATCCGGCGTTCGATTGTAACACAATTTGTTTTGATTGCGCACGTTCTGCAGCACGAATGGTGCTAATTATTGCAAGACTTTTTCTGCAAGTGCAAAATAAATAAATAATTTATTTCATAGCTTCGTAGAAGCTCTGGAAGGATTCCGTTGAAATTCTAGACCGGCCATGGTCCGTCAATTATATTCGGCACTGAGTTCCATTTTGTTTTAGAAGGATTTGCAAAAGCTCTAATCGTTGGAACTGGTGCGGTTGAGAGAATTTGATTGTGATAATAAACTTATACGAACCTGTTCACTCCCTCCAGTGGAGCGCAATACCATTTAAGTAAACTTGTTTTCTTGAACGAGCTGAAATCGCGTAATTTACCATCGCCATTCACCGCCGATAAGTTGTTGGTATTTTCATTACCTGTTGAGTTACTCCTTTGTTCTGTTGTTTAGGGATGTTTTTGTTATTTGCTGATAGATATATCACTCGAACCAAACGAACTTGATTACTTCCTGGACACATATCTCCATAATAGAATTCCAGCCTGGGACTGGTACTGGACCGTAAATAATTAGACTGGATCTGATCACCCCTAAATGCAGTGAATCTTTTTAATCTTGCACGTATTATATGAGTTCCATTCTGTCAGACACAATCACCTTGTTTTTCCTTTGGAGCTCAAGGTTAAGGCGTCAAAGTTACTGTTGACCACCCAAGTGGGACTACACAAGGACACTATTTACAAGCTCAGTGAAATGTTACGGATCTTATCTAGCCGACACAGGATATTTCGTTCGCAGCTTTATGCGCAGCATTTTTAATGATATGTTGATTAGTGTTCAGCCAAAGAGCCGTGAAGACTTGCTCAGTAATTATTCAAGCAAACTTGAAATAACGCGGGAAGAAGTATAATCTTCGGTCAACATTAACGTTGCTACAAAAACAGGGCAGGTTGATTCATCGATCTATTGATTTATGATAATGATTGAATGAAGCGATTAATGTTGTTTTCTAGTCTAAGGATGTTTATGGATAATTAAATTACAATCATCCCTCGAATAGAGTTCAGCACAATTTCAGCAGTGGACCCGTGTACGTCAATCTTGGTTCTTGGAAAAAAACATGGTGCCACACATACACTTATGTACTAACATTGAACACGTTCTTTTGTATATAACATCCAATAAACGATCCATAATTAAACTAAAATCCTTCCATTAGACTCTAATGAAAATCCTAGGCAAAAAGGATGCATAAAATTTATGAATTTGATAAGCTATTTATGTAGAATTTACAGGGTGCGGCAGAAAATAAAACGAAAATTTGGTCTATTCCTCATTTCTCAAATCTCATTTTCAACTAATTCAAGCTAATTCAAGATATTATTCAACATTTTCGAGTGCATTGATCTGTATAAAGTCCTTTTAAACAAATTTATTCAATGCGTCCTCCATTTTTATGAATAACATCCTCGAGCCGACGCCGGAAGCAAAGCATGCCTTTCGGACGTAGCCCTCCGACATTGACTGCCATGTGCGTGTTATGGTTGACTTCAGGGTTTTCACACTAGGGTGTGATGTTATGCAGGCTCGTGCTTCAACATTTGCCCAAATCGAATAATCCAACGGATTAAGATCTGGACTGCTAGGGGGCCACAAATCCTTCTTTTGGCCGCGGTATGCTCCCAGCGCCTAAACTTGAAACTTAACAGCAAAGTGATGTTCTACAACATGGTTTGTATCACTAGGGCCCATTTTTTGATGGTGGTTAAAATTAGGGTGGTCCCCATTTTCACGGAAATACAAAAACTAACTTTTTATATTTGCAGAAATAGACATTTTTGGGCAAAGTTGTAGCGCAGAAAATTTCATGGAATGTTGATATATAAATTTTTTTGTAGCTTGAAAATTGATCGATTTAGAGCAATTTTCCCTTATCAACTTAGAGTGTACCATAAGAAAATGTTTTTTAGGCCCTAACTTTTTTATTTCAATTCCCACCGTAAAGTTGTGTTGCGACGAGTTTTAGAACTTTCATAGACGCGTACTTTGGTACACAAACTTTGCCGCTAGCTTCAACCAATCAATAGTTATTGAAACCAAAGTACGCGCCTTAAAAGGCTCTACAACTCGTTCGAATTTTATAATGGAAATTGAAATAAAAAAGTTAGGACAGAAAAACCTTTTTTTAGGGTACACCCTAAGTTGAGGAGGGAAAACTTGCTCTAAATCAATCAATTTTTAACCTTCAAAACAATGGTGGTTAAACATGAAATAAAAACGAAGGCCCATTTTTCTTTATGTTGATTAAAATTAGGGTGGTCCCCATTCTCACGGAAATACACAAACCTACTTTTTTATTTGCAGAAATAGACGTTTCCATTCTTGGGCAAAGTTGTAGCGCAGAAAATTTCATGGAATTTTCATATATAAATTTTTTTGTAGCTTAAAAATTGACTGATTTAGAGCAACTTTTCCCTAGTGAACTTAGGGTGTACCAAAAAATAAATTGTTTTTTTTTGCCCTAGCTTTTTTATTTCAATTTTTTTTTTTAGAACTTTCAAGGACGCGTACTTTGGTATACAAACTTTGCCACTAGCTTCAACAAATCAATAGTTATTGAAGTGGGAATTGAAATAAATAAGTGAGTGCAAAAAAACATTTTTTTATGGTACACAATAAGTAAGCTACAAAAAAAAATTATATATGAAAATTCGATAAATTTTTTTGCGCTACCACTGTGCTTAAAAATATAAACGTCTATTTCTGCAAATAAAAAAGTTAGTTTTTGTATTTCCGTGAAAATGGGGACCACCCTAATTTTAACCAACATAAAAAATGAACCTTGATGATACAAACCATGTTGTAGAACATCACTTTGCTGTAAAGTTTCAAGTTTAGGCGCTGGGAGCATGTTTCCTCGTAAATTCGTGATCTGGGCCATAGTGTATTGTCAACTGGATTCATACTATGCTTGCAAAAAGAGAAATCACTTCTGACTTTGGAGGAGCTTCTATTAAGGTAAGGGCAACAAAAGGTTGCCCTCAAGGAGGAATACTCTCCCCACTTATGTGGTCCTTAGTTGTAGACGATCTTCTCAGAAGCTTAGAAGGGAAAGGTTTCGAGGTTGTAGGCTTTGCGGATGACATAGTCATCTTAGTAAGAGGGAAGTTTGACAATATAGTATCAGGTAGAATGCAACAGGCTTTAAAGGATACCCAATCTTGGTGTCCATCAAAAGTAGTAATTGTACGTTTCACAAGAAAGAGAAAGTTTAACCTTAAAGCACTCGAGCTTGGAGGAGAACACATTCAATTTAGTGAACAGGTTAAATACCTAGGCGTAATTCTGGATGCTAAGCTGAATTGGAATGCACATCTTGATTATGCGATAAGCAAGGCTATTAGTGCTTTATGGTTATGCTCCAAAACCATTGGCAGGAAATGGGGCTTAAGATCAAAAATGATTATGTGGGTCTACGCATCTGTTATACATCCAAAAATAATGTATGCTTCGTACTTCAATTGTTATGTTATGTATTCTCCGTGCGTGGAGTAACGATTATGATGTAGAATGAGATGTTCGCTCATCCCCATGAGGGCACCAAGAATGCACATTACTGTTTTTTTTGCTAGAATGAAAGATATGAAGAGAAAGTGTTGAATGTTCCGTCAGTGTACGGCAGGTTTGAAATCGAATAGATGTTTGTTTGTTGACAAGTCCGCCACCTCAACAGGCAAAAGATGACGTATGGAAACCGCTCATGTACCACTGATGGCTTCCCGAGCAGGAGCGAATAACTTGATAACTGGGCTTGGTATTTAGGAGCTCAGATTAAGAGGTAAAATACCTGAGGATAATACCATAAAATTGTTCCCACAAAGTTTTGCGAACACCAAATTGAGGTAAGACAATACCAAAATAGTACCTCTAAGGTATTCCCAGGAATCCGAAATAACAAGTTTAGCTATTTGAGAGACATTTTGCTTACAATTCTTAGGTATTTTGCTTAGGTATTTTACCTCTTAATCTGAGCTCATTAATACCAAGGCCAGTTATCAAGATCAAAATTAGGTTTTCACATGCTATTTTCTCCTGCTCGGGTTGTGATAGTTATTCTAGCGATATATTGTGTGCACTCTGTTTTTTGATGCGCACATGGGAGAGGAACCCTCTCCTTTTTGGATTTGTTTTTCTCGTCGTCTTTAATGTAGAGACCTCGGAGAGAAACACCATGAAGCGTTGCGATACTGATCCCTACCAGTATAAATAACGTACTACAACGTATGCTTCGTTAGTGTGGTGGGCGAAACCGAAGGAAGCTACTGCAGAAGCAAACCTTGCAAAACCTCAAAGACTTGCATGCATTGCTTTAAGTGGAGCTATGCACAGCACACAATCGAAAGCACTAGATGCAATTCTCAATCTGCTGCTGTTGCACGAATATGTGCAGTTAGAGGCGGAAAGAAGCGCTCGGATGCTGAAAGCGTCTAGAAATATAATTTTAGGTGATCTTACCGGTCATCTGAGTATGTCACAACATTTTAAAAGAGGGCCGGTGATAAATATGAATGGATACTGGATGAAACCGGAGAACAACTATGACGTTCCCTACAAGGTACGCAAAACATCCCGTACAGATTGGGAAGCCAGAGGGCCCACTGTTCGCCAAGGTTCAATCATTTTTTTCACAGATGGCTCAAAAATTGGAACAAAAACTGGGGCAGGAATTTTAGGGTCCTAGGATCAAAATGTCAGAGGCTATGGGACAGTGGCCAACAGTTTTTCAAGTAGAAATCTTTGCAATATTAGAATGCGTGAATTTTTGTCTGAAAAGAAACTACAGATGCAAATATTTGTATTTTCCAAACAGTCAGGCAGCTTTAAAATCATTATGCTCTTATAAATGTGCATCGAAAATTGTCTGGGAATGTATTCTGTCATTGAGACTACTGTGTCAAACGATCTCAGTAAACATGTATCGGGTTCCGGAATACAGTGGCATTGAAGGGAATGAAATAGCAGACGGTCTCGCAAAAATTGGATCTAGTTCACAGTTCCTTGGCCCATAGCCATTCTGCGGTATATCAAACTGTACTATAAAAATGGAAATTAAATACTGGGAAGAACAAAAGGTGATAACCAATTGGTTGGCTGTCAGAGAGTGTAACCAGTCAAAAAGCTTTATAAGTCCAAAAAGCTCTTAGAGCTCAAAAAGAGAGATCGCTGTACAATCACTGGCCTAGTAACAGGCCATTTCCCGCGCAGATATTATTTGAAGAACATTGGCCGGGTTCAGAGAGATATATGCCGCTTCTGTAACCTAGAAAGCGAAACATCGGAGCATCTGCTTTGCAGCTGTAGTGCATTGTATAGGTGCAGATCACAATTTCTTGGTAGTGGTTGTTTACAGCCCAATGAGATTTGGTCTGCCAATCCTGGTAAGGTGATTGGGTTCGTAAACCAAATCATACCTGACTGGGAACGTGTTGTGGCAAGCAGCTGACTACCCAGCAAATGGTGGTCAGCTTTCTCAATGCGTATACTTTAAACAGGGATGTACTACAAAAGTTCGTATTAATGGACGCAGTAGTATTGAAATCCCCCAATACCATATTCAGATGAATTTTAAATCTGATAACCAACGTTCGTTTTCCAACTGACACTCGGTATATGGAATAAATTACAAATTCACAAGAATTTCTAGCTAAGATGAATTCCGAAAGCACAACCCCAACATAAATGTCATGCTAAAATGCTGAAATGCTGATTGAGCCTTCAATGCCCGCCATCATGTTGGTCCATGCTCTAAAGATAAACGGTTCTGAAATGCAAAGACAATCCCACAACCCGCTGCAACCATCAATCCAACCAAAATGACAAATATACACTTTTCCCGAACTCGATCCGCCGTTACACCCACTCTCCTCGATACTGTCAAATTTGCAACCTTGCCCATGCTACGCCAGCCAGCGTCTCTCTGGTTCAGCCGGCAATTACCTGTGCTCGCACGGCTCTTAAAGGCGCGAGACCGAAAAGAGGAGGACTGGAAGTCACATCCTCCTTCCAGGCAGTCAACTCATCATTTGGAAAAAGCTCACCCGGATTTCCGCTGTTGTTAAAAGATCGAGCAACCAGAGTAGGACCTGTGCCCTCTAGATTACATTCTGTTCTTGAAAAGTTTGGGTGGAAAGGTTCGGGTTATTCTTAAAGTACGTTTTCAGTTTTCGGCCGCTTCCAGCGCGCCGCTCGATGGTCTTCGTCTCCTGGAACATCTTCACAACGCGAGACACGGTGGAATGGTGGATTCCAAGCCTTTTGCCGATCCATCTGTGCGCCTGACCAGTATTATCGATCACCGCGCCCAAGATTTGCGGGCGTAGCTCTTCTTGTTTCGAATGCATCTTGAAAACTACTTGACAGATCTAAACTAGTATTACCCAAAACTTCATTAATTTTTACCCACGCGATAAAAAGTTACACCCAAAACAAAGTATCGCATTTTTTCCGAGTCCAATCTTTAGATAGATTCATGTTAGTCAAATCAAATTTTTCAAGCGCATCACGGATCAATTTTCAATGTTGGTTCAGGATTTAACTAACTTTAGCCTATCCATTACCGTTGGATTGACTAAATAATCTATTGGACTTTATACCAGCATGCTATTTAGGTAGTATCAAAAAGAACTAAAAACTTTTCAAGCCTGGTATGTGCTATTACATTTGTCTAAAAACATTTATAGTTCCTCTTCTTTTGTGCTAGCAAATGTTTAAAGGTACTTTAACAGTAGTCTCAAATCTTAACAACTCAACGTCTCCAACTCCAGTCTAGTTTGAACAGAAACTTTGAAATCAATTTAATAATAATCAGAATAACGCACTCGATCTACAGACATATTTTAAATAAAAACATAGAGGATATGCTTAAAAATTCTCGCAACAACCCTAATATTTCATGAAAATTTAAGTCAGATATCGCCTAAATCAGGTATGTTGTATGAACAATTTGAGCTACGTTTTACGCTTGCTTTTTTAATCTAAATTAACATTATTCGTCACTAGATGTAGCATCATACTGCAAAAAATGCGCGTTATAGGGTAACGTTAACTCCGTGGAATAGGGTCCCGGGGTGCTTAATTCGTTACCCAAGTAGCACACTACTATCATGATTAGTTGTAGAAACTTGATTATGACTTAGCAAGTCATATTTATGTTTTCTCAACTGAATGGCAACAAGTGTGCTACTAGGGTACCTACCCTATATATAAAATTACAATTTCAATTGTTTTAGTTCAATGGGCTCTTCAGCTTTATTCAAATGTTTTATGAGTTTTATGTGTTTAGTGCGTTTGATATTGTTAATGCCCTTTTAGGTCAGCCCTTGGGGCATTGTTAGTTTCAAAATTTGATAACTGACTTAAACTAAAACTATAGCTACAGTTTTAAAATCCTAGGGGTGTGGAACCAGACTCCGGATGATCTGGTGATCTGATGTCAAGCAGCGTGCCCTGTACCGATTGATAGACTCACTAAAGCGATCACCGAGCATTTTATCTCGGCCAGACGGAGGACCTCAGATATTCTTGTCCTCGGAGGGGTGTTCAGGATCATCCTGAGGAACTTATTTTGAACGCGCTGAAGCTTCTGGTGATGTATTTTAGCGCAACTCTCCCAGATTGACATGCCGTACTCGATGACGAAGGCTAATTTTACAATCCTCTGGCAGAACAAGTCTGGGAGAATTTGAGTGTGGGGAGAGGATGACCTGGGTCTTTGCCGCGTTGATACAGATC
Organism: Aedes japonicus; assembly: GCA_034211315.2. Taxonomy (NCBI): domain Eukaryota; kingdom Metazoa; phylum Arthropoda; class Insecta; order Diptera; family Culicidae; genus Aedes; species Aedes japonicus. The sequence continues at coordinate 355,930 of JASCZW010000587.1, forward strand.
TTCCATCCAGTGAAGTATTTTGACAGAACATTCAGGCTTCGCTGCAGTTTCGCTGTAAACATTGTGGACGACTGATGTATCATCGACGAACAACAGAGATCCATTTTCAGGGAGCGGGAGTATGTCCGAGGTGAACAAAATTGGACCTAGGACTTCCCTACGGAACACCGGCGGAGATCTCATGTGCATCGGAAACTGCACTTTACAGCGATACACGGAATGTTCTTTTTAACTATCTTCACCAGGAAGATAGGAAGATTGTGTTTTTTTAAATATACACCCGGCCATTGTGCCACACGTTATCGAAGGCCTTCTCGATATCGAGAAGTGCCATGGTACATGATTTCTTAACAGACTTGTTCCGCCTGAGGATGTTGGCTACTCGGTTAAGGTGGTGCACTGTTGAGCGACCACATCGGAATCCGAACTGCTCGTCGAGAAAGATGTTCAGCTCGTCGGCAGACGAGAGAAGCCGACGTTGGATCGTTGTCTCAAACAGTTCCGATACTCCTGAGAAAGGCCGATGGGCTTATAGCTTATTCAAAAAAAAAAAGAAAAAAAAAGGAATTGTTTGAGCTCCAAGTTCATGATGTTATCAAAACCTGGGGCCTTCATATTCTTGGGGCCTTTGATATAAGTAAAAAAAACGTCAGCATAGCTCTCCAACTCCGCTGTGAAATCGTTGGGGCTTATATACATGTTAGTAGTAAGCGCGTGGACTGACGATGTTTGGACCGGGATTGTGGGAACTGACGAAGCGTTGACTTATCTCAGCAGCCATTTCTGCAGGAGTTATTTGGCGATCCTTAGAGCCATTGCTGTCTAGTGTAATTAACGGTGGAATGGGCTTTGACTTAGTTTTCAAAAAGTTTGATATCTTTCAGAACGGCTTTGCACAATCTGAGAGAGAGAGCGGATCTTGTCGGCAAAATTGTTATTCTTAAGGTTTACCATGACCAAAATTATTAAGGCCAGAATAATTTTGGTCACTCGATTACAGTGACTTTTTAGCGTTGGCAAACCAGTTCACTGGTTTTGCCTTCGAATGGCGATGCGCAATTGTATCAGTCCTTTAGTGGGTCTATCAATGAGTACAGAGTTGCTCATCTGATCTATCACTGGGACATGTTGCTCCCAGGCCTGAGAGATCGCTTGCTCAATACTCTATAGATGCTGTTCATGTCGAAATCGATGATGTCGTTAACGTTTTGTCGGAACCTCTCCTATCTGGCGCGATGGTAGTTCCGTCTGGTGTTTCGATGCCGCTTGACCGAGGAGACAACTTCGACCACCACCAGATAGTGGTCCGAGGTAAGCTCCTGAAGAACGGCCGCCTGGGCGATGTTGTTGCAGGTCTTCCTGCAGAATTATTCCGTTCCACCGGGTTTCGTGTTTCGCATTAAGGTCGCCGGCGATGATAAGTTGCCCCTACTTCCGAGATAGCTTGCGAATGTCGTTCCGTATGACCGTTGTTGTTCCGTTAGCGGTGCTGGCTTGCTTGAGACAATAGGCCGCGATGATGGTGATAGGGCCGATGGCAGTTTCGATCTCGATTCCGATGGCTACGATAGATTATGCTGAAAACTCGGAAGCAGATGGTAGTTGATGTCGTCCTTCGTGTGGCGTTCGTATTTGTCCCCTCATAAATAGTTCATCCAGGGCATCCGGGTTGTCTCAGAATGGTCGATATGGTTATTGGTACATTTCAAGGCTAGAAGTAGACTATTCATTGAGAAACATGAAGTTTGAGCCGTCGAAAAGCATGTTCCGATGATAATTTATATCTTTCGCCGCCTCACGGACCGTGACAAAACATGCCCTCTTCCGGCATAGATTCCTAGGGGCCAATCGGGTCGAAAAGGACAGTTTTCACCAGAAACTGAAAATTGGGATTCTAATAATTATGTAGACACGTACCTTTCTATAATTTAGGAAAAGTCAAGAAATTTAAAATTCTAGAGGCTTATTTTAGATGGTTATACCATTTTTTTCCGGGTTATATTGACACCAAAACCTAAAGAGGGTTAAATGAAATGCAAGTTTCTCGTGAACAAACGTCACACATCTCGTCACTTTAATCAAAACTTCAAAGACTAAATCTTTTCTCTCATGTGAAAGCTTGAATGAAAATCAGTCATGATGGCGGCCATTTTCTAGCAGCCTTCCACATAACCTATTTTAAAAGGTAACATACAGGTTTGTCGGTTAAACGAGATTTAACGACCACATAATAACCTATTAAGTAATGAAAATATTTTTTGTTTAATTCTACTGCTAGCACGATCTCCCAAAACCCAACCCACTCACGGAATATCCTACAATCTTCTCCGAAATCATGTATTCATCTCATCACGCAGTTCCGATTGCTGCCGGTAGAATATCTCAAATAGACTAAGAAAGATAAAACAGTATCACGCAATGATGCATAAAGCTGATGACTAAATCACGTGAAAATCTGTTAATCCGCACTTGAAGGTGTTGTGGTGAGGATCGTTAGAGATTTGCACAAAATTCCATGCCCCTTGCCCTCGGCGGCACTAATTTAGAGGAAGCGGGTTCTTGGACGAACATTCATCGCCGTCGCAACACTTCTATCGCACCGTTAATGGTTCGCTGCGAGTGTTGGCAAAGGCATAAATTGCACACGAAGAACGTTGCAGAAATATTAACTAGCTACATGTTGCTTGGGAGGTACGAACTGCCACTGGCTGTCGCCGCATCAGTTTTCGGTTGAATTTTTCTACAACTATTGACAACTAGAAATGAACGAGAAATCTTCTCTGAATCTCTTCTACCCGCCTTCATTAACATGCGGATGTTGCTTTCAAAGTTGTAAATGAATACATGAATAGGCAACTGACTGCTAGGGTCTATCATATGGGGAAAAAGTTCTACCCTTTTGAAAAGCGTTGTACTATTATTTGGCATAGGGATGGTCAAAACTTATTTATAAATTTATATTTTCAATTTACTTGTTGATATGAATACAGAATTTTAAACAGTATAACTGTGGTCGATCTTAAGATAGGATGAACATCCCGCATTGTTATAAGTCTCAAAGTGCTTTTAACTTGATTGATGTACGATACGCGAGAGTTCTGTGCATATGTGAAGGTATGCCAAGCTAGAGAACCGATCGCTACTCGCAGAGAACGATGAGGAAATTGCCGCGCAGACTCAACCAACAGTTTTTAGCATGCCATGTTGTTGCTAGATCAAGATTTCTTCAGGCGGTAGGTTTCTGTTCTTGAGACAGCAAGATAGATGAGATGAGTCGTGCATTTGCTTGGAATGAACCAACAACAACACGAAACTTCAGCCATCATCGTCATTATACAACGGCATTGGCTCCAGCGGCTGAGACAAGAAAGTACCATTATGTATGCGTTTATATCCCGTCTAGAAGGCTGGCGACGCGACGATCGATCGACCCACGGCAAACGGTAGCCGTTCTTTCCCTGGAGATCATCGTTGATTGGCAAATAAGAACGATTCTTCGGCCACATACACACGCGCGCTCAAAGTCATCTCATAAAGAACGAGTTTTTACGGGGCTGCTGAAATTGTTGCTCGCCAATCGGCTAAATTGCCCAATCAATGAGCTTCGATGCCCCAAATGATGCGGCTCATTACATTACGCAACATCAAAGGAATACCTTTCAATGCAATAATGGCCCCCGGAGGCACACATGTATAATATCGCAATTCAAATGCAACTCAATATCAACCGAATGATGTTAGCTGTTGAGAAGGCAGCCGCTGGTGCTAGATGAGCGGAGCTCCGCTGCCATTGAACTGGAGATCTCCGGTTCAGATATCTTGCCAGGCTTTTATTGGATGCCGTTAATAAATATCTCCAGATGGAGTAAAACGTAAATTGACATTCTGAAGTGTTAGAAGCACTTAACAATCTTTGAGTTGTATCAGCTTCATGGATTCACAGTTTTAGCTGTTGCCCGAAGCCGCCTGTAAAGCAAGATAGGGCTGGAGGAGATTGGGATGGTTTCCCGGGCTAGAAGTTTTTCTCGTTTCGCGGGTATATTGTATTTTCAAGGTTGCTGTTCAGATATTGGGTACAGGATTTATGCTCAAACTTAAAAAACAGATTCGTTACTGTACAAATATATAAGTTTTTATTGCTACAATGTTTACAAAAACAAAACTTGGCAATCAAACAACATACTCGTTAATCATTTACAGGATGAAATGATAAGATGATTAAAGGAGAAAGTCCCTGTATCAACGATCATCCCAATCATAAACAATTCGAAAATTTCATTTCAATTTCTTTTTTTTTAGATGCACCATAAAAAAGCGGCCTAAACGACTTAAATTTACGTTTCTTCTAAATTTACATGAACGAAATATTGGACACTTCAATGTACGTGTCATAACGTAAACTAAGGCCACGTCATTTAGTTTTAATGATTTCTATAATAATGTTTATCATTCATGTAGAATTTATTAATTCAATAAATCTAGTGAAGAGATCACAATTGCAATTTAACTTCATAATTGATGCATTTTTTTAAGAGAAGCTTCTCTATAAACAATAGTGTTCCACCAAAGATTTCTCCTATCGGCCTAGGCATCCGTAATTAAACTGTTTTATGAAAATCGATAATAAAAAAGCATTTCCATACAAATCAATGTTTTTAAATGTTAAATATTTTGATTATGAAATAAGACTTCAATCACTAACTACTCTTACTGAAATAATCATCGGAGAGATGTGCTGTGGCAAGCGTTGCACCGTAGGAAAAAATGTATTTTAACAAGCCCGTAAAATGTCTCCTTGTTTGATTCCAAGCCAAAGGAAGAGAAAACAACCACATTGTTTCCAATCTTTCATACGCCATACATAACACAATGTTTGCAATCTTCCATACAACAGACCTGATTCAGGTGTTATCTGACATAACATGTCATCAATTTATGTCAAATCTAGCCATTCCTTCATGTGCACGGAAATAAATTATGAATTTTAACAGACGTGTACTCTTGTATAGTTTCACCACGTGTTTCTCACGCAACAAACAAGGCGTGATCCCCTCTTCGATTGCTTGGTTGGCTTCCTCTGAACCGTTTTGTTGAGTAACCCCGGCCGAATTCACGATTTTTTTTTTTGTTAACAATTAGGATTTTCTAGCCACTTTTCTATATTTTACAGTTCCTGTAGCCACACAGAAAAAATAATTAATTTTAACACGCACGTAAAATTTCTCCTCGTTTAATTCCAAGCCAAAGGAGGCGTAAACAACGAACTTGCTTGCAATTTTTCATACGCCATACAACAATGTTTGAAATCTTTCATACAAGAGGCTAGATTCAGGTGTTATCTGGCTTGAATTTACATGAAATATCCCATTACTTTCTGCCAAATCTAGCATTCCCTTTATATGCATTAGATAACGCAGAATATTCAATGTTTCTTTTTATAGACACCATTTCCAAAACTTCAATTTAAAAGTAAACAATATGCACGTTGACACGAAGGGAAAAGGATCCATTGACAAGCTCTGAAAAAAAATTCTTACGTTTACTCTGATCACTAGCGCTACAAAGTTACAAAACATATTTCCGGGCACGCTTTAGAAGACAAGAACTTTTTGACTACGTGACACATTTGGGAATATCAGAGCAACGATCCCCCTTTGAATCTTAAACTTTTATAATAACTAGTGGAGGGGCTACCTACCCAGCACTTATGGAACCCCCTTCTAAAATCTGTATCTACATTAATCCGGACACCTTCAAATCATTGTAACTTTTTAAATATTGCACGTAGGAATGAAAAAGTTCACTGTGGTATAGCTGAGAGTCTATGATGAAAAAGACTATGATTGATGTTTACATTTCATGTTTAGTATTCAAGATGGCGACGAAAGACAAACGAGTGCTCGAGCGAATTTTGTACGGGCGTACGGCAAATCCTGACTTGTCAATACGGGACCTTGCAAAAACATTGGATTTGCCTAAATCCACTGTTCACGATGTGCTCAAATCATTTTCGGAACGTTTGACGATGGAGAAGAAACCATGTCACCATGACCAATGTCATGGACCGAAATGTGAAAAGGATATTAACGAAAAACCCAAATCTCTCCATTCGAACGGTGGCTCGTAAAATAGGGATGTCACCTGGTTTTGTCCAAAAATCAAAACAACGTTTGGGACTTAAGTCGCATAAAGTAAAAACAGTTCCAAATCGCAACGACAAACAGAACTTGGCAGCAAAATCACGGGCCCGGACTTTTGTACTGCGAATATTTGACAAAGTTTTCATGCGTTGTTATGAACGATGAAACTTATGTCCTGGAGCATTTCAAGCAGCTTCCAGGGCTGGCTTTTTATTCTGCTATGGTCAAAAATGCTACAGCTGAGCATTTCAGAACGAAGAAGGCATTGAAATTTTCCAAAAATACCTTGTGGCAAGCAATTTGCACGTGTGGCAAAAAGAGTAAATTTTTCGTCACTACACGCACAAGTAACAAGGAGATCTATCAGAAAGAGTGTCTGCAGAAGCGATTGCCACCCTTCATCAAAAGTCACAAAGGAAAACCTTTGTTCTGGCACGATTTGGCATCATGCCACTATGCTAAAACTGTGATGGCGTGGTACCAAGCAAATCAAGTGAACATTGTACCAAAAACCTCAAACCCGCCAAATGACCCAGAGCTACGACCAATCGAGAGATATTGGGCTCTGATGAAGCGGAAGCTTTCTGGAAAGAAGCAAGGAATCAAAGACATCAAACACTTCCAGCAAATTTGGACAAAGACGGCTTCTACGATTTCTGAAGAGTCTGTAAAAACCCTGATGGACGGAGCTTAGTTCAAAGTTCGAAAATATTATGCAAATACCGAATAACTATGTTTTGTCGTCACGAATTGTTAAAACACATCTCATGAATTTGAAATAAACAACTACGACGGAAATATAATGCGAATGTATATATGTTTTATTATATGTTATATGTTGTTATATGTTTTATTCATGTTTTGAGGTGTCCGGATTTTTGCGGATACAGACCTTAAGTATATTATATTCTACTATATACATTCATTCAATAACAAAGGGTAAGGGTGCAAGACGAAGTGTAGGCTGGATGAGGGGTTCGTGGATCAAAATTATGCCTTCGTTAATGGAAATCAGCAGATCGAGACCAGCGAAGGTCTAATTATCTTCCGACAGTCTACAGTGAGTTTGCTAACCCTATTTTTAACAAACCATCAGACGGAAATCCTAATTCTTATTGCTTACTGTTTATTTCTTGTAATAAGAGCGTTTCGTTGGAAGGAGTTTCTTTATCCTTTCCGTGGATTTCGTGTTCGTGTAAGTTCTTGGCACTTCATTTAACGAAATTGTGAGGATTACAGGTATATACCGTTTGATCTTGCCATAAGGAGGACCCGTCCTGCACTGGTGGTGGCTTCCGATCACATCACATAACGTCAACGAAATTTAAAGCTGACGGTCGTTTTGTTGGACGCGAGTTGGATTGACTAAGGCAGTCATAGTGAAAATTTTCGAGGCTGTAAATCACGACTAGTTCACGATACCCGCCAGTTTCGCACCTGCACTGAAAATTAATTTTAGTTTATACTACGATATCGAAGGTAAAACTAACATATCTATTCGTTGTTTTCTGCAACGAAACTGGTTTGTATTTATTATGAAGATTGGCATGAAATTAATGGCACACACCCAACTGTCAAAAGCACGCAGCTTTTGTTGACACAGAAACAACATTCGTACATTGTACGTAAACAATACAAAGACCTACGAATATTTGATCACAAATAAAAAAGAAACGTCTCTCTGTTGGTTACATGAAGGACTGACTGATCTACTTTATCGACTCGAAATGTAATTGACAAAAAAGCAACCACGTGGATTTGTCCAGCGTCTTTTAAATGTATCTGACATGGGATTCGAACCTGATTTTTGGGAAGAGCTGTTATGGCTTCTGTGGTTGATCTCACTAGGCCATACTGACTCGTGAGTACAAGCTTGATTAATGAGCATCAAGTTATAACTCTCGACAGCGCTCAAACTTTTATTTTTGGATTTTTTTTTTATATTTTTATTGGATAAATTATTCCCGCCCAAACCAGCAGCATCACCATCATGCATGAGTACGGTATAACAGAGAAACACCGATTGGATGGTCTTCACGAAGTTCATTTCGTGCATTTTACAATAAGTTGCAATGCTATTCACCAGATAAAAAGCATTATGAATGTTTCATACAATATACGAGACATTGGTTCTATGTACAAAATCCATTTTACGAAACGCGTGAAAGCTATTTAACGAAAATAAATTTTCAGTGTGATGTTCGGGCGTTGATATTAACGTTCTATGACGTGGAAGCGAAATAAATTAGTAGCATACAAAACATAGTTGCTCCATACTGAAGGAGCAATCATGTTATGGGTCACTGAGCTCGCTTTATTGAGGTTTCGCTTGACGTTTGCCCAATAACGTTCGACCGGTCGCAGTTGGGGACAGTTCGATGGGTTGATATCTTTTTCATCGAAATCAACGTTCTTATCAGAAAACCACTGTAAAATTGATCTGGCATAATAGACAGAGGCCATATCCGACTAGAAAAGAGGAAAAATCTCATGCTACCAATATAGAAGAAGCAATCTCTTCTCCACACGCAAAAAACATACCGCACCATTATTTCGAGGGTTAAATTAACACACACCAACAATTTTCACCTAACTATACCCGCGTTTGATTTTACCATGCCTACAATTTAAGTCAAGCATGGTGGAGTTGATATTTACATGCGTTCTTTCAAATATATCACAAATGATGAAACATAAACGTAGTAAATTTGAATGACACTTCATGGTAGTTTTTAAAATAGGCATAGTCGGGTAGAATGGTAGTTTTTACAGCAAATTTTTTTTTCAGTGTGGGCACTCGTTTCCGTAATTTTCAGCATTTATTGTTCCTTCTGTGTAGAAAATGGATGATCGCAAGCCACATGTGCAAATTGCTTGCCAAACGAGCACCTTCTCTCCTGTTTTTTCCGTCGCCACCTACCACGCCATTTCTACAATTGAGATACTATCCTCAACCAATTTGGTGTAGAATTGAGGGTTCTGCACTGTTTTGCAAGCCTCTTTCTCCTACGTTTTGTCGTCCATCAAAACACACTGGAAGGGATCGTCCAAAATGCGGTTGTGCAGCTTTCGGGATTTTAATTTTGGAAGACACTTCTACTTTAGTACTTTCTGCTTTATGCATGTCTGCAAATATTTTCTTTTCTCAATCCTTTGGATTACCCTAATGCTGGTTCTGTATTTCTTGGCCAACACACGAGTAGAGGCTGATTTGTTCTCCTGCATATAATCGACGACTCTTAGTCCAGTTCAGGATTGCAAGAATCGGGAAAAGGCTGACTAAAAGTAAATTTGTAATCCCTTCGCACACCGCTAGCACGCCTCCAATGTTGAGAATCGAAACTTTTTGACAGTGGTTTGTTTACACTTCTATAGAGAACAACTTGTGCAAGTTTGCTCAAAAAGTCGATCACGATCAGAAACAACGTCAAATGAAACTCGAAAGAAGAAAAAACACCTGGAAAATCCGGTCCGGTTCCAAGCTGGATAACGTGTTGAAGATGCCGAAAATAACAGTTTGTCAAGTGCTCAAAACCTACAAGAAAACTCTGCGTGAGTAAAAGAATCAGCGGACCCACGAAAAACTGGAACCAGGGATCGTCAGTTGCGCAGAAGGTGTTGAGGTGCGTTAAAGTCAACCCCGGTTTTTCGATCGATATGTGGCTGGAAGGTACAATTCCAACTTTTAAACGGTTCAGAACATCCGAACCGGCACATGAAGCAAAATTCCGTGGCCAAAAAGCGTCCCAGGCTCTTTTACGACCGTGTCTTGACGAAACACAAGGGCTGCACTTTGACCAAACATACAGGGGTGACCAAACATACAGGGGATAGACAAAATAACTGGGATAGCAAATATATGGTCTTACTTCACGAAATATTGACCGATTTTAATTCTCTTGAAAGCATTCGACGGGAAAAGTAATGTTTTTTTATAATGCAGTAACGTGAATGGCCAAGGTTCCCGGATATCGGAACGATTTTCTGGTAAAATTTTGTACAGGATGCCGTTTAGAAATGTTTATCTCTAATAAAAAGCGGTAACATTTCCCAAGCGAATGATATGTCGAACTAAAAAATCAGCCTTGAAATAGCCGAGGTATGGCCATTTTCCTGGAACAGGTTCCTCTAAAGGGTAGTGGATGCGGCCAGATCTTTCTTTCATCCAAAACCTCTTTCTTCTTCTTCTTCTTCTTCTTTTTTCATCACAAAGATTTCCCTAAGGTTAAAGTGGACATTTCGGACACATTGGCCACTCCCGGGGTGACCGGAATGTTCCTGGGGGAACCTGTAGCAGGGGCCAATTACATTTTGACGCCAAAACATGCCTTGCGCCAGCTCTATCTTCATGTTTTCTCATAAATAAGGTTTTGGTATACTATAAAAGACCACTGGCTACATTGGCCGCTCCTCGATCAAAATTTCGTGAAGTTAGAGCACTCCAAAGTTGACCATACATTTGCCTAGTTATCCAAGTTATTTTGTCTACCCCGTTTACGTCAAACTCGATTTTAAGCTCCCGGTCAAAAGTTTTACATCGCGACTGGACGTGAGGATGTGCCGGGAAGATTCAAGTTCGTATTTGCCGATAAGTTCGCGAAGAAGGCAATGATTTGGCAAACGATTTGCAGTTGTGGCCGGAAAACGAAACCATTCGTCACATCCTCGACGCTGACATGCCAAGTTTATATCGAAGAATGCCTGAAAAAGCGTGTAGTGCAGTTCATCCGCAAACATTGGGGCAAAGTCAGCTTTTGGCCTCATTTGGCCAGCTGCCACTACTACTAAGTTGTACTGGAGTGGTACACTGCCAACAAGATCGGTTTTGTCCTCAAGCTAATGCATCCTCCGGATTGCCGGAATTTCCACTAATCGAAAAATACTGGGCGACTTCGACGAAGCGGCGGGGCAGTCAAGAACATCCAGCAAAAGCGGGGAAAATGGAAGAAATGTGCTGATTCCGTGCCCGTTTCCACTGTCCGGGTACTGATGAGCTCCATCAAGAGGAAGTTTCGAAATTTCGTTCAAACTAGAGAAACTTAACCATTTAATGCTGTCACTTTGAAGTTTTAATAAAAGTACTATAAAGCAACCATTGCATTAATGGACTTTTAAAACTCATTGAATCACGAATCACGGTCTTTTTGTGAGTACCAATTTACTTTAAGTCAGCCTTTATGTGTCCAGTTCTCGGCAGATTCTGGAGGGTGTACTGCTCATCATAAAGGGTGATACGGTCAAAATTTGGTCAAGGGAAAACGCGTGTAAATCGGTGAAATCGTTTATTTAAAATATCAAATTAAATTTCTTTTTCAAGTTCAATTAGTATAAAATTCAGGAAAAATATTCAGTTAGGCTTCCGCTTTTCCAAATCCGAATTGCCGGGCCTTACGCTTGACCCCTGCCATCAGATTTTGTACAGCCACCTTGTCCACCTTCTTCGCCGCAGAAAGCCAGTTTGCCTTGAACTGCTGCTCGTCCTTAGCAGTTTTTGGTCTTCTTTGGGTTCCGCTTGACAATAGCGCAGTATTTCTCAATTGGGCGGAGCTCTGGCGTGTTGGGAGGGTTCTTGTCGCTCGGGAACCACCTGCACGTTGTTGGCGGCGTACCACTCCATGGCCTTTTTACCGTAATGGCAAGATGCCAAATCCGGCCAAAATAGTACGGAACAACCGTGTTTCTTCAGGAAAGGCAGCAGACGTTTATTCAAACACTCTTTCACGTAAATTTCTTGGTTGACAGTCCCGGAAGCTATGAAAATGATGCTTTTCAAGTCACAGGTACAGATGGCTTGCCAAACCAGATATTTCTTTGCGAACTTTGACAGTTTCGTGTGCTTGAAAATATCTGCTACCTTTCCCCTTCCTTTTGCCGTATAAAACTCATGTCCCGGAAGCTGCTTGTAGTCGGCTTTGACGTAGGTTTCGTCGTCCATTACCACGCAGTCAAACTTCGTAAGCATCGTCGTGTACAGCCTCCAGGATCGCGCTTTGGCCGTCGTATTTTGTTTATCATCGCGATTTGGAGTCACTACCTTCTTGTAAGTCGATAGTCCGGCTCGTTTTTTGGCTCGATGCACGGTTGTAGACGATACACCCAGCTTATTTGCGGCATCTCGGAGAGATAGGTTGGGGTTTCGCTTGAAACTACCGGCAACTCTCTTTGTCGTCTCAGCGGCTTCCGGTTTTCGATTTCCCCCCGATCCAGACTTCCTGGCTGTCGACAAACGTTCCCCAAACACTTTAATTACATTTGTAACGGTTGATTTGGCAACTTTTAGCGATTTTGCCAACTTTGCGTGCGAGTAGCTCGGATTTTCGCGATGCGCGAGCAAAATTTTGATACGCTGCTCTCCTTGCTTGGACGGCATTTTGACAACTGAAGAGTGAATTCCAAAATAAAAATAGGAGCAACATTCTACACACACACACCTTCAAAATGAGGGGTGTTCAGGTTTTTTAAATGCAAAATCGAAAGAAATACGTCAAGTTGATATTGACCAAATTTTGACCGTATCGCCCTTTACTTTTCAATCACTCATTTTTTGCGTACTAAATGCACTTTGACTTCTTTGGAAATCTGACTGTACGTTAAACCCTTTCCAGCACACTAAGTGTGTAGAATTTTCTTTCGTACTTAAGTTCAATCCGCGAGTATTTGGGAAATAGCTGATAATGAAAAAGAAAGTTCCTAAACAGGCTTTTTGAAATTGAAACAAAACGGAAAAAGAATACATTTTAAAATAAAATGCACTAATTTGAGCTCAATTACGTATCAAGTGTCTACATCTGAATATCAAGTATAATCAAGAAACATTCTAGAAACTTTGCACTTTGATTCAATCTTTAAACTTATTCAAAAAAAAATCCAAACCTACTTGTAACTTAAATAGTTCTGCCCTAGTAGCACACTTGTTGCCATTCAGTTAAGATAACATAAATATGACTTGCTAAGTTGTAATAAAGTTACTACAACTAGTTGATGATGATGATGGTCCCGCCCTTACCCCTACAAAGGTTTGAGCTAGACGATTTTATCTCTAAGATAATTAATTTGGTAACAATTCAAACCAGTTATGCAAAAAAAAAACGAACTGATTTCATTTACAGATATAAATTTCTTCAAAGTTTCCATTTGCTTCCCAGCGACATAATTATGAAAAGCTTTGATGTTAACCACAAAAGTTCGCAAGTATTCCCAGCGATCAGGAAATTCTGTTTGCAATTCAGATCACCGAATCCAGTAAGGACATTATCAAAGGCAAGCCAATATCCGATCTTGCCCGCCTCGGAGTCAGAGGTTCAACACTAATGGAACCGCCACCTTAGTTTTGGGCTGACCAAGGATATCCTCAATCAGAGATCGAGAGAATTTCCAAGCCGAAAAAATCCTCGACCGGCATTAGTCAAACTTTTACTTTCAACCACAAAAGAATTGACGAAGAATTCCCCGACATTCAGCCAGACAACTCGCTACTATTTCATAGTACCATCTAAAGCATCAAAGGCCATTTTTTCACGAATTCAAGAAGTCCATCATATCTGTATACCGCGCGCGAGGCTCAAACAATTGTAGACTACTTTCTTTATTTTATTTTTTTAAACTAATACAACATTATACAAATTTCCATCATCATCATTGTGACGAACAAAATAGTGAGTATTGTAGTATTGTAAATGTGAAAAATAAAATTTAAAAATAAAATAGCCAACTCATTATAATCCGTTTGTAAAGAACTTCGTCAGATACATTCTTCATTTTTACAAAAAGCAACATAAATGTACAAGAAATGGTCCACACAAAATAATCCGTTTTATAATAGTAAAACATCGTCAGATTACAATCTTCATAAATATTTGAAAAAAAAAATTTTACGCTTGCTGCTCAAAAATACAGTTTTAACGTGTGAAATACATAGTCTTTTAAATTCTGAAAGTGTTGGTGCACGTTTAATGTGTCTTGGCATCAATTGAAAACATTTATTCCTTTAAAATATAATGAGTTTTGTGAGCACATGTCAAGAAATTCGGTGTTCTTATTTCATCCGCGTTTCTAGTATTATATCTATGAAAATCACTTCCTCTTTCAATTCGATCACACAAATACCGAGGAAGCCAAATCATTAACTACTTTAAAAAATGAACACCATAGTTAAATACACAATTCTTTGCTTCACTGATAGCCATTGTAAAGCGTCTAACATAAAAGTCGAGGAGTGAATCTGTTACATCGTAAAATCAAACGCATAATTTTATTCTGCAAACGCTGTAACCTCAATATTTGTGTTTGGTTGGCCGAATAAAATGGAAGGGGCAAAACTCTAAATGAGGGGAGATGATTGATTTGTATAGCTGTATTTACTGCAAGTAGTTAAATCGTTTTTTAATCGGCATAGAATTCCATACTTCTTGGCAATTTTCTTGATGACATTGTCAATGTGAGCGTTGAACTTTAGCTTGTCATCAATAATCACGCCAAGATATTTAATCTCCCGAACGCGATCAATTGTCTCACCTTCAATTGTAACTGAGACATTCTCATTTACTCGATTCAGTGAAATTACCATATATTTAGTATATTTAAAAACAGGCCTATTTTGTTTCCTGAACACTCATCCTTTAAGAAAATGAGTCAAGTTATACAGGGGGTGACCCCGGTATAGTGATTATCATCCATACCTCTCACCCTAAAGTCACGAGCTCAAATCCAACTTCCGGACAAGTCACAAAAATACCCAAAAGGTGTTTGAGTGACAACGACGGGAGGTGAAGAATAACAAAGTAATGTTATTCATGACAAGAAGATAAACACTTTGGCACCATGATACATCACCTCACGCGACACTAACGCTGCGTGCTGCGTTGGTTGTCGGCGCTTCAAAAGCACGAGTCCCCACTGGCATTCGAAACAAAAAACTGCAACTCTTTTCCGGTAGCCACCTGATCCTCCGGCATCAGTAGCTGAATTGGAAATCCCATAATTGGTACCCAGTCAGATGCCGCATCGTTCGATTGAGACAAACTGCTAAATCTAATTATCAGTTTCGCGCATCCTCTGATTTCACACCAGTTTTGGCAGGCGACGCGCAGTTAGGTGCCATCATTATAACAGAAGACCCATGAAATCGGATGGCATTTGTGTGTCGTTTCATTTCCTGATCATTTGAGAAGACACCGGGTGATCGGGCAATGCACGCGATCAATTTGTAAAAAAAAGGATTGCCGAAAATCCGGGTTGAACTGATCTGTTTTCATTGTTTTGCAGTTTGCATGTAAAGGAACTATGGTAATTGGTCCTATATTAATCTCATCCCTAATAAGTTTGTGCTCACCTGCGCTGAATCAAGAGAAGTGTATTTCGTTGCCATCATACTTGTCTTATTTGATGGATATAATTCAATCCCAGAATCTGTTTTCTCTTCGCGAATCACCAAACCAAAGCCAATTTTCGAAACTATACACAATAAATTCACTCATCATAACCATTTGCCTCGCGACCGAAGTGACCACAACTCATGCGGACATTAAAAGCAGTGTGTCACTGTTACCTACTGTAGCACCGTGAACCGGATCGCTTGGAGTCCAATTCCGGTTTCCACCATTTAGAGCTAAACCTGAGGGGAGGTATGTTTTCTTCCTGAATCGTTTGTGCTCTTGCCTTCGCGACGATTGATGAATGGAGTCACAAATGTAATAACTAGTTACCAGTTCGGAATCGTGTGTACTTTGACGAGTCAGCGTAGACAAAGGTGGTCAACAGGCTAGTTTCTCAAAGTCCGAGTATGTGTGTGAGTGTGTTGGAACCGTGATTGAAAAACAACAAACCAAATTCAGGTGAAAGTGACCAATGCCCAGACAACTCGCTGGCTGGCGGGAGGCAGGAGAGTCAATGGAGTTCGGATGCGTGCTTTCATCATCGATTGTATTTACCTCCCTCGATGACGGCGGGAGGTATGTCGATCTATGCTCGTAGTATTTCTAGCATCGTTGTTTGTTTCAACACATATTATATAATTGTGCTGTTGCTGTTATTCGTAGCCAATGCTTGTTTGTGGTTATTTTTGCAGTGAGCCTAATTTCATTATTTAGTTTTATGGATGCATACATTTTATTGAGATATTGTTTTCTAAATCCAGAAATTGTTTTCTTTTTCAGGTGAAAAATTCCAGCGATGATAGGTGAGTTTAATTGAATACATTAGTCTATTTAGACTGTTTCATTTTGTGGGATAATTGACACCTGATGATCAAATGATCATCTCAAGCAGCACACATCGGTCAAAAATGGTTACAACGACTTGATTATGGCTAATTTGAGTCACAAAGCAGTTACTTTAACTGGCTTGTAACAAATGTGCTACCCTAGCAGCACATATGTTTGCAAACCAGGTCAGGCAACTTGAATGTGACTCATTCAAGTTACAATCAAGTTGCTGCAACCATTTTTGACAGTTGTGTGCTGCTTGGGTACTAGAGATAATTTATCATCTTGAGCTCAAACAGGTTTTGTGAACTCCAGCAATATTAGGCAGATAAGCTTTTGTTTCGAGCCAATTTTTTAAATTATTTCCTTAAACTCATAGAAAAGCAAAACTTTATGAGAAAAAGATCCCGACAAATCGATTTCGTCATTTCTATCCTTTAAAATTCGAAGTGATAAAATCTCCACCCTGTTTTATTTTGAATAGTTTCAATATCGCAAGAAGCAGGAAAACTTGAAGCAAACCAACGGAATAGAAGGAAAAGTAGAGAAGTTGAAGAATAAGAGTGAGAAAGACGAAATAAAGTGGAAATATTGTACATGAAGTAGTTGAACAAAAACAGAATTTCGTTAGACACAAATGCACCCTTCTGGTGTAAAGTGTCAGAAAATAAAAATTTCAACAATATGAAAATGATTTCCAAAGATTGTTAATAATATCTTATCGATGTTTTGCTATAGAACTATCCGTTCCAGAAAGTGTGTGTGCATGGGTTTTTTAGCAAGGGGTAGGAAATCCTCATGTGATATGATGTGATAGGAAGCCACCACCAGTGCAGGACTTGCCACAGCGTACAGTTCCTCATAATGGCAAGATCAACCTACATATGCATATCTATAATCCTCACTATTCCGTTGTATGAAGGGCCAACAACGGGGGTGTAGACCCTTAAGCAGAAGCACTTAGACGAAACCCACAAAATTGATAGAGAATCTCCTTCCAACGAAACGCTCTTATTACAGGAAATGAACTGTAAGCAATACACATTAGGATTTCCGTCTGGTGGTTTGTTAAAAATAAGGTTAGCAAACTCACTGTAGACTGTCAGAAGACAATTAGCCCTTCGTTGATCTCGATCTGTTGATTTCCAACAAGGAAGGCATAATTGTCATCCATGACTGCAAGGGGTAGGAAATCCTATGGACTAACCCAACGCAGAGGCTTGCACTTAGTCAAAGTGGCTGGGTTCGATTCCCGGTCTGCTCTAGGAATTTTTCGTTAAGGAAAATTTCTCGACTCCCTGGGCATAGGGTATGATTGTACTTGCCACACAGTCATACTAATGCAAAAATGGTACCTGGTAAGCTCTCAATTAATAACTGTGGAAGTGCAGTGGGAACACTAAGTTGAGAGCAAGCAATAAGCGAATTGTAAAAGCAATACGCTTGAAATACTAGAAGAAGAAAAAAGAATGCTGGAGTGTTGGAGTGCTGGAGTGTGGTCAGGGTCTTTGTGTGAGTTTATGTGTAGAGATTTTTGATTTAACAGCAGCGATCGAACTTAGAGCAGGCTTGCTGTTGTCGGCTTCTCCATGAGCCATTTGGCGTCTACTCGTTTCCTGAGCCACACTCTTAAAAATAATGAATATTACAAGGGAAGTAATCCTTGTTGCTGGTAAATACTGAGGTTTAAAAAATATGCAACTCAATTGTATGTTCTATTTAATATATTGTTAAATATTTACTTGAATCCCCAAAATAATAAACTCTGTCACACTCAAACTGAAAACCAAATCTCCGTTCTTATTCTAACTTCTCTGGTGCGATATTACGCTCCTGGTCCAAATGAATATATCACTCCTGATCATCCTCCAAAGGGTCGTGACCTGTTTCTTCTTGTCTTTATTGCTAGGAGCAGACCGGGCTACCATATCGTTATACTGACGTGGATGCACTAGCTAGGAGCCTTCTCTTGCTACTGCTCATCGGTGAATTGTTCAGCATGATTATAGCCAACGCCTTGGACGCTCTTGCTGCCAAAGCAGGGCAAGCATTATCGAAGTGACTTTTTTAGTTCAGCCGGTCATTGATTATCACGTTGAAGGGCTTAATCTCACGTCGATGATATATTCTCCTTCTGCGTTTATTACCCCATGCATTGCCTTTCGGTTTTTGACAAACACCACTTCTATCTTGTAATGGACTATCGTCAGTTTTTTCATTCGCATTCAATCTTCCACAGTATCTATTGACACTTCTCGAGATTGCCTGACTACTAGGAGTAAAACATCACCCACAAAACGGACAATCCTCATACCCCTGTGACGGCTCGGCTTCAACACGCCATCGTACAACTCATTCCAAAGTGGTGGTCCGAAAATGTAACTCTGAGGAACGTCCGCTACAATTGTCATTCTTCTCTCTCTCGTAATACCGTCTTGAAGATCAGCATTCGGTCCTGAAAGTAACTCCTCTATATCCTGCAGAGGTACTCAGGTAGCGTCATACTGTGCAACGAACGGGTGATTGCTTCGTTGTGTGCATTCTTCACATCTAGGGTGACCACGGCGCAATAGCAATGCCCCTTTCTCTATTTCTCCCGTGCCATCTTTGAAGTCTCCACTACCACCTACCTGTGGACCTGCCATTCCGGAAGCCAAACTGAATGTTCGACTGGTCAGTTTGGCAACCGATTCCGACAGGATTACAGGTCTATACGCCGAAGAATCTGCGCGAGGTTTTCCCTGGTTTGGAAGCAGCACCAGGTTTTGTCGCTTCTAATTATCGAGGAAGCTACGAGGGTGGGTTATTAAGTCCGTGACTTTTTGAATTTCCAAACTTTTATGTTCCTTTAAAGGCAACACTGGAATCTGCATAGATCATCGGTTTTGAACGTTTGTGTCGATGCTTACTTAGGCACTATAACGTTATTGGGCGTAGCGCGTTATCTATTATTTCGGTGACCTATAATTTGGTGGTACGAGTGAACACAGAAAAAAAAGAAGCTGCTTCCCGGTGAGATGTGACGGTATGACGGTTGTGGTGGTAGGGTTCATAATTTTATTATGATCCACACTAATGGTTAGCAATAAAGGGTGTCCCACATCAAATTGCCTCTCGGAAAAAAACGCTGCATTACCTAGATCACTGATCTCTTCCAAACTTTCAGACAATAAAATATAACCCATTATCCATGCCATTTCTTCCTCAGATTTGATCTTCTCCATGCTTCTATAGTGTCTGCTTCATACTAGCCCAGTATTTTTAGATAGTCCATGGGGGTCCTTGTTTCTTTTCAAACAGCTCCCGCGTCATCAGAGCCCAATATCTCTCGATTGGACGTAACTCTGGACAATTTTTCAAATTTGTAGTTTATGGTCCACTATTCATATGATTTGCATCGTACCACTCCATCACAGTTTTAGTGTAATGAAATGATGCCAAATCAGGCCAGACCAAAGGTTTTCCTTTGTGGTGTATCATAAAGGGTAGCAATCGCTATTGCAGGGACTATTTCTGGTATATCTCCGTGTTGATTGTGTCTGTAGTGACGAAAGATTTACTCATTCTGCCACACATCAAAATTGCTTGCAAAACAGGGTATTTTTAGGAAATTTCCATGTTCTTCGTACTGAAATGCTAAGCTGTAGCAGTTCTCGCCTGCGATCGCTACCGCGTACACTTGTGCGAGGACGTGCCAGTGCTCTTTCTGTGATGCGGAGGAAGCGGGAGGAAACATTCTTCTATCTTCCTTTATTATGTAGCGTTAAAGCGAATTTTCAATCACTGCTATGTATTAGCAGAAGAGCCCACGCCAGTGAGCAAGGCGCACGCGCCAGGGAATTTATCTGCATTCGCTTCTGTGAACTTCTGTGAGAGCTCTTTTTCTCAGTCTAAAACGATTGAGTGTTGTGTGAATAAAAAACATTTTTTCCACTTACAAGCGCCACCCGCATGCAAAGACGCTGGAGAATATAAACAAAAGAGAATAGCCCTCGTTGAGGTCGGAAGAGTGTGTGGAAAAATTAAAATCTCTCTTTACCACACTGAAGATATGGACATCACTGACACAGGATATAAAACATGCATTCGTCTATTGTCTTGACCACTTCTCGCTTTCCTGTCGACCATCAAACGTTCCGAAAATTATTTGAGCACACCGTGAACAGTGGATTTAGGTTTCCAAATTTTTGTTTGCAAGTTCCCGTATTGTATAGTCTGGATTTGCCTTACGTCCGTACAGCATCCGCTCTTCCATCTTAAACAGTAAAAGCCAGTCCTTGCATTTTCCATCAAAGACTCACACCAACACTCCAAAAAAAGTTTTCATTGCTACGTGCAATATTTAAAAAGTGAATGTAATTTGTATTTTAATAGTGTCCGGATTTATTTGGATGCAGACCTTACTTTCTGGTTGCAAAAATGGGTTTGATCCGGAAGCTAGAAGGACGCATGCATTCCGAAGCAATTTTCGTGTACACACTCCAACAAGCCCCGCTTCACACACATTAATTGTTGTTATTATCAAGAATGTAGTAGAACTTTCAACCAAGTGGCGGTGCAGTACTAGATTGACGCATGTCGTGACCTGGTCGTCGTTTTCAGCTTTGATAATGTTGCTTCACTTTTGCTGCTGCTGCTGCTGCTGGTCCGTTGCTGTCAAAGTTAGTTACAAGCATGAACTGAATCAGCCCAGTTAGCTGGTTTTTAAAGCTAACTACAAGTTTTATTTAGTTTCACGCTATGTTGATTATACTCAAATCAAATGATTGTACCCAAATCGAAAGGTAAATTTATACACTTAAAATCCTTTAAATCATTTAACATTTCCTTCTCACATACTCTGTATACTACAACGCATATAGTGTAAATTATGTAGAAATTATAGTTGAGAATAGAATCAACTTACTGTATCAATGATTATCTTACCACTGTTTCAAATTATGGGCACATGTACCATGAGGATTTTTTGCACACAGGTTCCTCGAAACCAATTTATCACAGAGTGCTTAGTGCCTAGACATTCGAAGCAACCGTTGGGTCTTTGTTTAACCGTCAACAACTTTTTATGAAAAACAGAAACAGGTGCGCGTAAGCTGTACACACAAATGTTGACGGAACCACACTGCTGCATCATTGACGATGAAACACACGTAAAAGCGGACATTAAAAAAATCTCGGCAACCAATATGTGACTGCGAAAGTGTCAAAGTTTCCCAAAAAAAATCATGATTTGGCAGGAGATTTGTTCATGTGGTAAACGAAGCAAGCCTTTCGTGACATTTTCAACTGTTAATGGTCAAGTATACATGAATGAATGCCTGCAAAAAAAACGACTGCTTCCGTTTCTCAAATCACACAATGGTCCAACATTTTTTTGGTCGGACCTAGCCTCTTGTCAATACTCCAAGGAGGTTCTGGAGTAGTACAAGACGAATAGTGGCACTTTCGTGCCGAAGGATCTTAATCCCCCAAACTCTCCAGAGTTGCGGCCAATTGAAAAATATGAAGCACGAACTTTGTAAGCATCCTAAAGTTGTCACTACAGAACAGGAAATGTTGAAGTCATGGGTTAAAAGCGGAAAAATGTCGGTTCAAGCGTTGTACAAAATATAATGCGTGGTATTAAGAAGAAAGTTCAGGCTTTTGGATTTAGAAAGAAATACAGTGAAATAAAAATACCTTAACCAAGATTATACATTGTATTTTATTCCCTAAATATTTCATGACAATCGGTTGAGAGACTTCATTTTGAGGACGAGTTTAAAGTGATGCTAGTTTTTTTTGTGAGCCATTGAACTTTAAGACTCCACTCTCACACTCAACTACTAAAACATTAACAACGTTACGCACACACTGAATTTTTCAATGCAAATTGATGTATTGTTATTTTGCGCACAACCAATGTTGTATTTTTTCTCCAAGTTACGATCCATTACGAGAAATGAAACAAAATCATGCGAAATTACATTACAATCTTTTTCTTTGGGTGTAGATAAGGTCAAATTATATTCACAGAATGCTTCCAGTGCGTAGAATACCCATGCATGCTAATGCTATAAAACAACCGTCGTATTTGAGGCAAAATTCCTAGAACTGTCCTAGAGCTAGTCGAACTTCGGAGTTCTAAAGAAATTTAAAGTTGCTACTGTTTACAGTTATAAACCTGCAATCGTTAATGTCAAAACTTGTATTTTCTTCGATCTCGAAAATATAATTATTCATCACAGTAGGTCAATAATCATTTTTTATTTAATATCCATTAGTGTCCTTGAATCTTCTTCCCGCTTTCCTTCATATAAAAACCAATATGTTGCATTAATGTAGCTCTTTTCCCTTACAATTCTAATTTTAAGTACGTTCCCTAAGTCCAGTGTTTCCCAACTAAAACGATGTCTTGGATTAAGATAACAAAATAAATCGTTAAAACCACCTTTATGCATCAGCTAATAGGTAGGTGATTTGGGTCACGCCATTCTAATCCTACGCCAAAATGCAAAAAAAAAACTAACTAATTTGTTACGGCACCACACGGCCCGAACTGTAAAACTAGACCAAATCCAGCACAACAACTAGGGTCAAACAACAGGTGTCCCAGTAATCACGCAGCGCCGTTTAGAGAACCTGCTTAACGGAGTGTGGACCCAGCGCTGATTGTTTTTTGCCACAATAATACAAATACCTCTCGCTACCTGTTGTCAAGAGATTTAGCAACTTTTATTTGGATATTAAAATGGACAAGGTTGAATCAATCGAAAGTCGATACGCGTGCTGGACTCTGAATGCGATTCAACGCTGTCGGACAATTTGTATATAGGTAAAAAGAAGACAGTCGTCGCTCAGTTCGCGCCCCAGGGCCTGAACCGAATATTTGCGCTGTGAGCTAGGGTATTGAGATTTTGGGTTCGGTTTCATCATTCTGCGCCGGCCCGTTGATGCTTGTGTTTAGCTTAGCATTGTCGACCTGAGCAAGATCACAGCGGCAGATGGTGGTGTGGGATTTGGAGAAGCATCGAATTGCAATCGAAACTGGTTTCATCTATCATTATTCAAGTCGCTTATGCGATTTAAGGTTATGATAACCACTGGATTTTACTATTTCCATTTCCACTGATCAGAGAATGATTGATTCAACTGTTTTAGGCTGTTCCTTTTTCTTCGATGGGTGCATACCTGGGATGTCGATTGGATTCTGAACAAATCTGTGTCAATGCTGTTGGTGTTTTTAATGCAACGATCGGCAAACGGTATTCAGAAGCAATCAAGATCAACAGAAGCGCTAACGCGTGCTAAAAATTAATTCGCAAATTGACCGAGATCAGCGCTCATTTCATGCTGGTTATTTTTTTATGGAGCAGATTTGAATTTCTTTGGTTTCCAATCGAAATTGATTGTTCTCGAAGAAATATATCGGCATCGTAAATTTGATGACTTTGCTCTACAATCTAGTCTGTCCATTTGAAAATGACAACGAATGCATAACGAATAAAAAGATGACAATTGTTATTTGAGTTGTATTTTGTCGACGGTTGAACTCATTGAATTGAAAATCGATTTTCATTTCAATTTCTATAATTTCTATATCAGTTTCTAGCTAATTTTCTAACTTATTTTTGGTTAATACTTTTGCAACTGTTTTGAAGTTACATCCAAATGCTCGAAGTTGACTAGCTGTATCTTATTTCTCAATGCATGCAGGGCACTCATATACATACCTTATATCGCAATCAAGAAATAAAGCAAATACTCTTTCTAACTTCCTAATGCCGATCCAACTTCCCTTAAAGAAATACACAACAATGTTTTACCGCGAAACTCGGTTGAGAACTGTTTGTCTCCAATTTTCCAAGATCTCTCGCCTCTTGGTCTTCAATGCGCATACCTCCGCCTTGTTCCGGCCGGATTCGAGGCAAAACACATTTTTGAGGGATTGTTGTCCGTTATTCTCAAAACATGCCCCATCCTCCAGCCTCCACCATTGTTTTCTGCTATTTATGTGCACTTTTTACAAAGTTGGTTTCGCATTCAATACCACATGCGTTGTCAAAAAAGAGAGGCATGTTCGCACTTAAAAAGAACATTAGGGTGAATACAAAATTCTTACAACACAGTTAATATGCTACACAGATAAAAAGCAACATTGAATTTTCTGCTTTATCAAATGCACATGAAGGGAATGCTAGATTTGCCAGAAAATAATGTGACATTTAATGTAAATTTAAGCCAGATAACGCCAGAATCTAGCCTATTGTATGAAAGATTGCAACCAATTTCGTTGCTTACGCCTCCTTTGGCTTGGAATTAAACGGGGAGATATTTTGCGCGCTTGTTAAAATTAATTATTTTTTTCTGTGTATAAAATCTCATGTATTAATCGGATAAAAATCAAACTTGCAGGGTAGTTTAATACATGTATTAAGCTCAGTATACGTACATTGGATCATTATTGGAGGTTATTCGGTAAAATTGTCGCTTCACGACATCCATAAGAATAGTCGTATCCGGTACCTTTTTCTCATTTTTTTATCCACTTCCTACGCATGTCATATTTACCCTTAACTTTCTCCTTTGTGTTTATGAGTTTCCGCTTCATCATAGCCCAATATGTTTCTATTGGACGTTGTTCAGGGCAGTTCGGTGGATACATGTGCTTCGGGACAAAGTGCATCGAATTAGTCTCATACCATTCCTGCACGGTTTTACAATAGTGGCAGGAGGCTAAACCCGACCGAAATAGTGGTTTTTATGGTGCTACGCCAAAAGTTGGTAAAATACATTTCTGGAAGTATTCAGTCTTGTAAATTTTATCATTGATGGTGCCTGTTGTGTTGTGTTGTCTCTTTTGACTGGTGCAGATAGCTCGCCAAATTAAGAAATTCGAAGAGAATTTTCGACATTTTCTTTTTTATTTGAAACGAACATCGACTATGAATTTATCTTTTCCCATGTACAATTTCTGTCCTGGCATTTGTTGGAGGTCAGTTTTGACATATGTTACCATCTCACGGCAACTGTACTGGTTAACATAACCGTGTATAGCTTCCTTATCGGATCTTGGCAACAGTTTGCTACCGTTCATCGCGGTTTTGGAAGTACTGAACATTGTATGTATGTAATCCAGCACTTTCTTTGACGTAACTTTGCGAAGCACCGACGTTTTTGGCAGCATCACGTGTTGACATGTTGAGATTTCGAGTGAAATTACCTTTAATCTTCACATGCTGCTCCCGGTTTCCTTCATGCTACGCACTTGTGATCCAAAGTAAAGCGGTCGTTGAACCATTTTAGTACTCTTGAGATGGTTGAATTACAGGTTTGCAGCATTTTTCTTGAAGCACGATGGGAAACCTCCGGATGCTTGAATCTTGGTCGCAACAAACCACACTACAACTAAATTTACAGGATTTAAACAAAACACTTCGAAGATAAAATGTGCAAAACTATGGTAAATTTCTGTCGAGGGAGAAAAAAGTTACAGCCAGTTGTAAGTGTTGTAATAATTTTGTGCTCGCCTTTTATTGAACGGAAACCGTATGGAAATTTTGTTAAACAAAATAGTTTCTGGTGCTTATCGTATACGCTATAGCATGAATGTTTAAAAAATCTGTTTTACCGATATAAAATTAAATTCGAAAAAAAAGCGAAACTTGGAGGAGGGGGTGATTTTTTAAATATTTCATTTGGAAATTTTAGTTTTAGTCCAGCCGTATAGCACTCCTTCCGGCTTTTTTAATAAAACTAAATTTAAAACGATTGTCCACTAACACCTTCTCTGTGCATTTTAAAGCCAAAATATGGACAAAGTGGCCCACTCTGTAGACGGTTCTTAAGACGAATTAATAAAACCTTTACAAGACCATAAAGATTTTGATATTTTTCTAGTGAAATGTTATGACCACTTGAGAACCTTCATAAAACCTATTGGCTGCCATCAAAACCAGCATAGGGCAAATGGCCACAGCTGTCAAACTTCACTGTGATATCGTGGTTGGTTTTTGTTTTTCAGCTTTGTTTGATCCGCTGCTCTTCTGATTCATTTAACAGGAAACAATATCTAAGAAAAAAGCTCTAGAGTTGTGGGAAATTTTGTTTGATAGCAAAATATCCAAAACAAATTGATTTTTTTTATTGCTTATCATGCTCCATATCAGTTGCTCATTTAATATTATAGTGAATATTGGCACGATAAGAGCCGAAAATAAATGGGCCTCGGAGATTGTGCGAATTTACATTTATAAAAACACAACTCTAACAAATATATTCGATATGAGAATCATTATTTTTTCTGAAAATTTATGGAATTCAATAAAGTTATCTACAAGAATGCCAAAATTTGGTGTATTTATTTTTCCACCAAATAAATTTGGTGAATTTTTTTTTCCACATATCAATTATTTCATATCTTTCAATATGACGATTGGAAGAAATCACATTTTTTCCAAAAAGCCAATTTATCTTCGCAATAGCGACTATAAAACTATTTGGTCATATGTTGACTTTCTGCATTGCCAATTTGCCGCTTAATGCATTTACTGGGGGCAAAATTGGTTTAAAATGCTTTTTCAACTGACCATAATTAGATAATTTGAACGAGTCCTAAAACAACATTACAAAACAACATTTTACGACACTTTGATTGTTATTTTTTGTATTCTCTCATGCTCGGAGTAACGATCTTTGAAGAAGTTTATCATAAGCAGATAATTTCTCATCTCCATGCGAAGCGCTAGGAGTGGGCGGTAATTTATTGCTAAAATGAATAGAAGTTACGAGTTCATAAAGTCAAAATAAAACCTTTGATAGGAGTAAAAGTAGCTTTAGAAGACAAGGTTTCAAGGTCGTTGCATAGAAGCTGTGTAGGTTCTCATAAACCTGGCTAAAATTTGAAAACTATTGGCACCTTTTAATGTGATAATAAAACCAAATTGATTTCTAGTGGCTTTCACATAACTATAATAAAACTCAATAAAGCTGGATGGTTTTGGCAATACCACTTGGGTTGGCTCTGTCCTATTAGGAAGAGCTGATGATAAATCTGTAGATGATCGCAGTTGGCCATGTTGGCTTGTGAGAAGTAAAGCTTTCGTCTAGAAGCGATGCTTTTTCTTTTAGGTGGACATTGACAAATGATTTTTGCCCTACTCATTAGCATCACCAATACATGCGAACACCATAGAAGAGGAGCAGTGATTGACTTGTCGGCACGAAACTCATTTTGTCCATTGTATGAAGAAGGCGTTATGATGGCATTCTGCGATATGACAATCAATACGAATGTTTATTACATTTTAAGAAGCATGTGTTTTATGTACCGAAAGTTTGTTTGTAAACGAGCTTAAGAGAATTTAAGAATTTACGGCATTAATATCAGCTAAAGCATAGAGAAATTGTTGCTTTGATTTAAAAGTTTACCTAGGTAATAACCATAAACCAGCTATAAACACCTCTGACAAATTACACAGTCTTCTTCTCCTACTTCCTGGCTATTTTTTACGCTCATTAAACTAGCTTTTGCCTGCTTCTCAACTTAGTGTTCTAAGCGCACTTCCACAGTTATTAATTCAGAGCTTGCTTTGCCAACATAAATGCATGAATTAGTATATTGTGTGGCAAGCACAATTATACTCTATGCCCAGGGAAGTCAAGAAATCCTAGACCGGTCGGGAATCGAACCTGTCGCCTCCGGCTTGGTAGACCCTGCATTTACCGACTAAACTATTCGAGGCCCTCACAGATTTTGGTTTAAAATTCTAATAGTAATAGCATTTGGGCTAACGGAGTTTGGGGTAATGTTATATAGCCATACTAAGGTATTCGACATGTTTCAATGGTCTTAAGAATAATGTTCTAAAAAAGTGTTGAGAATATGCTAGTAATTAGCGATCGAATTTGCGATGTGAAAAATCATTGATTTGTATGTATCTATCTAGTATATCCTTTCAATTTTGAGGTATTGAAAGTTTACTGTCAATTGATTTTCTCTTTACTGCAGTAGTAACAACAAAGATAGAAGCTGATATCGGGTGCTAGTGGCATAATACTTGGCCTATGAGATATTGTACTACCTTCCGTAACATTTAGGAATATTTATGCAGCTCTTTCCTGAACTCTGTTCTTCATCATAAAAGAAGGAAGACTTTATTCATTAGATTCGCACTATGTTATTAAACTATGACCTGATCCTAAACATCTATTAAACTACTAAGCTTTCTTAAATCATTATCTATTGTAATATTAAATCAATTCATATTCTGAATTATTTAAGGTACTCCAGCTACTTAGGCAGCTTACTACACCTTTTATATTACTAACTTTTACTTAAAAGGCATTACGCCCTGGTGGACATAGCCTGCTCCGCTAGTCACTTCTATGTTACTAAGTCTATGCCTGCTGATCTCCAGGTTGCTGGACCACCCATGCTTGCAAGGTCCTCCTCAATTTGGTCCTGCCACCTCAAGCGTTGAGCACCTCTGCGTCTTGTCCCAGCCGGATTTGAGCCACCTTGGCCATTTTGGCCGGGCTATTTTCAGGCATCCTGACGACATGCCCAGCCCATTGCATCCTACCAGTCTTCTCCATCCTCTGGATGCTGGGTTCACTTTATAATAACGGTAGCTCGTGGCTCATTTTTCTCCGCCGTAGACCGTCTTCATGTACACCTTCATATATAGGCCGTCGCTCAAACACGCCTAGCGCAGGCTGGTCCTCTGTGAGCATCATCCACGTCTCATGCTCGTAGACAACAACTGGTCTTATCAACGATTTGTATAATGTGCACTTTGTACGGGGTGAAGTTTTCCAGAACACAAGATTTTTGCGGAGTCTATATAAGGGCTTTCATTGATGATGCGTCTCCTAGTTCCGCGGCTCACACTGCCACCCCCCGCACATGTGTCGTTCACATCCATATCGTCCAGTTTAAGCCAGAAGAAGTCGGAAAACATCGAACTGTAGCGTCTCTCCGTTAAAGGTGTACAGAAGTATAGACCGATGACGCCTCCTGCCCAAAATACACACCAAACAGTGACTTTCTGGGGATTTCCACTTGGTGGACCTTGTGTGGATTGTCCTTGTCCAAAATTCGACAATTCTGCTAGTTCGCAAATCCGTTCATCCAGAAATGGGCTTCATCGCTGAAGAAACACGCATATTCTGTCATTAACCGGGTCAATCAAGCACACGATTCCTCATGTTCCCCATCACGATAATGGCTGTGCCGATCTCTTGCGATTCTTCGTAGCTCTGGTAAATAGAGTAAGCACCAAACGTACGCACTATTTTCGTCAAGGTCTCCTGCAGCGCTACGATGTCGAATTTGCGGTTTTTCAATGTATAAGATAGCACACGGGTTCTTTCAACAAAGTTGAGAGTTCTGCAATTCCATGCTCCGAGTTTTCAATCGTTAGCGTTTGTTTGATGCCGGCTCGCAAGGCCTCCATCAAACACCCCTTTCTCACCGGAGGACCATCGTGTAAGGGTTTATTTATGGTCTAACCGCCTACATGAAAAACACTCGGATGCAGCCGCCCCTAACCTGGAGAACAGACGCTGTTTTGAACTGCCCCTAACATGCGATATAGACGGTCGGATAAGCTGTCCCGCTGGAGACAGCCCCCACCCTCTTCTCTCACCGGGGTTGATCGAACTCCAGCCTGTGCCACGGAGAGGAAAGGTTAGGAGTTACTAAAGGCTAAGATGGTACGCATATTTCAGTCATTTACCCGTCAAATATATTACGATCCATATTTATTTAAGTTTATTTACAATGTGCTTGCCTTAGTAGTTCAGTATTTTTAAAAGGTTTTGTGTATCCATGTGTAACAGTTAAACAATATGAAGGAATTTGACGCTCCAAATCTCATGGCTATGTTGGACGTAAACGTACCTACGTACAAACTTCATTCCAGTGATTTTTTCGCTTCCCTCGACGCTACACTGAACGAAATATATATAAAGGCAATCGAAAATTTGTAATGTTATAAAATTAGGTTTATTTACGCAAAACTTCTGTTTTCCAGTTTTGTGTGTTTAATGTCATCTCTCGTTTACGACACAGTTTCTGTAATAACATGTTTTTAAACGATGGATATCGACTGTTTTCATCTGCTTAGACAGAAATTTGATCTTCATATGTATTATGTGGTTTTCAGAAAAGCCCGAAGTAATCCATTCTTTCAGAGTTTGAGCCCGGGCCTGTCGTGAAAACGGTGGTACATAATTTCTTGAAATTGGGTGATAAATATGAGACCATCCAGAGAAAAGGGCGTCCAGCATCGGTTTCAGAACGCGCAAAACGCAAAATTAAGCGTTTGGCAATCAATCGTAGGCTTTCTTTGTGTGATATCAGGAATAAATTGAATCTTCTAGTGTCAAACCGTCGAGTGCAGCTAATTTTAAGCAGTGATAATAATACCAAATATGGTAGAAGTGTGCCCGTTCCTCGCTTATTGCCTCGACATAAAAAAGCAAGATTGGAATTTGCAGAAAAGTATCGAAAAAGAGTGGGAAAATGTGGTGTTCAGCGATGAAAAGAAATTCAATTTAGATGGATCGGATGGATCAACTAACTGTTGGCAGGATATAAGACTCGAAAAGTCACAAAGGGAATCGAGCAATTTTGGAGAGGGCACACTGTAGATCTGGGCAGGTTTTAGTCTTGCTGGAAAAACAACAGTGTGTTTCATTTCGACAAGAATGAATTCTGAAAAGTATGTGCAGCTCTTGGGCGAAGTTTTGATCCCTTTCGCTGAAAATATTATGGATGACAACAATACATTTCAGCAGGACAACGCCGCATGCCATTCTGCACGTAACACGAAATAGTTTCTTGCGAATAGTAACATCCCTGTTCTCGAATGGCCAGCATGTAGCCCACATCTCAATCCAATCGATAGTGTTTGTGGCCTTCTTCCCCGAAAAGTTTTTAACCATGGGCGTATGTTTGACACCTTTCTTCAACATCAAACTGCAATTGTCGAAGAATGGAGCAATTTGGACAATGATGTTCTAAAATCACACATCACTTCAATGCCGAGACGACTGATGGAGGTCATTAAAAACAAGGGAAGAGCAATGCATTATTAATTACACTTAATTTCATGCAATAAACTACGTTTGTCTCTATATTTATTTCTTGTGGAAGAAATTTAATTTATTTTCAATAATTAATTTAGAGTGTGCATCACAAATTATACAAACCAGTTGAGCAGTGTTTTATGTAAATTCTGGAATATTGATCAAAAACTTAGGTAACAGAAATTATAAACGCAACGGAAGCCTTTTGAGTCTTGTCCTTATATTTATTTCTCTCAGTGTACTAAGTACGAGTATGATTTGAACGAGCCAGTTCGGCCAATGACTAACCATCCGTATCCTGACTTTGGTTTGACGTGTTTAGAACTAGAATATAGTTTCATTAATACAATCATATAATGTCACATGAATAAAATAACGAAATATGTTTTTCACGGAACTTATATGTATGGTTTTTTTTATTTTTTGTCTTGATTATCGAGATTTTCAGCCTCGGGCTGGTTCATCTCCCGTCGTAGTCAGTCAAACACCACTTTTGGGCATTTTCGTAACTTCTCCGGGGGTGAGATTCGAACTCGTGACTTGGGCGTGAGAGGTATGGATGATAACCAATACGCCGGGGTCGCCCCCTTATATGTATGGTAAATTGTGATGTTTAAAGACAATTTCTTTTCAGATTATTTTGGTTCAATGGACTTTGAAGCATCGCATATATTCAGCAATTTCTTGCCATCTTTGAGTGAAAAAATTCTGAAAAATGAACATTGCTCTTGAATATTCCACCCTAAGACATCTTAAATAAAGAAATAATCCATCGTAGGGTCCTCCCTTAGCAAAATTGGCAAAAGCTCATCTAAAAAGCACAGTCCTGCTGGAGCTTGACTCCCTGGGCATAGGGTATGATTATACTTGCCTCACAATCATAATGATGCAAAATTGTACCAGGCATCGAAAGCTCTCAATGAATGACTGTATAAGTGCATTTAGAATACTTGGTTGAGAGCGAGCATTAAACTAACTATGAAAATTTAAACATGAAATGCCAGGAATGATAAAAACAATGGGACTGTGTTGAAGCTCGTCATATCTTAAAAAGTAATTTAGAAGCATAAGAGCTCGCGAAAAATGATCACTTCATACGTGTTTAAGGCCTTTAGAGCATGTTAAACGTTTGTTTATCTGAAAAAAAACCCTCACAAAAAAAAAAAAAATCGTCAATGCATTTTCAACAAATAATTATGCCATTATGTTTCAATTGCTTCGACTGATTGTACCTATATAACACGAAATGATGTAACTTACCTTGCAATCCGAAATAATAGTGCCTTTTTGCAATAATTCAAAAGTGTCATCCACCAAAATAACTACACTCAAAGCTTCCGAGTTACACAATCAAAAGTCCACTTAGCTTGAACAAATCAGCTACCTCACCTCTTGTGTCGATTCCCCCATTATCAGCGCTGAAGTAGCAATAAATTAACCAAAAGAGCACCTCAATTTGCCGAATCAGCGGCGCTTGATCTTTGAGCAACGACAACGAGGAACGTCGAAATCGGAACCGAAGCGCCTAAAGCGGAAGCAGCTAAACATAAGCTCTCTATTGGCTTTCTTCGAATCAACCACAAAACTGTTGACCACCCGATCAACCGAATGCCTCAGTGACTTGATTTTCTTATATTTCCACTTTTTCCGCTCGCCGTGACAAACCGGTGATTATATAAATAAGAAGATATATTACCTTTCCGGATGCCACCACTGCTGACCAACCATTAATGAAACATTTCGCATTGATCTTGATCACGGTAATCTTCACGACTTAGCGAAACATTCAAGCCCATTCAGTTTAGGAATTCAAAAACTTACTCAAATATTAAAAAGCACTCATTAACCTCCCCAAGCCAACGGTGATTAAGCACTTTCAGGTATCGTCTACCGCAATGTTCCCGAACAAAGCACCGATTGCTTCCGTGTCGATCGCGACTGAATTGCCGCAGGCATGTAACGCCAATGTCATCGAAGATTGAGCAGAACAAAAGAAATGGCAACCTCCAAAGTGATCTTTGTGTTCCGAGTCAACATTTTCTGAAAGCAGCTCTACATTCTTCCGGTTTGAGGACCATCAAGACGGTTACCCTCCAAGACTTATTTTTATAAAAGGAAATAATTGTATTTATGGTCACCAGGTCCTTAGAATTCCACCAGGTGTACAATGATAGTGCCGGGAGGTCATTCGATTGATTCATTTATCTTCCGAAAGCAATTAACCGCACATTCTTTTATAAGGCCGTAAAGGCAGCAGCCGTTTGAGAAACATATCTGGTTTTAACACAATTTGCTGACCGTCTGTCGAGGAATCAACACGCCCCAGAAGTAATGCTATAATACCCATGCCATGTCGGTGGAGGTAGGATGCAATTTAAGGCAAGCGAAACAAGCGGACTTCCACCCAAAGGCCACCATCAATGAACAGAGAGAGACTGCATGAACCTACCTGTTTCAAACCGAACAGGTTTATTCGGTTTTAATAAATGTGTTCGTTTGTATGAGGTGCAGACTGTGTGGTAGCACCAGTGTAGGCAGAATCGTGGTAAAACTGACCGGTCAATATATCAATCAATAATGGTCACTCTAGCATCAATAAATGCCGAGCAATAAAACCAAAGATTTTGTTTAAAATATTCAGGGCAAATTTCTAAAGGCTGATTTATCAGCTTCGAGGTAACAAAAGGTTTTGGCGTCCCTACTGATCGAAAAAAACTTTGTGTGTATCGGAACTTTGTAGTTCTAAGCAATTTTGCATACTTTGATTTTAGAAAATTAATCTAGACCAACATTTAAAAAGAGCTTAAGTTTTTCATGGGCTTATTTTTTAATCAATATGATGTAGAAATGAGAAAATCAGCAGAAATGTGCCCAAAGTGTGACTTTTAGAAAATTATCTAAATATTCATATCAACGAATTATGCAACCATATGGATTAAAGCAAGCCGAAGAGCACAATCAAGTAAATGCCACCGATTACAGCCCTTGTGTGTTGCTTGAGAGAGTAATCAGAAAATTTCAAGAAACTCTATTTAATTAATTGAGTGATAGAATTTGCAGTCCTACGTGTTTCTTATCTTTATCTTGAGAAAAGCTTTATTTTGTGATTTATAGGATACTAGTTATCGGACATATCAACTGTGAACTCCGCTGTTGATAGGAGGTGGGCGATCTTTTGTTCTTCTACTTCTTCTTCTACTACTGGAAACACTTTTTGTTCTTCTACTTGGATTCATACGCCACTGCATGCCGCTATTTATTTCTATTCATCACCAGATTATGTACATATCCCAATGATGTTACTTAAAGCTAAACTAGAACGGTACATTAATGGTCATGACATAAAACAAACTAAAAATTACACTATCGATGCGAATTAGACAGGTCTTTAAAAAAATGACTAAACTTACGACGAAGCATCTGGCGAGTCACGTTAAAATCAAACAAGGCGGACACCCTATTAAAAAGTCTTTGTAAACCGCCAATTGCGCCGAACATACTGTAATTTGTTCGTTGTGGAGGTAACCGCAGCATTGAACTATTCCTCAGGGCTCGGGGCTGCACGTTGATATTGATTTGCTCCAGAAGATCAGGACAGTCGATGCGGTCTTGCAAGATGTCTGCGATGAACAAAGCCCTGGCTGTATCTCTACGGGCTAACAGAGACTCCAGGTTAATTAGACGGCAACGGCTTTCGTAGCTTGGCAAACGATAGGGATCCGTCCACGGTAGTTTACGTAGCGCAAATCTCAAAAACCGTCGTTGAACAGCCTCTACTCTAACGACACCGTTGTTGTAATGAGGAGTCCACACAACCGAGCAATACTCTAATATAGAACGACACAAGGAGCAGTACAACGATGTGAGGCAGTAGATGTCCGTGAAGTCCTTAGCAATCCGAAAGATGAACCCCAGAACGCAGGAGGCTTTGCCGACAGCGTACGAGATATGCTGCTTGAAGGTGAGTTGGGTGTCCAGAATGACTCCTAGGTCCTTGACTTGACTGACGCGCTCAATTTCGGTGCCCAACAAGACATACTTGAATAAAATAGTCTGTTTCTTGTGCGAAAACGAGATAACCGTGCATTTGGCCGGGTTGACATCCATGCGATTCAAAGTGCACCAGTCGGCAAAAGCATTTAGCTGACGTTGAAGAAAGCGACAGTCGTCGAGTGAGTGCACTCGAAGATAGAGTTTCAGGTCATCTGCGTATGATAGTCGTGGTCCTTCGAAAGCCAAATTTACGTCGTTGAAGTAGATCAAAAAAATCAACGGTCCCAAGTGACTACCCTGCGGTATACCAGATGTGGCTTTGAACATGTGAGACTGACAATCTCCTATGACTACAGCCAGTTGACGGTCAGTGAGGTACGACTGAAACCATTGCAGCAGGCATCCGTTGATCCCAAGCCTGTCCAGTTTGGCAATAGCTATGCGGTGGTTCAATTTATCGAAGGCTGCAGACAAGTCGGTGTAAATGACATCCGTTTGGGCGCGTTTCGCCATACTGTCAGTAATGTAGGAAGTAAGGCACAGCAGGTTAGTAGCGGTGGAGCGACCAGCCATGAATCCGTGCTGGTCGGTACTGATATACGATTTGCAGTGAGCGAGCAACGGTTCCATAATTACAAGCTCAAACAGTTTAGCAACAGCACCAAGCAAAGTTATGCCGCGATAATTTCCAGCGTCCCGTTTGCTTCCCTTTTTGTGTACTGGAAACATGTGCGCAAATTTCCAACAGCGAGGAAAAATACTGACAGTCGCAGATAGTCGAAAACGTGCAGTAGCGGGGGCAACAAACTATCCAAGTGTAGTTTGAGAAAGGACGAAGGAATTCCATCCGGCCCGGGATTATGAGATAATTTGAGTTTTGAGCAGGCCTTGATTATCATCTCTGCATCGATGTCGACTTGGCCCAAGGTTTGACCGGCAAGGGGAACATAGCTGGCCAAAAGTCTAATGTGGTCATAGCTCAATGTCTCCCCGGTGAAAACGCTAGAAAATGTCTCGGAAAATAGCTGGCAAATACCCTGCGGGGTGGAAGCCTTGTTGCCGTGGAGCGACATAGACGACGGAAGGCCTACTTCGTGGCGTTGTTCGTTTACAAATTTCCAGAATTGTTTAGGACGTGACTTGAGCTTTCTCTGTATTCCACGCCGATATTGAAGAAAGCAACGTTTCGCGACTCGTTTGTATTCGTGATTTATGCTTACATAGTGACGACTTAGAATTAGTGTCCGGTGCTTTGTGAATTTTCTGAGGGCAGCTCTCTTGCCAGATTTCAAGCGACGAAGTTCGCTCGTTTGCCAAGGTGGACGAGTCGTATGACGATGGATTTTCTTAGGAACGTGTCTGTCTATGACATATGCCAGAACGTTGGAAAATGTTTGAGCGGCTGACTCGACATTGACTGTATCCAAAATATTATCCCAATCGAAAAGCGAGAGTAACTTGGCGATATTACGATGATTGGCACGAACAAAATCGTAGGAAACTGTGTCAGGTGAGATTTCGAAGTCATGTTCCAGTTTTGAGCGTAACGTGACCAGTAAAGGCGGATGATGAAGAGTTAGTTTCACTAGATGAGAGGGAGCTTCGCATAAGAGTGGAGCGGTGCCTTCGGCGCTCACGAAACAAAGGTCCAAGCTGCGTGTGTTCTGGTTGGTGACATGATTGATTAGGGAGAGAGTAGCTGAGCTGTAATTGTCCAGAAGGAACGAAGTTAATTTCCATGAAATCCCAGGCAGATTAAAGTCGCCTATCACCATAACTTCGTCGGTTGCTTCGGCATTTTCCAAAATTGCGAGAACCGATTGGCAATGTGTTGCAATTAGGTCACGCTCGCGTATGCGGTCGGGTGGAATGTACAGTCCGCAAAGGAATAATGTACGATCGCCCAATTTGATCGACGTCCAAACTTGTTCCAAACGAATCCAAGAAGGGTTTTCATGAGCCTTTGCTTTAAATTTTGTACTTATAGTCACTAGTACACCCCCACCTTTTGCTTTATGGCTATTATCGGCATTCCTGTCACATCGAAATACCTCGTAATCTTTGCCGAACACCTGAGATGATGTCGTAGCACTGGTCCGAAGTAGCTATGCGGAAATCGTCGACATCGCTGTTAATACCACCGACATTCTGGTAATAAATGACGATCTCGTGTGTGGCAGCCGAAGTACCGATGACATAACTAGAATGCGAGGCAATATCAGGCAAAGGAGAAGCTAAATCGTGAATGTACTTGCCTGCTAAAGCAGGTTGGAAGACCGCTCACATAAATGACCACATAAATTGACCTCTGGATTGGAAAATCAACGGGTTAACTATAAATAACCCACCTCCCCTCCCCCACAAATAGGATATACCTAAGCTTCAATTTGATTATGGGTGATATGTTTGAAATGGTCAACTTACTGTGTAACAGATATCAAACTGAAAATATTGTTTCATCAATCTGCTTTCGATCAGTTTGGTAAACATGGATTTTGTGCATAAAAATGATTCTTAAATTGTAAGAAACATTCATGTTGCTTATCATCTGGTAAAATGTTTTCTTTACCCCTTTCTGCGCTATGACCGACCTGAATTTTGTGAAGACTAGCCAATCGTTACCCAGGTAACCAATAAGCATTAGCATGTGCAGTAAATAAACCCTAAATCTGCATTTCAGATGCTACAAGTATTATATTAGCATTATATCAGCAATTTGAATGCTATCTGTTGTATGCTATTCTGTTATCTGAAGTTGGATTTCAAATGCTATTTAAATGATATCCGTTGCTCCTTCCGTTTTAGTTAAAACGGTTTCCCTGCATCCTGCGTTGCATCTCACGCTCGAGGTTGCGCATCCGACGAATGCTCCTAATGTTGCGGATCCCGTCAGCTACGACTTCAAAAGAGCTGATTATGACAGCATTCTCGGCATTTTGTTGAGCATCGACTGGAATCTTACTCTTGATACCGACGATATCAACATTGCAGTTCAGACCTTCTCCAATATCGTGAGCTATGCTATCGATCGTCATGTTCCGAAGCGGGTTCCTCCAAAGACCAAAAATCCACCGTGGCAGTCTGCTGCACTACGAAAGCTCAAATCATCAAAAAGAGCAGCATTCAGACGGTATTCTAAGCATGGGGAGTTTCACTGCGATTCCGATACTTGCGAATCAACAG
Source organism: Aedes japonicus (assembly GCA_034211315.2). Taxonomy (NCBI): domain Eukaryota; kingdom Metazoa; phylum Arthropoda; class Insecta; order Diptera; family Culicidae; genus Aedes; species Aedes japonicus. Next base: position 394,520 of record JASCZW010000587.1, read on the forward strand.
CGAATACAAATGGATGTCTCGCCAGAATCGTGCCAACTATTTACGAAATGTGCAGGATAGGCTGAAATTAGCTCCTAAGTCTTTCTGGAAACATGTCAACGATCAAAGGAAAGAATCTGGACTACCGTCAACGTTAACATACGGAGAACGCACAGCATCGAATTCCGATGATATTTGCGAACTCTTTTAAAGCAAAATTCGAGGGCGTGTTCTGCTCCGAGATATTGACACAGGGTCAAATTTCGCTAGCAGCGAGTAATGTGCCGCTATCTTGTGATCCGTCAAACACCATCAATATTGATGATTCAATGATCCGTTCTGCTATCTCTAAATGAAATCATCAACATCGGTTGGTCCAGATGGTATCCCTGCAGTTATTTACAAAAAGTGCTGTGCTGGCATACTAGCACCTCTGCGTCACTTGTTCGAACTCTCTCTAGCAACTGGAACATTTCCTCGCTCTGGAAATCGGCCTACATGTTTCCAGTTCAAAAAGGCGACAAGCACAACGCCGACAACTACAGAGGAATATCTTCATTGAATGCTGTAGCGAAGCTTTTGAGTTGGTAGTTCTAGACCCAGTCTTCAATCATTGCAAGCAATATATAGCCGATACACAGCACGGGTTCATGCCTAAGCTGATCTACGACAACAAACCTTTTGACGTTCACAACATATGCGACAGATGTTATGTGTAAGGGCTTCCAAACGGATACAATTTATACTGACTTATCTTCAGCTTTCGATAAGATCAACCATCGCATTGCATTAGCGAAACTTGAGCGACTGGGCTTTGGAGGCAGTGTTTTACGTTGGTTCCATTCGTACCTAACAGAACGACATCTATGCGTTAGGATTGATGACTGCACATCTGGTGAATTCCTTGTCACATCCGGTATTCCCCAAGGAAGTCATCTTGGGCCCTTGTCTTCTTGTTGTACTTCAACGACGTGAATCTTTGCATGGAAGGCCCGAGGTTATCTTTTGCTGATGACATGAAAATTTATAATCAGGTAAAGTCCATCGAAGACGCATGGTTTCTTCAACGACAACTTGACAGTTTCGCTTCGTGGTGCAACACAAACAGGATGGTGTTAAATCCAACCAAGTGCTCCGTTGTTTCTTTCACAAGGAAGAAGAAACCGATAATGTTCGACTACCACCTTGACGGCAGCATTATTAAACGTGAATCGTGCGTGAAGGATCTAGGAGTTTTTCTCGATGCGGGACTTACGTACAAGGAGCATATTAGCTACATTGTTTCCAAAGCAAACCGCAGTTTGGGATTCATCATGAGAATGGCAAAGGACTTTACGAATGTATATTGCTTAAAGAGTCTCTACTGTTCGCTGGTGCGATCCACGGTGGAGTATTGTTCAGCAGTATGGAACCCGCACTATCTTAATGGCGTTGAAAGAATCGAGGCAGTGCAGCGAAGGTTTGTGCGATTTGCTCTCCGTCGCTTACCATGGAATAATCCACGCGAGCTGCCAAGATATATACACCGCATGCAACTCATTGGCCTTGACACACTAGCAGTGAGGAGAGATCTATCGCGCGTCATGTTGGTTGCCGATCTTTTCATGGCAAAAATTGACTGTCCGATGCTCCTTAATCAAATCAACATCCATGTGCGTTCTCGTGCACTTCGCAACAACATTTTTCTTCGAACACCATTTCGACGAACAAACTATGGCGCCAACGGAGCTCTTGTCGGTTTACAACGTGCATTCAATCGAGTGTCAACTGGATTTGACTTTCACCTGCCTCGCCAAAGAATTAGAATTAAGTTTTTAGATATTCTTAGGAACTATCATTAGGACCACATTGTGTCTGTTGATAATAATAACAAATAAAGACAAGAAAGACAAGAAATGCTTGTAGTCTGTAATAAGCATTTCTAATGCAAAATAACATTGATGAAGCATTATCAGAGTAAAGCAGGCATATATTGGGCCAAAAACGGCGTTTATGTTGCATTTTAGGTGACTTAATGACTTGATAGGCTGCCGTAAAGACGCTTTGGAACTGCTTATTGGTTACCTGGGTAGGTTCTTTAACGTCTCTCACAAAAAATTTACTTCGTTTCAACTTCGCTATAACGATGTCTTTCCTGAGCTTTGGCATACTTAGATAATAATGATTTTGAAAGATGATGTTCTTGTAAGGCGTTCTAAGAGCAGTTCATGTGTTTGATGCAAAGAATAGTCACTTCAAGTTATTTTCTCCAAGTTGTTGATAAGACAAACCAATTTCTGCTACTATAAGGAATGGTTAGTTTGATTACCTTACATTACCAGTCAGGGTATCTTCAGCTTGGGGCCTGGGTATCTTCAGCTGTATGCAGAATATGCCTCAAATTCACACGATCCATGGCTGCCCTTCTCTATACCCCAAGTTACATTGCCAAAACCATCCATCTCTATTGAGTTATATGAAAGTTTTATGAACGCCACTGGAAATCAATTTGGTTTTATAATGGTATCGAGATGTGCCAATAGGTTTTATATTTTGGTCAGGTTTATAAAAACCTACACAGCTTCGTTACAACGATCTTGAAACCACGTCTTTATTTGAACTTGTTTTATTGGTTTTATTTGAACTTGTAAAATGCTGTTTTGAAATGCAGTTTTAGGACTCATTCATCTTAGGACACTTAGTCAGTTTAAAATGCATGTTGAAACCATGTTGACTCCAGTAAATGCAATAAACGGCGAATTTGCATTGAGGGAAGTCACCAAATGACCACATAGTTTTACAGTAGCCATTGCGAAGATAAATTGGCTTTTTGGAATAATTGTTATTACGTTCAATCTCCATATTGAAATATGAGAAATCATTGAAATGTAAAAAAAAAATACACCAAATATTAATCGTAATGCAAATGAACTGTAGATATGAGACCAATTTCAGCATTTGTTTAGATAACCTGATTGAATTCCATCAAATTTCAGGAAATTCATGATTAATGTATCGAATATATTTGTTTCAATTATGTTTTTGTTGTTATAAACTTCCATAATTTCCGAGATGCATTATTTTTCAGCTTATATTGCGTCAATATTTACCATAAAGTTAAATGCGCGTATTATTTGGAGTATGAAACGCTGTAAAAAACACAATTTGTTTTGGATATTTTGCTATCAAACAGAATTTCCCGCAACACTAGAACTTTTTAATTAGATATTATTTACTGTTAAATGAATCACAAAAGCAGAGAATCGAACAAAGCAGGACAACAAAAACCAACCACGATATCACAGTGAGGTTTTACAACTGTGGCAAATTAGCCCTATGCTGGTTTTCATGGCAGTCAATAAGTTTTATGAAGGTTCTAAAGTGGCCACTAGAACATTTTCAAAATTTGTATGGTCTTATAAAGGTTTTATGAATTTGTTTTCACAACCGTCTATAGAATAAGCCACTTTGTACACATTTCGGATTTAAAGATGCATAGAGGAGATGTTGGTGGATAAAACAGTTTTGAATGTAATTTTATCAACAAAGCTGGGAGGAGTGCTGTACGGCTGGATTAAAACTAAAAGTGTTACTTGGGACTCGCAGTCTGTGGAGGGTCTGTAGGTGCTTCTTTTCTTTGTAGCAATTGGTTCGTTCTTGAATCCTTACAGAAAATAAATCTTAATATTCATTGTGATGTAAATATCAAAGCATGTAAAAATATATTTCATTCCACACGAAGCAGGAGCTTGCATGAAGTAGTTCTAACAAAGACAAGTTTTTCACACAATATTATCCACAACCTATGGAATGTCTCAGAACTTTACACGATGTGTAATTTCAATTTGTATGTTTTGTGACTCTCCATTCATGTGCATGATATAACAAAAATTCACACTGCTTTTTCGGGCTGTGGAATTTTCACCGGGCTATCGTGTGACATCTTTAAGACGTGCCCAGCCTATCTTAGTCGACCGATTTTTGGGGTGGGGATAATGGAAGTTTCTCGTAGCATCTCATCCCATACATAGTTTATCCACTTTCTTCACGTTTAACAGACGCGTGAAATTACATCTCCTTCAATTGGAAGCCAAAGCAAGCAAAAATATTTTTTGCAATCATTTTAAATTAAATGCAATTATTTTAATGCAATTTTTTAAAATTACATGGAGAAAGGATCGCAGCAAGTCGTGCCTAGAAACTCACTTGTTTTGCTTTTGCTATACGAAAAACAAAATCAAAAAGTAATTCGTAATTCAACTTAAAGGTGCGTAGCGTAGTGATTGTGATTTTTCAAGTAAAATTTCTTCTCGCATGTGTTTTATACCTGTGATTTTCATTGCATTGCATTTGTGCGCGAAAAACTAATTGTATTTGTGCTGTTCCATTCAAAAAAGCATGATGTGAAAATATTTACCAAACAGCGGTGCTACTTCTGCAGAGACATAAATGCATCCTTTAGCATCACAAGAAAGCCGTCCAAATGAAGACTGAACATCAGCAACAATTTTCAGTGAGATTTATCTGATTATAACAAAATTTGAACGATACTACCAAGTATGTGCCATCCTTAAAACAATATGATTTGATGATGGAAATGTATGCACAATACTAAGATCCATTTGATGTTTGTACTGTATTTATGCGGGGCATGTTGTAAGTGAAAGTGAGCTCGGCATGGGCGTGAGTAATCAGGCATTCTAAAATAGGTGACTTAAACTCAACAGAGCTAAAACCTTCCAACTCCCGGGATTAAAAAGGTTGTCGTGTTCGTTGACCTACAAACATTTTTCTTTCATAAAAACACTGCCGGGCGATGGGCGTTGGATTGTATAAACACATACATAAACATACATCTGGCCTAAATTTACATGAAATATCCCATGAATTTGTTCGTTAGAAGGTGTTATGAAACTTGCGGGGTACGATTTTCAATAAATCCGGCCAGTTCATCTGCTTCGCTCACGACGTGGACATTGTCAGCAGAACATACACAAAACTGAAACGTGAATCGGGAAGGTTGGATTGAAGGTGAATGCGTCGAACAGAGCGTGAAAGAGCTCGCATAAGCAGAACTGTGACAATCGACGGATATGAGTTCGAGGTGGTGGATGAGTTTGTGTACCTCGGATCATTGGTTACCTCGGATAGCAACAGCAGCAGCGAAATTCGGAGACGAATTATTACCGGAAATTGTGCCTACTATAGACTCCAGAAGACCTTGAGACCATGTACAAAACGCTGATAATATCAGAAGTTCTCCACGGGCATGAGACGTGGACAATGCTCGAAGAGTACCTCCAAGCACTTGGAGTTTTCGAACGACGCGTGCTTAGGAACATATTTGGAGGTTTATGTGAAAACGGTGTATGGAGGAGAAGGATGAACTACGAGCTGGCGCAGCTTTATGGCGAAGACAGTATCCAGAAAGTTGTTAAAGCAGGAAGGGAACAATGGGCGCGGCATTTTGTAAGAATGTCGGACAACAACCCCGCAAAAATTGTGTTTGCCTCGAATCCGACCGGTACAAGACGCACAGGAGCAAGACCTTGAACTGTGGGACCGAATTTATGTAGAAATATCGTGACGCAGGTGCGGTCCAAATAGGACGTTGGACCAACATAAGTAATAAGTAAGTATCACATGAATTTATGCCAGATCTAGCATTTCCTTTATGTGCATTAGATACCGCAGAGTATTAAATGTTTCTTTCAAACTATGTGGATCGTACGCAGCACCTTCCGTTCAAGACAACCAAGGGTTTTGCGATGGTCTTCTTGTTTGTTTAGCCAATTTATTTGATTACAATCTGAATTTGAATTGATCTAAAAAAATGTTTACATTGTACCTTTTATCTATGCTATATCCACCAAATAGTTTACGGCGTGTACCTACAGGTACTCATAGATGCTGATATTGAGTATGTGTTCAAATGGTGAAATGATGACTTTAATATTCTTGTAATCCAGGGGAAATGTTATTGTTTGTTGATAATAAACTGGACACTAAATCTACTGGAAATTGAAATGGTTCTCCTTAACTATACTCTTTAACTAGAATAATTAACACACACTCTTAAAAAATTCTGGATGGTATGTTTACAACAGTTTCTAGAGTATATTGGATAACATTAAATCTAAGTCCATAATTCGTAAAAAAATACCCACTTGATTAATACTGAGATTTGAAAACCTTAAAGTTACATAATCGTTGTCTTTGGTTTTTATAACAACATCAGACCTATTTTGAACGCAGTCGGTTTCACACGTCAAGACAAGGTACAAGTTAATATTTGTTCTCTTCTGTGATGGCAAACGACCGGGTATTGCACTAATTTATTTAAGTATTCTTGGAAATGAACAAAATTAATCCTACACACTACCAAAAGTTAATATGAATTTCTGTCTCCTGAGACCGACACATGCAAGCGTCCTTTAGCACATAAGAATGAGACGAAAACATGCGAACATTAATTCAATCAAACACATCTTTCGTCAAGTTGCGTATGGGTCAGTCTCAGGAGACTTAATGTTACACGAACAGTTACAGATAATACAATGTTTTTTTATTTGTGAACATATCACCTATTTTGCATTTGAGGTCAACATGTAAATGGTAGCTTAGTAGTTTTGAACATTTTACACTAAGGTATTCATTCTAAAGATATAGTGAAAACAACATGATGTCAAACACCGCGGTAATAAACAAATTATTCTTGCTGTAACTTTGCTGCCTAATCGAATAACGAAAAATTCGGTTTGCTTAATATTACTGAGCATACCTAGAAAATGGAAACAAATGATACCACTATGATACTCAAGTTTTCTATTAGAATGTAAATTTTAACTCGAAAAGTCTGTCAGTACTACATTCGGCATATATTCAGAAAGTATCGTCATGGTTCATTTCAATTTTAAAGAACTTTATTCAATCTCTTTAAAATTAAAATTAGTTGAAAAAGGTTCGAACCCCATAATGTGAGCTCAAATCACACGAGAATTATATTTATCTATCTCACTAGATCATAAACATTTATTCAGGGACTATTCATAAACCCACGTAGACTTTTCTGGGTTGGAGGGGGGTATGTGACTCAAGTCTACGCTGCATACAAAATTTCAAAAGAAATGGAGAAAAGTCTACTAGGGGAGGAGGGGTCTGAGATTTTCAAAAATGAGTCTACGTGGTTTATAAACAGGCCCTCATGATGATAAGTATATGAATAACTCAAAAAGCAATGATTTGATAATGCCACGCTTTGCCGGTCGTAGAGCTGGCATCAATGCACAAGCAGCAACCTCGGCGATGGGCACGTCTGTGTATATGATGTGAGTGCACATTGCCATCCGGGTACATACCATCGAAACCACCCCGACAGACAGCAGATCGAAAGCATAAAACGTCCTCCTCATCCCCGATTACAGGCGCTGGAGGTCACACGCGGAATGCTGTTGTTAATGATCATACAGCAAAGTTGAAATACGTTTCACAAGCACAAGCACACACCAAATATTTGTAGTAACTAAACTGACAGCGGGACAATGACGACAACCCGTCGCATCGATTGTTATGCTACGCGAAAAGAAAGTGAATTCACAAAATACGCGATAATACCGCCCCGGCCACGGATGACGTCATTCTACGAAGCAGATTGATCAAAGTTGTAATACATACGAAGTTCCGGGGTGCGTAGCATGGGATGGGCTTCAGCTGCAAATAATTGGACAGTCTTGTGGAATTTTTCGGGGGGGTCGTCTGGGGCGTTTGTTGTGATCTTTCTGAACCCATCAACGAAAGTACGACCAACGCTCCTCTGACCGTTCGACGTATTGAACAAAGAAGATAAAACTGGCTGGACATTGCTGCAGCCTCAAAACGCCATTGTACTCAGCACTTTCATAGCTGACTGATCCTCGGCAGCCAACACCGAACCTTTTACACTGGTAGGGCATTGCGCATTCACTTCGAAGAAAACGTTTATTTTGTAATCCCAACAATGTACACGTCGGTCATAACTTTTTATCACCGCAAACAAATTTTGCACACTCACGTGGTCTCACCTTTTGACCGCCCCATCAGGGCATAATGTATGTACGGTCATGATGTAAGTACATAGAAACACGCAAATGTGCCGGTAAAGCATGTTAAATTGAAAAGAACATTACTACCAATTGTACCTCGTCGCAAATAGTCCTACAATGTTCAACCATATGTCCACCACGAAGAACTGGCTGAAGAAAACCATTGTCGAACATGAAGTAATGCTGGCCCCTCGAGTGCTCAGACCGGCGGCGACAAGGAGTCAATGCACATATCTACACAGAACATTAAACCTGACACCTTTAAAGCGACCAGCCGAAGCGTTACGGTGGTGACGAGCAAACAATGGAATCATTACGCGTTCCTCTGTTCTGTTCTTTCCAGTAAGCTTCGTACTAGGATGCCCTGTGCATAAAACCAACCGACATTCTCGGATTCGTTGAGACTAGGGTCCAAGGGTATGATTACCAAGCAAGTCTGCCGGTGAGAGGCGGAGAGGTTTCGAGAGAAATAAAAAATATAAGCACAAGCTCAAAGTGGCGTCAAATTACTGTGAAATTGGTGTGATTTGCTATGCTGTGCATTTCGCAAACGAGGCATTTTAAGAAGCGCATGTGGCCCAGAAATTGGCACAAACTTGTGAATATTATTTGTGACTTTCTAAATTTTATTTGTAAACTTAGTGAATCCGTAGAGTTAGATTTTTTTTTACTCTTGATTTATTACAAATTTTTTACATTATTTTACATTCATATATTTACCTAAGTGTTCCTGCTAAGTAGTGAACATTTCAACCTTATATGCTATGAATTATATCTAATGGTGTCAATATTTTTGTCTATTCAGTATTTTTAACTGGTTTTTTGGCTGCGTGTAAGAATAACAGTTGGTTTCTTAAAACTTTTTCTTATCTATAGAGAGAATTGATCATTGCAATTGATTTTGTTGGAAATTTCGTCTAGAGTCTCAACGTTCAAAATTCTATGTTATTAAGTAGAACTGAACCATGGTGGCTTCAAATCCATTTTCCTTTGAAGTGCTTTTTTCCTAGTAGCACAACAACTAGACCATATTCGCACAGCATAAAGCATAGCCGGTCTAAAATTTGTTTGAATATTAGAAGTTTGTTGTTCAAGCCAAGTTTTAATTTTCTGTTTATAAGAGGATATAAACATTTCATTTATGTATATATTACATTTGGCTTTAATGCCCTCAATGTGATCTTTAAAAGTTAATTGTGGATCTAGTTTCAAACCAAGATATTTCACTTGATTTGACTAAGAAATTGGAACTTCGTTCATAGTGACCATATGACTACCCAACAAACATCAGTGTCGAATTAGAGCTTGATCAAACAAATTTGGAGAAACTATTCAGCTATTTCTTCTAGAACAGCTGAATAGCTTCTCCAAATTTGCTTGAACAAGCTCAAATTCGACACTTATGTTTGTTGAGTATTACTTGATTTCAAAAATGCAGCTCTAGGCTTGTGTGGGAATATTATAAGTTGAGTTTTGGAAGCAGGGAGTAATCTTCCATATCCGAAAATAATCTGTAAAAATATCCAAGCTTTTTGGTAGCCTCCTGGATATAACACGAAGATTTTTTTCCTTAGCAAAAATGCCTGTGCCATGAAGTATGCGATTTGACAGTTATGTACCCGGCATGTTCGCGTGTAAGAACAAGACGAACAGTAGCGCTATGCATCCTCTATAGTTTCTGTTTTATTTGGACCGTTCATTCAATCATCTTGCGGTCAAAGAAAAAGTATCGTAAAATTTATTAAACATTTCGAAAAACTAACTCTTGTGGTTGAAGAATCTAGAAAAACATATAAAAAGGTGGTATGTTCGAATATTATTCGAATAGGATAAAATTATATCGGAAATATCTCGAGAACAGATGCTCTTACGAAGATTATTATCAGGGGCTGAATATTTTGAAAATAAGGAGTGTATCGAAAACAAGCTATCCACAAACATTCTTTCAAATTATGTTGAAAACCGATATTTTATTCATACAAAAAAATTGATCCTTTATTGTACGAGGTTAAACTTGAACATAATGAAGACCGGATGAAATTTAAGTTATTCCTTCACGAAATTTCGAACTTTGGATCGAATGCTCTTCATCAAGTTCCGGACAAGTGTTGCATCGCATTTTTTGGACGCTTGAGCCCAAATTTTTTGAACTCTTGCATATTCCCAGCTGCCTTACCAGTCTTCTTGAAGACCCTCTTCACGATTGCCCAGTAACGTTCGATGGGTCGAAGCTGAGGGCAATTTGGTGGATTGATATTTTTCTCAACGAAATCTATACCCTTTTCCGCAAGCCAATTGAGAGTGGTTTTGTCATAGTGAGCCGACGCTAAATCCGGCCAAAACAGTGGAGGTGTACTATGCTTCTTATATAAAGGCAACAATCTCTTCTGGAGACACTCAGATCGATAGATTGCCGCATTTATAGTTCCAGTAGTGTAAAAAATGGTTGACTTCAAACCACAGGAACATATTGCTTGCCATACCAGTACCTTTCGACCGAATTTCTCCACTTGAATCGACCTGTCCGCATCGCACACATTCTCCTCAACGACAGCAGTAAAGTATTGTGGACCTGGAAGGGTTTTTGAGTCCTCCTTTACATAGGTCTCATCGTCCATAAGAACGCATGCATCCGGACGCTGCAAAAGACGCGAATACAATTTCCGGGTCCTTGTTGCTGCTCGCTTCTTCTGTTCTGCATTTTGTTTCGAGATTTTCTGCTTCTTGTAGGTCTTCAGGTGGTTTCGCCCTGATACGCTGGATCATTTCGACACTCGTTCCTGCTTTTTTGGCCAAATCACGTATTGACATTGATTTGTTCTTCATGATTAGATATACCACTTTCTGCTTCAGTTTTGGGTTGGAAGAACCGGGTTTTCTGCCTCTTCCTGGTGGCTCATCCAAAGAATAGTGTTCCCCAAACTTATGAATGATGGTTTTAACACTCGCATGATGAATTCCAAACCGTTTCGTCAATTTTCGCATAGTAATACCCTTATCACTTAGCCATGTGTCCTGAACCTTAATTTTCACTTCCTTTTCAATACGCGACATTTTGAAAACGCAGAATTTGAACCGCACAAACAAGTAAACAAAAGAAAGCTGACAGCCAAAAATTTGCGTTATAACTTCAAGTTTGTTCAATCGAAAAATAACAAAAAATAAAAAAATTGTTTTTTAAGATATTTAAATTTTAATGTTGGTCTTTGGTTTTTTTCCGAAGACATTTTTTTTTCAGTGTATATTTTTTTCGCAACCTTCACTCATAGGCCACAACTTGTTTTTTACAGTTTTTTGTACAACCAAAGGTTTTCGAGCTACAAATTATAAATTGAAGTGCTATTCAAAATGCTTACGCCTTCTTTAAAAGTGACTCTTGAGTCTTAAAATGTTTTGCATCAGTGGAAAAAAAATTATTCAATTAAATCGGAGACACTCAAAACTGGTCGGTAGGTCATTTCGGCTGGAAACGCTATTAAAGGGTGTCCACAGTTAAATTGCATCACTTAAAACTCGTCCTCAAAAACAAGTCTCTCGACCGATTGTCATGAAATATTCAGGGAATAAAAAAAATATATATAATCTTTGTTTAGGTATTTTTATTTCACTGTATTTCTTTACCAAATCCAAAAGCCCAAACTTTCTTCTTAATACCACGCATAAGATTTTGAACAACGCTTGAACCGACATTTTTCCCGCTTTCAACCATGGCTTCAATATATCCTGTTCTGTAGCGAAATCTTTGAGATGCTAACGAATTTTGTGCTCCATTATAGCCCAATATTTTTCGATTGGCCGCAACTCTAGAGAGTTTGGGAATTAAGATCCTTCAGCCCGAAATTGACACCATTCGTCTTGTACCACTCCAGAACATCCTTGGAGTAGTGACAAGAGGCTAGGTCCAGCCAAAAAATTGTAGGAACGTTGTGTGATTTGATAAACGGAAGCAGTCGTTTTTTCATGTATACTTGACCATTTACAGTTGAAGTTGTCACGAAAGGCTTGCTCCGCTTAGCACACGAACAGATCCCCTGCCAAATCATGAATTTCTTGGGAAACTTTGACACTTGCGGTTTCCTGAGAGACTCTGGAACATCGAGCTTGTCTTTCGCAGTCACATACTGGTTGCCGGGAATTTGTTTAAAGTCCGCTTTTACGTGTGTTTTATCCTCCATGATGCAGAAGTGTGGTTTCGTCAACACGTGCTTCAGCTGTCCTATTCTGTTTTTCATTGCGTTTAAGAGCTTTCTGAACTTTGAATGAACAGAGCGCGGTTCATTTCTTGGCTTTCTGCCCGAAACTTAAGTGCTGCTTTTTCGCGACATCCCGAACGGAACAGTTGGGTTCGCGTTTAAAGGCAGCAACCACTCGCTTGGGAGCCTTCACACAGTACGAAACACTTTTTCTACCACTCACCTTCTTTCGATTCTTCCGAAACGTCACAAGAGACACTGTAGACTGGTAAATTTTCAACCCCTTTCCGATGGCTCGGTGCAAAAGAAGTGGGTTGTCGAGGTGCGTGTGCAAAATGTTCTCGCGCACTTGCTGTTCCTTCGACTCCATTTTCGAAACTACGACACCTTTTACAATGAAACTCACGCAGTGCGAACAATACACGTTGAGGTCATTGCACTCAAAATTTCGTTGAAATGAACCCAAAGGGCGAAATTTTACAGCTTATTCAATGTGATGCAATTTAACTGTGGACACCATTTATGTATAACTGTTGGACACGCTGTCACAGCTAAATAGCTTTTCGTCCGTGAACAGGATGACGATTTTGAGTTCACTAAGCAGTTTCTTGCTTTGTTCCACTCTAGCTGCCTTATTTCTGTCAGTAATCAGGTTTCTTTTTAACTCGAGCTCTAAATTTACCTTTTAGGTCATATTTCACCACTCGCCTGATTTTCCAGCACCGAACGGGATTACGGGTTACTGTCATCTCAAGAAAATGTATCAACGCTGGCGTTCTCACAGATAGCTTTCGACCACTTCCTGGTTTTCGTGGTGCGGTTTTTTTGGGAGTCCAATTGATGCCTGATTCGAGAAATAGTAGATCTTTAAAATTTTACAAGCTCCATGATATCCAAAACTGATTTGTGAGCGTGAAGTAATCTGAGGATTTCATTCTGCTCACACATTTTTCACCTAATCTTCCTTAATTCCAACAAATTCAAACACACCTATCTGTCTGTTAACAATAACTGACACCTGGAGCAAATTTTGGTAAAACTTGGTTGGTACCACTCATACCGGTAGGACACTATTAGTGAGAATCTCAAAATTTGTTGACGCATACTGTACTTATTTTTTAGTTTTACTGGTCCAATGTCCCTTCAGGACTACACCTGTGCCACAATGTTTCGCAAAGAATTTCCGGTTAGGGCTGCTTGTCGACACTTTTAGCGAATTTCAGGATTCTGGGTTCGCCATAGAGTTGCGCCAGCTCGTGGTTCATTATTCACCCCCATACGCCGTTTTCACATACACCGCCAAAGATTGTCTTCAGCACACGTCATTCGAAAACTCCAAGTGCTTGCAGGTCTTCCTCGAGCATTGGCCAAGTTTCGTGCCCGTAGAAAACTACCGCTCATAAAGATTGTAATCGAAAAAAATGCAACAGGTAAAAATGATCACCACTAATCCATTTTAAGGACATACACGACCGAATCCCTCTCAATTCGCGATTTGCTGAGCACAAATCTCAAATATTATTAAGATTTTGGGCATGATATTTACAGCAAATGCTTGCTCCTTTGGAGCATACTTTGGTTAGCAGTTTGAACTCTTTTTGTTTCGGTATAGCTGTGATATTTAGTTCCAAACACTTGAAGTGAAAATTATTCTAACCTAGAATTTATATTGGAAAAGGACTCGGTCGTGTATGTCCTTAAGTCAGATATTTTTGAAACTTTCAACACATGTGTTTTTGCCAACTTGGTTTATTCAACCTCCTATTCTAGGCTAAATGCCCGCACCTTGGACTTAACGCTACCCATCAAATCCTGGCCAACACTTGTGCCATCTTTCCTACACAATTTCATCCACTCTTTCTTCAAATCCTTGTCTTTTTTCAAGACCTTCCCTGTTTTCCGAAGCTTGCTCTTCAAAATCGCCCAGCATTTTTATAATGGGCGAAGTTATGGTGAATTTGGCGGATTTGCCTCCTTTGGTACAAAAACAACGTTGTTGGCTGCGTACCACTCCATCACCTTAATGGCGTAATGGCACGAAGCCAGATCCGGCCAAAACCGAGTGTTACCTTCGTAAGACCGAAAGAAGGACAGCATGCGCGTCTCATGGTGTTCTTTTTTAAATATTTGGCCGTTGATAGTGCCGGTTGTTATGAGCAGCATTCTCAATTTTCCGTACCCACACATCGCCTGACACACCATGTATTTTTTGGCAAATTTGTGAACTTTAGAGGGGAAAACAAAAACAAATCATCTCGATTTTGAAGAAATTTGCGGATTTTTCCCGGAATACGTTTCATCGACCGGCGCACATTATTCTCATCCATCGTTTTGGCAATATTATTCCACTTGGTTCTCAATTCATTGATACTTTTGACGACACTGCCATTCACCTTCAGCTTCCTCTTCATAATAGCCCAAAATCTCTCTGTCGATCTGAGCTGGGGACAGTTTGGTGGGTTGAGTTCTTTCGGTATAAACTGAATCCCGTTGGTTTCATACCACTGTAGCACTGTTTTACTGTAATGACAGCTTACAAGATCTGGCCAAAACATGACTGGTTCATTGTGGGATCTGATGAATGGCAATATTCGCTTTTGAAGACATTCCGTGCTGTACAGCTCTGAATTAAATGTTTTATTAGTGATGAAAACCTTAGTCTTCCTACCGCAGCAACAGATGCCGTGCCAAAGCATGTATTTTTGTGCAAATTTAACTGCAAACACAAACTTGAATTTGGCAGGAACATCTCCCCGAGCCGTAGCCAAGTAAAATTTTTGTCCCGGTAGCTGTTTGAAATCGGCCTTTACATAGGTTTCATCATCCATGTGGAGACAGCCATTCTGGCAGATAAGCAGATTCTGGCCATATTGTTCTCCTACTTGGTTGTCTACACACACGGTATGACTTGAAGCCTTCCCGGAGACAAATCCGTTGCACGGTACTGCGTGCGGCGCGAAACTTTTTGGCCAAATCGCAATCTGAGAGGTTGGGGTTTACCTTAATTTTCTTGATGACTTTGTTCCGCAGTTTACGGTTACGCAGCTTGCTCGATTCGCCACACCCACAGATCGTCTGCCATACCAAGTATTTCTTGGCGAATTTGTCGGCCTTCTTTTGCCGGAACTTCTTTCGAACATCCAGGTGGGACTTGCTGACGGAAAACTCCAGGTCGAGGATCTGCTTGGCGTCAGCTTTAATGTACGTCTCGTTATCCATTACGATGCATTTTGGCTGCACCAACCCATCGCGGTACAGCTTCCTGGCGCGGAATCGAGCCACCGTATTCTGTTTATCGGTTTGGTTAGGCGTCTTTCTTACCTTGAAGTCATGAAGTCCGGCCCGCTTCACTGTCTGCTGGACGATCCAGACGGAAGAATTGACCTTCTTGACCACGTACCGAATCGAATGGTTCGGATTGCGCTTGAAGTAGTCCCTCACCTTGCTTGCATTCACGGTGTCGATCGTCTTTGTTTTTCCTCCGCTGCCAACTCGCCGCTGGATCGTCTGGGTCTCCTTGAACGATTTTACCACACGGGACACGGCACATAGTCGATTCACCTGTGGGATTGGCCTGGATTTTCCACGATTGCACCCGTAATGTTTTGTCGAAGCACTTCTTGGTTGAAAGCCAATAAAAAGCTTCTTGTTCGATAACCGCTTGACAGGTTGTGACAAAATTTTGCACATGTTAACACTCTAAACTACCCAAAATTGTATGAATTTTTACCCTTGCAATAAAAAGTTACACACAAAAGAAAAAAGTGCATTTTTTTTGAGTAAAAAATATTTTAGAAAAACAACAGCATGTTTTTTATTCATATTATTTAATTCATTTTATAGATAAATGTGAAATTCAACGCAACTGCATATAGATTTATATGGATTTATTTCCATAAGCTGTTGCGCGCACTTCCTTATTCACTCCTTTCATCAATCTTTGCACGGTGTCCTTGTCAATTTTCTTCGAAGCAGTAAGTCACTTAGCACGAAATTCTTGAACCGTTGATACCTCTCCATTAAGCTTTATGAGGTTTTCCGTGACCAGTATGTTTCAATCGGGCGGAGCTGTGCACAATATGGTGGATTACAATCCTTGGGAACGTAAATAAAGATATTTTGATCATACCAAGTGATTGTATTTTTAGCGTAATTACAGCTGGCCTAATCTGGCCAGAACAAGGATTGAGTCTCATGTTTTCTCAGGAAAGATAAAAGCCGCTTTTCAAGGCATTCTGGCCGGTGAATCTCAGCGTTTACGGTACCTGTGGTTACGAAAATCTGAGATTTAAGCGCACAGGAGCATAGTGCTTGCCAGACCAGATATTTTTCAGGGAATTAAATTTTATACTTCCGTCTCAGATGTTCAGAGTCATTTTTCCGGCTAGTTGCAGTGTAAAAATCCGATCCCGAGAGATATTTAAATTTTTTGAAGCAGCATGTCTCTTCATCCATGACAACACAATGAAATTTAAGAATAAAGCATTCTGGAGCGTGTTTTTACCGAATTTTGTTGCTTTGCGTTACGATCTGGGTATGTTTGAGCTTTGAATGATCTCAATCCAGCCTTAGACTTAAATGTTTACACAATACCGGTTGACATTTGCACTTTATTCGCTATTGTCTATGTTGACCTTCTGGTAACGACTCTTTTCTCCTTCCTTGTATCGCTTTGTCCATGTTCACCGCCATTTCTAGCTATCCTTTCGACAGTAAGACCCTCTTTACAACGTTTAATCACAACTGCAACAGTTGATTTTGGCACATTTAACGGTTTTGCGATGAATCGAACAGTAGAATTGGGATTTGCCAAATGTTTGTGCAAAATAGATTTCCTGATGTGCTAGTTCAGACGGCGCCAGCTTTAATACAGAATGTGCTTTTGTAAACAATTTGTGTGATTCACGTTTTTCTATGTATTGGTTATGTACATAATAACCGGGAAGACCGTAGAGTAGGTTGAGATTCTACTGGGCTGAGCTGCAAGCAACCCGGTGGGTCCACGGGTCGCGGATGGTGGGGTTCCATCAGATATGATGGACAGCTACTAAATACACGAATAAGTAGCCCTGGACGACCGGCGGGGACTGTTTAGGATATGGGGGGACTAAGCAGTTGTTGGACTCTGATGAGTTTCTTCCAAAAACCTAAAAATATCCGAAAGCAGCCCTGACAAAAGCGAGCCACCAAGCTTTTTAAAAATAAGGGTAAAAGTCCAAGCCTTCACCCATTTGGGTGTCTGTTCTCCATGTTAAGGGCGGCTCAAAACAGCTTCTGTTCTCCATGTTAGGAAAGGCTGAGTCACCGTCTTGTTAGTGCGCCCAGGACACTAAATACAAAAACCGAAAGTCCTGGTGGTGCTTGGGACTGTTAAACAGCAGCATCAAGGTGGTTCTCCTGCGAGATTGTGAGATTGGTTGTGGGCCTTGCGAGCCGACACCATTAGAAAGGAATTGCAACGAAAAATACACTTGGGAATCTGACCCGACTTATCAAGGCTACGATGGATAGGACCCAGTGCTGTGTGAGGATATCGGGTGGATTATCGGGTTCATTCGAATACCGCAGGGGGCTTCGTGAAGGTGATGGTCTCTCTTGCCTGTTCAACATTGCTCTTGAAGGTGTTATGCGACGAGCGGTGTTTAACGGCGTTTAACATGCGGCACGATTTTCAACAGATCCAACAGATCAACAGATTTATCTGCTTTGCCGATGACGTGGATATTGTCGGCAGAACATTTGAGGCGGTAGCAGAACAGTACACCAGACTAAAGCGCGAAGCAGAGAAAAATTTGTTAAAGATAAATATGTCCAAACGAAGTACATGCTGGCAGGTGGAACCGAGCACGATAGGACCCGACTGGGCAGCAGTGTAACGATCGACGGCGATTTTTTCGAGGTAGACGATGCATTTGTCTATCTCGGCTCACTGGTTACTGCGAATAACGATAACAGCCGTGAGATCCGGAGGCGGATTATCAGAGGAAGTCGTGCCTACTATGGGTTTCACAAGCAACTACGGTCAAACAGACTTGGCTCCCATACGAAGTGCAACCTGTACAAAAAGCTAATAAGACCGGCTGTTCTCTACGGGTACGAGACGTGGACAATGCTTGAAGAGGACCTGCGGAGTTTTTGAGCGACGGGTGTTATGAACCATCGTTGGTGGAGTTACTGTAGGACGGACTATGGAGGCGAAGGATGAACCATGAGCCCGCGCAACTCGCCGGCGAACCCAGTATTCATAAGGTGGCAAAGCTGGAAGGATACGCTGAGCAGGACATTTTACTAGAATGCCGGGCAAATATCCTGCAAAAATGGTGTTCGACTGGAATCCGGTTGGTACAAGACGACGTGGGGCGCAACGAGCAAGATGGTCAGACCAGGTGGAGCAAGACCTAGGGGTACAAGGTGCCCAAGGGATTGGAGAGGAGCAGCCACGAATCGGGCATTATGGAGGGATATTGTGTATCGGGCTATGTTATAGTATTGTGACGTTATGCCATGTAAAGTTTCATTCCATTTCGTAGTGATTTGACTATGAAACAGGATAAATACTTTGTCTGGAGTTTGGTGAACGGCCTTTAAAACTTTTGCAGCGTCCTCTGGATGATACACTTAGGTGGTGAAGTTTACCAGGGTCTTGTGGAGTCCAGAGTAAGCACGACTTTCGGCTTTTATGCGCCTTTGAATTGCTGCTGCTGTTGTTATCCGAAGTCACCAATGATTTGAGGTACACAAACTCATCTACCTCCTCGAAGTTTGACATAGGCTGCTGTTTTAATCCACTCTTATGTTGAACTTTGAAATCAAACAACAAAGTAACTGGGAATGCACTAAGACTTGACGTACGTCATGGTTTTGTTCTTAGTTACAAAATTTTCAAAACAACTGAAGATTCTCATCAACCACAAAAACGAATTGAATGTTGAGAAAAGCAGCAAACAACGTGAGCTGCCAAGTTTATTATCTGGCAAACACAATGATACTGAAATTCAAGAAACTTTTCAACACGGAAGATCTATTTTCAACCAGTGCTCCGCCCCATCATGTCCTAGAAGCGCAAATCATTTTTTAATAGCACCTTCAGCAGCACCATTCTGAATTAATTTTGTTGATTGTTTGATTTATGCACACTCATTTTCTAATTTATAATACGGGCTAGAGGAGGATCAATCTTTGATATATTAGTTTGCAATACATCTTGATAAACTTTCAAATTCAAGTGTTAAAGACTGACCCATTTCATTTTAGCACAACTGGAACCCACTCACTTAAAATGTATACTTAAATGCCATTCCCGTAGAGGCAAAAACTTACCCAAATTAGGACGTGCTATTGTTTGGCAAAATGGCACAGAAAGGCTAATGAATCACGGGAACTGACTGACTCACAGGTTGAAGATGGACAGCCCCCAATTCATTAACGGGATCCTTGGACCAGTTTCCATTTATCAAGATTGACTTATTTGCGCAGACGCCGACCGGTCGCTCCGTGTGTGAGCTTTAATATCCATCTTGCTTCTCTAGCATAGACGCATGGATGAAGCACTAGAATACTTAATCAATCATCTGTTGACTGGGAAGTGAACAGTTGAGAGGATTTTTTTTTCTTCAGTTCAAAGGAATGGCTCTTTTCCTTTATCGTTGGGCGGTAATTATTATGCTTTTGAGAATTGCCGATTCAGTGATGAATAAAGAAAGACTGAGCATCATTAATGTAGGTACAGCGTCGTCGTGACCCTTCAAATGATGTCGGATTCTGTGCAATAACTCGCGACTCACGACGATCCACTCGAAGCTTGTTTTCTTAGAATATGAGTGTTTTCAATTTACAAGAATTGTAGGAACAGCACTGCTACGCAAAAAAATGTATTTACCGAAGGTCTTTAAGCAAGGTTGTTTGGGTAACGTTAAGCAGGTTTATTGTTATTTGCTGGGGAATCATTTGACGAATTGAAGTGTTGAAGGTATTATTGCAGGCGATGACGGACGGACGTTACTCGAACAATCAAGCTTGAAGTGGTTCGTCGTGGGTTGTGGTCGGAAATATTTTTTACGAATCAATAGATTTAAGTCATTGTTCCGCTCTACCCTCAATGTTCAAAACGAAATCGCCGTCAACTCTTTTTGACAACCAACTTGTGTACCTTTTGATGTATGCGTAAAAAAGGCATTTTTACGCTTCATTTCAGTAGGTTCGCATCAGCAAGTTTTTCAAGAAATCGATGCGGAGATTATTCGATTCACTCTGATTCAAGTCAATCAGAGTGACTCTGGTAGCAAAACTAAAACTAAAAATCAAACGAAGAAAAAACAGGCTCAACTTCATTCTGGAGCTTGGTCGACTCGAATGACCGCAACCGCTTGAAAGTGGGTTTTTGTTGTGGTCTGACGGTACCGATTTAAATGTTATGCACCGCGTGACGTGTCAAGACGAATCGAATAAAATTCGTAACGAGTAGGAGTGATTCAGATTTTTTGAATTCTTGAATGAGATCGCTTCTTCTAGTATGCTGCATCTGAAATTAAAACCTGTTGAAACATATGTCAAGTTACGTTCGCTGGGATCTTGTGTCTGTCCTAAACTTTCATTTAACGTATTCCCATTTATTTTTTCCTCGGAATAAGTCATAGAAATAACTTCCATTCAACATAGTTAAAGTAATATTTAAATGACCTTCGTTTCAACGAACATTTAAGCACAATCAATTATTTTAATTTCTTATTGCCCACTGCGCATGGTTGATACTTTAACGCACTTTCTTTTTTCCTTTTCAAAAAAGATATCTTATTAACCTCTTGTTTCTTGCATTTTTTCTCCATCCAGATTATGTTCCTGAAACACTTACTCATCCAAATAGGTGAAGAAGGCACGATCCAATGAGCTGCCCGGTAACCAATCAACCGATCGCTATCACAATCCTACCTCAACCTCAACGGCTCATCTCTTTCATGAAACCGACCGCTAATGCCAAAGAAATGAAAGCAAAATTACCTAATTGAAGTGTTATGAAATAATCAATTCGACGAAAACAGCAGAAGAATCTTCCGAGGTCTACCAGACCCACCCACAACGCAAACGGAAGTATTCGAATTAGCTCAGTGAAATTTTTCAAGCGAAACGAGTATTTACGCGCAGCAATGCAGCATCTTTGCGGTGGTAATTTATAAGAGGGAAACTGTCCGACCCATTAAGCTCTCCCCATCGGAAGCAGTGGGCGCGCAAAGTAGTCTGTAGTGCACCTCGTTTATTACCTTCACCCAATTTCCTCGGTCTACCACCATTAAAGTGTCAATGTTGCACCATCACCGACATCACGCCTCATCCTCGCAGCTGTCCTCGTCCTCCTCGGTTGGCTCACCGATGAATCACAAAGACCTGGAAGCGGAACTGGACGAGTATCTGTCAGAGTACAAGCTGCAGGGGCCAATCGAACCGATCAGTCACTACGCAGGTAAGTCTCATTGGGCAGTACTTATATGGGGGAATTCGTTTGCCAAATTGCGCAAACCGAAATGGGGTGTAAGTGTTTTATGCGTGCTTAATGTGTGATTCACGCTTATTGGATGATTAAGTTTATTTTACAGAAAATTGGAAGAAACAAAGGCTTAGTGCCGCAAAAGGAGTGTAGTGAATTTACTTGATGATACATATTATGGAACTTACCCATCAACAAAAAATAGTGAAAATGGCATTTAAATCAATATGGTGATTAAATATACATCACATTAACCGGAAATATTGATTGAAA